>CM052884.1:4952337-4983869 GCA_028534135.1 Potos flavus
CGAGGGCTCCACCCCCCGCTTAGCCTCTGGAGCAACGTCCGTCAGCGGAGCAGACTCTAAAAGTCCCAATTTTGTGCCCCGCTGCTCTGCGGCTTCCCGGGAGCTGGCCCCTCCCCCCACGGTCTATCTTCCTGTCGCTTTGGATTCACTTTTCCGCACGTCCTACTTTCCAGAAAGTGGTCAATTTTCTGTTCCTAGAATTGCTGCTCTTCTTCTCTTCTATCTCCTGTTGAATTTGTAGGTGTTTAGAATGGTTTGACAACTATCTAGCTGAACTTGAGATCTGATACTATCTCAGCCTCCTACTCCTCCACCATCTTGCTCCTCCTCACAACACTAGTTTAGATAGTATGTTTATTATGCACATGAAGATACTACTATATATTTTTTCAGTAAACCCTTTCTCTGTAACTTTGTAGTAAGACTATTTTCAAGTAGGGGAAGGGGAAAAGATATTACCTTTTAGTATGCATATTTTACATAGTATGGTATATTTTAGTATGTGTTATATTTTTTATGGTATTATATTTAGTATTACATTTAGTATGGTATATCTTAGCATGGTATATTTTCTTCCAGATGTATTAGATGGGAGTAGCTGTTAGATTATTTTTAATTCCAAAAAACGGTAAGCATGGCCCTTGTGATGGTATAATCTACAATAGCATGTAAAACATTTTTAAGTTTTTGGGGCACCTGGATGGCTCAGTGGGTTAAGCCTCTGCCTTCTGCTCAGGTCATGATCTCAGAGTCCTGGGATCGAGTCCCGAATTGGGAATCTCTGCTCAGCAGGGAGCCTGCTTCCCCCTCTCTCTCTGCCTGCCTCTCTGCCTACTTGTGATCTCTCTCTCTCTGTCAAATAAATAAATAAAATCTTTAAAAAACAAACAAACATTTTTAAGTTCTTGCTTGGAAAACCCTCAAGACTCTTAGAAGCTCTTGTTTGAAAAGCAATGGATTTATAACAATAATTTGCTGGGAAACTATGTTTTATGGTTAGAGCAAAGATAAACACGGCCAAGTTCAGCTTCATGAAGTCTGAATTCACGAGGGCTCTCGCCGCTCCAAGTTATCTGTGTGACTCTTCATTTCATGCCGGATTGTGAGCGAAGTTTAAACTCTTCTAACCAAACTTGGGCTCTATCGCTGAAGTTTTCACGCCAGAAACCTACATTCTGGTAGGAAACTCTACTTTGTTGATAATTTCTAATTTGTGTTGTGCTATTTTTGTGTAAGGATAATGACATGAAGTAGAAATTGTCTTTTAATAGACAGAGGAAGGTAATTACAGTGATTATAATAGATGCTGGCAAATATTGCAACACATTGACTAATTTAGTTCACATCACAGAAACTCCTAACATTAAAGCGTTACATTCTAAGTGTGCAATCTTTATGAAAAACCACGTAGCACAAGTACCTTAGAATTGGTAATTTTATAGAAACCAAGTCCCGTCTTCATGGACCTAAATTCACGATGCTTCTTCATAAATTGATACCTTCTAGAAGTGAAAGCCCAACAGTATCCTCTGCACTTTTTTCTGTTCTCTCCATCCCTCCCTCCCTTCTTTCCCTCCGTCTCCCTCCCTCTTCCTTTCTTCTTTCCCGGAGACCTTTAGTATCTTATCTCTTTCTCCCCGGGTCTTTTCACCAGGAGTTCTGGGCCTAAACCCTTTGTCTTGACTGGGGTAGAGGCTCGAAGAAATGGCCACGCAGTCACAGGCCAGAGACTGAGAAGAAAAATAGTCTTCCCATTTCCCAAACATCTCCGTCCACAACTCTTCTGATGCTGCTGTTCTTCCCGGAGCTGAGAGGCATTGGGCAAGCTCAATGGATGGAAGAGCCCAGATTTCGGAGCTGAGGTCATCTCTTCCATTTTGAAGGTTACTTCTCACTGACAGCATTCCCTTCTGGCCAGGCCTCTCTGGAAGGTTTTCATCTTCAGGGCTGACTCGGCCCCGGTTTCATCTGGAGAGTTCAGCCTGCTCAGCCTTTGCTCTCCCTACTTCCTTCTCAGAATCGATGCTCCGTTTTTCAGCAATGCTTGCAAATGCTTTTTCTAAAAATGGTCTCAGCCAAACCAGGATCCTAATTATCCCTGCTGAAGCAGATGGCCCAGGGCCACCTGCTCCCCCTCTCCTCTTCTCCAAAATACATTTTCCTCTTGACCAAAATCCCTTGATTTTGCCCTGGCACTTAAATCACACCTCATTACGATTCCTGCCAGCAGGGTCTGAACCCAGCATGGAAACAGGAGAGACCCACAGGAAACCGGAGGAGGAGCAGCCATCTGAAAGGGGAATCGAGTGCTTGTCGCTGGCTGTCTTCGGTTAGAAAGACGAGGAACTCAGACTGTCGGTTCTTCACCCACCCCCGGCCCAGTGAGTGATTCAGAAAACCTTATTCAGACTGGGCTGCTGAAGTAATACTAATACCCAGAGGCTTGGGGCAAGGAAGGGCGCTGTCAAGGTCAAGCAGAGCCCCCTCTTTCCACAGAGGAGGCTGATGGTTTAACTCCAGAGAATGTCCAATGGCCTGGGTTTTTGTTATCTCTTTATTTAAGAAATTTCCTACTTCGGGGTTAGTGTGCTTTTATCCTCCAGTGGTTCTGAGCCAATTTTTTCCCCCTTTACTTTCATTTGCAGAATGCTCAGGAGATATAAAATAAGTTTTAATATAAAAGTCAGATATAATTAGGTATTAAGTCTTGCAGAGCAAATTTTAAATAATTTTTCATATAACTTGCGTATCCCCTGTTCTAACAGCTGAGGAAAACGCAGTTAAGGGTGGGTGGAAATATTCATGAAATTCTCAAAATTTCTGGTGTGCTGTTGGCATCCTTTTTGTTCCCATGGCATATAATTTTCTCATTTTAATGGGATTTGGGTGCAGTTTAGAAATCAAATGCATCGGGGTGCCTGGGTGGCTCAGTCCGTTAAGTGTCTGCTTTCTACTCAGGTCATGATCCCAGGGTCCTGGGATCGAGCCCCACGTTGGGCTCCTTGCTCAGCTTCTCCCTCTCTCCCCGGCTTGTTCTCTCTCTCGCTTGCTCTCACTCTCGCTCTCTCTCAAGTAAAAAAAATCTTTAAAAAAAAAAAGAAATTAAATGCCTCTACTTAGTAGGCCCCTTGGCACTACGCATATCTATAACTTTGCCTAGGCTTTGTCTCTGGAATACCTTTTCCCCACCTTTTGAAGCTTTTTCAGATTCACCATGCACCCCCTCCCAAGTCCAAGTTCACTTTTCCTGCACCCAAGTTACTGTGTTTTATTGACATGGTCGCACTTCTGTTTCCTTGTCGGCCTCTCTCCGTGAGAAAGAGGGTTCCTGGAGATGGCAGCTGTGTCTTCTTGCCCTCCTTGTCACTGCATCCTCAGGGGCCATCAGGATGCCGGGCACCCGGGAAGGACCCGACAGATGTCACCAAATTGAGGAGAATAGCAAGCCTGCTCCATAGCTCACCCAGGCTATCTTTCATTCCTCCCTCGCAAGAAAGTGTCTCTCTGCGACAGTGTGGGGCTATTAGGGATGGTGCACTTAGGTATAAATATTTGTTGGTACTGACTGTCTTTAGGGTCACTGTGACCATCTGGGCTGGAGTGGAAAAACAATCTTCTAAAGATGTCTCCAGGATGTGATAGAGAGATAGACATCCATTTTCTCACGCGTGGAGAAAGGACCGCGACCCATTACCATTAACACTCCAAGGCGGCACCTTTTGTTCCCTATTTGAAAGAATAAAAATGATCGTTAACATATTTATGAAATGCAGCAAAAGAAGTAAAATTCTGTAAAAAGTAGATAAAATCGTTAAAATGAAGTTGTCCCTAAAGACTCATGGAACTCTGAAAAAAAAAAAAAGGTTAATTATTTTATATCCTGCAATATTTGATTCAGAAAATATGTAACATGTACATGTTTTGAAATATATAAGTTAATCAAACACCAGGAATTCACCACTCGGCTTAAGAATGAGTGGTGTTTTTGGCTTAAAATATATTTTCATCAATCTCTCTGCTCTTTCCCCATCTCAAATCCCCATTTCCACCACTGAGGGCAAGGATTCCCTTGAGTTTTAGGCTCACTGTTCCTATTTGTCTGCAGTTGTAACGGATAGAGAGGAGGACATGTTGGGATATGAGTGGTACGAGTCCCATCATCTCTATAAATCTTCAACTGAGCTTATGTGATAAGCAATTATTTTTATGGCGTATTCCTCCATTCTTTCCTTTTATAAACATTTGTGTGATTGCTATGTGCCAGACATCACACGACCAGCCACCGCGGGAGCCCTCACAGAGCTCCTGGTCCGGTGGAGGATGGGTAGGTGGGCAATGGCATGTGGACTGATGAGCATGATGGGAGGGGCCACTGAGGGACCTTCTAGGAGGGGCAACTACCCTGGTCCTGGAGGTCAGCAAGGTGAGGAACAGAGACTCTACACTGATTCCTGGGGGGTGAGCAAATACCAACCAGACAATGGGGAAGGGCGGTGGGAAGCAGTGCGTGTGAAGGTCTGGGGGCATACAGAGCCTGGCACATTTGGGGGAGGGTCCTGGCTCAGTAGAGAGCGGGTCTGGGGTTGGGAGTGAGGAGGCTCAAAAGGAAAGCAGGACTAAGAGAAAGCCGTTATTAACCAGCATATGCTTTTTGAGCATATCCTATGTGCAAATTACTGGGCTTGGCACCAGGGATTGATAGTTAAAGAACAAATCCTTGCATCTAAGGAACTTAATCACTTCTTGGGGAGATGGAACATATATGGGTTTATGCCAGAAATGGCATCAACAACACGGAGAGAGCTCGGTTCTAAATGATAGCTTGGTTACCCAGGGCCATGAAGCAGAGCCATGAAGAAGCATTTGAGGAGAAAGGAGTTGGCAAAACACGGTGGAGATCAGGTCCTCCTTCAGAATGTTGACGTGCTTCGCTGGCAAAGGCAAAAGTAATCGTTCGTGAAATCACTGTCATGCTTCTGACTTCTCACTCCCCTAAGCAGTGGTCCTGGAATGGCTTTGTTCCAAACCTGTCCAAAGCCACCAGCTGGCTCAAGTAATAGTTTCTGAGACAGTGCTGTCCAGCAGGACCTTCTGCAGGCTTATCCACAGCCAGCTTCTGGGTGGAGACTAGGAAAACAAGCAGGAAATGGGAAGGAAAATGTGGACCAGGATTAAATGAGGAAGGCGGGCACGCTTCGTCCCCGAGTCTGCGCAGTCAAGTCTGGCCATGGAAGGGAAGGAATTCCAAAGGCCTGCTCTTGGCCCACATTTGCCCCTTTCCTCGCCGCTCCCTGTGCTGCCGGGGATCTTTTACTCCATCGCCTCAACATTTTCGGGCCCTTGTTCCTTTTGCTCATTCCGGTTACTCTGTTGTGAAGGTCTTTATCCCCATCTTGTCATCTAGTCATCCATCCCGGCCCACCTCTTACACAGCTTCCCAGCGCCCCCCGTGACAAGCACCCCACCTCCTCTGGGATCCCCAGCAGCGTGGTTGTAATTCTTCTAGCATTTGTCACGCCTTCGTACGGATGAAGGCGCCCTATACTCTCAGTGCCCTGGAGAGACTTGCTTGTGCACCTGCTACCTTTTCTTTGTTCCCCACCTCTGGGCAGTGATGTGCATGTAGTAGGTCCTCAAAGAAAAGGTCTGTTAATGTTAGCAACAGTGCAGGATCCCACGGCGTCAGTTGCTGGAGACCCAGCTCCCTCCAATGTCAAACGCCCAGCATATCGGGGCAATGTGTCGCCTGTCTTTATATATTCCTCCCCGTTATGTATTTCCAGCAGGTCTAGCATCTGCTTTGACAAGCAAGCTGATTAGCTATAGGCAAGACTAAATAGGCTTGGGAAAGAAGAGTCACTTGAAGACTTTTATCTTCCAAAGATTAGTTTAAGCCTTTCTTTGTAGTCTTCAGTGAGAATAAGAAAAACAAAGGGAAAAATTCATTGCCTACCAATTCAAGCTGTACAATGGGACTTACAAGCCCATGCAAATTCATCCCATTCAAGCAGAAGCCTTAAGTACTCAGGGCCCTAAGTGAAAAAGTGGGCTGGCTGAGGGTTCTGGAAGGTAGATGGGTATTTGTTCCCAAATTTGTGGCCAGAGCTTGTGGTCAGTCTCATGATGGGTTCAAGAGCACCCTTGGTCTGTCCTTTGAGGAAGCCTTCAATGATGGATTGGATAGATCCAACACATCTCTACTCAGGCTGGGTCACTAATTAGCCGGGGTGCCTTAGTGGCTCAATTAGTAATGATAATCACTAACATTTACGAAGCATTGACTTCATGCCAGGGGCTGTTCTGAGCCCTTTATGCATGTAAACCCACTCAATTGTCATCGAGCTCCTCTGTCATAGGACTTAGGTACTGTTGTAATCATCCCCATTTTGCATCTGAGAAACTGACTCAGAGAGGACAAGTGACCTACCCAAGGTCTCCCAGCTTGGGTCTGGATGTGCGGTTATTGGAATGGAGCTTGTCTGTCTGGAGTTTGCACACGCAAGAACAAGGCTGGGCTGACTCCTCAACAGGGTCAGAGAGAGTTGTACGGAGTATGTAGGCTCCTGGTTTGTTCCTTTGGATGGTGTTATGGGATGAATTGTGCCTCCCCTCAAATTCATATGTTGCAGTCCAAACCCCAAGTACCTCACAATGTGACTGTATTTAGAAATAAGGGCATTGGAAGAGGTAGTTAAACGACAATGAGGTCATTACGGTGGGTCCTAATCCAACATGACCAGTGTCCTTATAAAAAGAAGAAATTTAGACACAGACATGTACAGAGGGAAGACTGAGTGAGGGAGAAGAGAGTCCTCCACAAACCAACGAGACCTCCACAAACCAACGAGATAGGCCTCAGAAGAAACCAACCCTGTGACACCTTAATCTTGAACTTCCAGCCTCCAGGACTGTGAGGAAATAAATTTCTGTTGATAAGCACCCCCAACCACAACCCCGGTCTGGGGTACTTTTTATGGTAAAACCTGGTGAACTGATACATGTGGTCGGAGGTGGTAGAGCGTGGTGCCCACCTATGTTCTCTTTGACCTCATTGCTAAGGAGCTGGGTGTCCCTGTCCATCCGGGCATCCATCTGGTCTGGATGGAATGTCAGGGATTCTGTGGCGACGTGCCCTTTGTCAGGGGGCTGCTGGTCAGCAGAGCCCTCTGCCCTTCTGGTCTGGAACCCACTGACCTCTGGTGGTGGTCGGATTTGGAGATCTTTGCGAAATCATCAGGAAGTACAACAGGTTGAAGGACAGTGAGCTCTCTGAGAGTTTTGTGAGGGCCTAGGGGCCTTTCTTAAACAACACTGGGCTCCCTGGAAACCGAAACAAAAGGCTTGGACGAGCACCTCCTGAAGGCTGACAGCTGGGAAATTCCCTCAGGTGATGGAAATGCACACGAAAGCCACCCAAAGAGAAGAAGGTTCTTGGATCATCTGATAGACGCTGTGTCCTAAACACTAAAGATTTTCTCCCCGCCACCAAAGCTCATTAGAATATATGGAAGATTAGAAAATCCAATTAAAACAAGATCCCAAATGGCGTTCTCTTAATGTGTCTGAGCTTGGTATCAGGTAGGCCTGAAGAGATGGGATCTAAATTCTATTCTGTTTGTATTCTTATGCAAACATCGCTGCTTTTTTCATGGACCAAAATATCTTTTTAATAGGCTTCCAGCATGGCAAGCTGTGTGCTGTTAAATGCAGGTGATTTCTAGTCTCTCATCTGTTCACTTTGGCCTATGAGGAGAAAATGCCCCCCGGCCCCTAGTATTGAGTTCCACTTTAAAGCACACGGAGTTTATTTTTTATTTTTATTTTATTTTTATTTTTAGAGAGGGAGTGGAGGTGGACAGAGGGAGAAGGAGAGAGAGAGAATCCTAAATAGGCTCTCCACACCCAGCACAGAGCCCGACACGGGGCTCGATCTCACAACCCTGAGATCATGACCCGAGCCGAAATCAGGAGTTGGACACAACGGACTGAGCCACCCAGGTTCCCTGAAACCACACAGAGTTTAAAACCCACCCCTCTTCCTTGATTCTGATTCTAGAGCCGAGTTGTCTGGCTTCATTCCCGGGAAGCTAGTGGTAGGGTGTTTACACCACGTTCTTTGCTTGTGTTAGAGGCTGACCCATCTCTCAGGCAATCCAATGGTGTGCATAGAAAGCCTCAGATGTGCTGAGCTGAGGAAGATGTAAAAGGAGAGAGGTAGATTGGTCCCGTCACTTAACATCCAATTGGACAGGACTCACTGAGCTGAGAGAAGAGCTGCTGGGGCTGACTGGTGGGATCCTAACTGCGGATAAGGTAGTGCATCCCAGAGAACCCCAGGGGAGTCCTCTGGAGAGCGTCTGCTCTGCTCTTCGCAGCTCTTCCATTTCTGGGAACCACACCCTCTCCCCAGGGTCGCAGTGTGGTTCCACAGGTGTACTCGGAACCCACCTGTGGGCCCTGGCCGTGACTACTGGGATGGGTAACGGAGCCACACTGAGCCAACTGGATTTTCTGAAGTTAGTCTGTGCCTTTGACCTTACGGCTGTGAACGTGGGGCCATCTTTTACTGGAGGGTAGAGAAACGCACGGAGCCTGCTTGTGGAGATGCAGAACAATGAAGCCCATATTGGAGTAGAAGATGCTGGTGGCCTTTCTCAGTCCTGCACTTGGGAGAGACACCTTCTTGTCAAGAAATTCGATCTGACTTGCGTTTCCGCTTGGCTTTGCAATCAGCGAAGAAAGAGTTCTAAGTAGGACATGTGGTTCATCAGGCAGGTGAGTACATTAGGGCTGCAACTAGGACAGAGGAGTTTATGGGGAACACCACCAAATGAAAACCCAGTATTTGAAGGCAAGAGGGGATTGTCTTGATTCCCCTGATGAGAAGGGATCTAGAGTCTAGAGAATGTTCTTGCTGGGCTTGTGAGGAAGGACTAATCTTCTGTGCCTCGTTCATGGGGAATATTAACCATTATTCTTGGCTTCTGTCTGCCCTACCACTATACTCCCTGCCCTTGTCTGTAAACTTTAGGTAGAAATACTAATTTTATAAGAGCCTGAGAGATATTTTTTAGTTTATTCTGTAGAACCACACACAAAAATTGGCATTGATGGGGTGTCTGAGTGGCTCAGTCAGTTAAGCGTCCAACTCTTGGTTTCCATTCAGGTCATGATCTCAGGGTCCAAAGATCAAGCCTGCTTCGGGCTCCCCACTCAGCATGGGATCTGCTTATCTTTCTCCCTCTGCTCCTACCCCTGCTCTCACTCTCTCTCTCTCTCTCAAATAAATAAAATTTTTTTAAAAAATTGGCATTGTTGGGATGCTTGGCTGGCTCAGTCAGTGGAGCATGGGACTTTTGATCTCAGGGTTGTGGGTTCAAGCCCCACATTGGGAGTAGCGATTACTTAAAAAAATGAAATCTTTAAAAAAATTTTTTTTAATTGGCATTGTTTACCTAGTAAAAAGTGGGAAAACAGAAAATTGGAAATATACAGAAAAGTACAAGGAAGAAAAACATCACCTGAAATCCTACTAAATGGGAGGTAACCACTTTAAACATTTTCTTAAAAGATTTTATTTATTTATCTGACAGAGAGAGATCACAAATAGGCAGAGAGGCAGGCAGAGAGAGAGGGGGAAGCAGACTCCCTGCTGAGCAGAGAGCCTGATGTGGGGCTTGATCCCAGATCATGACCTGAGCCAAAGGCAGAGACTTTAACCCACTGAGCCACCCAGGCACCCCTAAACTTTTTTTTTAACAGTTTTTAATAGTAAAAAATAATCTCACTGTAAGCTGTCTAGGTAACTCTATGTATCTAAGTTTCTAGCTACATTTAACCCTCTAGCCAGCCTGTCTACCTTCTATCTAGCTGTCTAGTTAGTCAACTCTCTTTGTATTACACGTTTTCTTAAAAAGGAGATCACATGGTACTTACTATTTGGTGATCTAACTTTGCTTCCCATGAAATGTATCATTTACAGTTTCTTCGTGTCATAAAAATTTTCTACTATAGCATCATTTTAAAAAATTGTAATGCCAGTGTAGTTAACATACTGTGATATATTGGTTTCAGGTGTACAATACAGTGATTCAACAATTCCTTATAGTACTCAGTGCTCGTCAAGGTCAGTGTCCTCTTAATCCCCTTCATTTTTAATGGCTGCATAATGTTCCTTTATAAGGATACACCATTAGCTATTTCTCCAGTCCAAATTATAAATAATGTTTATCAAACATCTTTATGTATCTTTGTACATAGTGATTTCTAAAGGAGCTAATATGCTGGAAAAACTCTGTTAGCCAATGGTAAGCTGTAAAAACCAATGAATTTTGCCGTATTGCCTCTCACAATAGTTATTCCATTTGACCTTTCCACTAGCATATGAGAATGACTTTTTCCCAAACTCTTTCCAACACCGGGTGTAGGCTGTTGTGCAAACAAATGTAGCTCTATTATTTACTGGTTGTTAATTTGGCCATGCTTTGTAGTTTCTCTTAGTTTCAGCTTATGAGACTAGTTTCATTAGTCCGTAAAGTAGAAAAGGGAAAAAAAATCCTATCTAGCTTTCATAAGGCTTATGGAAGATCATCTGTGCACACCACTTAGCACTGTACTTGGCAGATAGAAAATATCCAAAATATCCAATAATGTTTAGTCTTGCAGAGAAGTCAAAAGGATAAAAGAGTCAGGAATATAATTTTGGAGCCCAAGTCTCTGAATGAAAATTCTCTCTGCGGCCCTGTTTAGCTATATGAGTCTGAGTAATGGCTTATTCCCTTATCTGTAAAGTGTAGGGGATAACAATAGTAACTTCCTCTCAGGTGTATTGTGAAGATTAAATTAACGAATTCACGTATAGTACTTAAAAGAGAACCTGGATCATAGCAAATACTCAATAAATGTTAGTTATTGTTTTTTTGTTTCATCTTTGCCCAGTTTATATATTTCTAAATGTTTAATTTGCATTTATTCGATTACTAGTAAAGTTAAATAGTTTTTTTTTTAAGATTTTCATTTTTTTATTTATTTGACAGAGACAGAGAGATCACAAGTAGGCAGAGACGCAGGCAGAGAGAGAGGGGGAAGCAGGCTCCCCGCCGAGCAGAGAGCCCGATGCGGGGCTCGATCCCAGGACCCTGAGATCATGACCTGGGCCAAAGGCAGAGGCTTTAACCCACTGAGCCACCCAGGCCCCCCAAGGTTAAATAGTTTTTAAAATGATGTATATTAGCCCCTTCTATTTCTTTTGCAAAATGCCTCTTCATGTTCATTGGCCATTTTTCTATTGGGATGTTTGTTTATTTTCTTTTGGATTTATAAGACTTTATGTATAATATACATAGGACCTGTAGCTGTCATTTATACTTCAAATATTTCGTGATTTATCTCTTGCCTTTTATTTTTCTAGCCTGCTAAGGAACTGAGACATGGCATGACTCAATAGAAAAGATAAAGAATCCTTCCCTCTGCAGCACGTCTCTTATGGAAATAATAGTTTAGTACAGAAAATGAGTCACATACAAATGGAAATATAACAAATAATGAGAGGCAAGAGAATAAATACTAAGTGGTTTTAGCAGTAATGGTAATGACTGTCTACTTTGCAGGTAGCTCGTTCCACTGGTGTGCAGTTCCAGTGAGCTCTTTTTGTATCTTGAGTTCGTGGGGAATATTTACCCTTGAAGTGTTTGCCAGGAAGCAATGTTGACCCTCGAAGCGCGGTGCAGGTCAGGTGAGAAGATGATTTGAAACTCTGAGACCATCCACGAGAATGTTTGTCATGATTGGGGATGAAGGGATGAAGCATCTTAATGGCAGGGGAGTCTGGAAAATGTGGTTCCTGGTCTTCTAGCCCCTGACACAGGGGACAGCAGGAAGGGGGACTTGCTAACACGGTCTGGCCCAGCTGCTGTTTGCATAGGGTGTTGAGGAAAGTCCTTTCAGAGGAGATGGTCCTAGAAGCCCTCCAGATTTTCTCCACATCTTTCTGTTCCACTAGACCATGTCATTCTTCTGTAGCGTCCTCTTTGAAACAGCCGCTGTGAAGTTTTCTCTTCCCCCCATCTTGCACTCTTATAATCTGTCCCCCACTCTGCATTAAGGCTGACCTTTTGAAGTAGAAATCTAATCATCACAATTACAAGAGTCTTCAGGACCAAGTCTGACTCTGTGGAGCATAGCCTCAGGCGCTGCCTGTCTCTTCCACTGTGCCTGGCCCATAAGCCCTCTGAGTCCCTCTGCTCCATCCCTTCCAAACTGCTGGGTGGTTCCAACAAACCAGGGCCTTTCTCACCTGAGACACGTGATTCCTGTTCCCTCTTCTCTACTTCCATACTATTTGCCAAATTTGTTTTTTCTATCCTACAAAACTTTGTGATCGCCTCATCTTCCTTGTAGCTAAGAGAAGCCACAGACTACTGTTCTGGGAAAATGATGATGATGATGATAATAATAATAATAATAATAATGATAATAATAATAAGTTTTTGGCAGAGGGAACTCATTCCTGAAGAAAAAGGCAGAGTTTGTCCATGGAATCTTCTGTCCCTCACTCGTGTCCATTTCTCCTGTCTGGAAAGTAGATGAGATCTGGAAGCACAGTAGCCATCTTGCAACCCTGAGGGGAGAGCATGAACGTGGAAGACAACGTGTGGCAGACGATGAGGCAGAAAGACGGGAAGAGCCTGGGTCCTTGACGACGTTGCTGAGCTGTGGTGCCAACCTTGGACTTGCCTCTCCTGGGGCTATGGAGGGAGCTTGAGACAGACACTGTCTCACTGGGAGTCACTGATGAGTTTTCCTTGGTTGCTTCAGAATGTGTTCCTAATGGCACAGAGCAAGCTCAAGGGTCACCCCTTCTGGGACCGTCCCAGTCCACCGTAGATGTCTTTCATCTGTTCCCCGTGCGTCATCCCGTGCTTCCTCCTTGCCCGTTCTTCGTTATGTGCATCTCACCCTGGCCTCTGGGCTCCCTGTGAGTAGAAGTTGACCCCAGGTCTCTTTGCCTCTCCAGCGTCCAGCACAGTGCCTGCTTCACAGTGTTTGGTGGTGGTTCTTGAGTCGTTCAATCACAGTCCTGCCGGAAACACCGATTTCACCCGGGGAGGCCGTACCGTCTGTGGACACAGTGCAAGAAGCCAGGGGTGGGGGCACGGAGAAAGGGTCGGGGGCGGGAGGGAGAGAGCAGACTACAGATAAAGTAGGTGCTGGAGGAGATGAGAGCAGGTGCGATTGTGAGTCTCGGCCAAGAAGCAGGACCCTTCTCAGAGAGTGAGGGATATTCTAGAGATAGTTAAGGAGAAACTAGGAAAGCGGAGGGAAGAAATCACATAAAATTGTTATCATCTTCCCAGTAAATGTAAAATCATCTGTAGGAAGTGAGGTGGCACATTTGGGAGGGAGGCTAAGGGCAATGGGGGAGAGGTGGCTACGGGAGGTGCTCCTCCTGGGGAGAGAGCCAGAGGCCGCATGAAGGGTTCTCAGCGGAAGAAGGGGCCCTGCGGGGACTGGCCGCATGTACTCGATTTTACGTTGTCACAGATTCGGGGTCATTTTCATTACCCTATCCTGACTTCTCAGATTGCCAGTATTTTCTGGAGAAAGTCTTGGGAGAGGCCGGTGCTGGGCCGTGGAGGAGTTGGCTTCTGGATGCTGATAGGATTCTAGAATGGGAGCCAGTTTTCTGCTGACGTCGACTTTCTCTAGGTACGGGTGAGTGAACCCCGGCTGGGGGTGGACTGGGAATCCAGGCGAGGAAATGAAGGTCCTAAGAGATCCACCAGAGAGGTGGAGAAAAGATGGGGAATGGGGCAGTGAGAGCCTGCGATGTGCAGAGAGGCGGAGGAGTGATGCTGTCTAGAATTCTTACATCCCTCCTGGTTCCTGTGGAGCAGACAGAGGTCCCTAGCTCTGCAGAGAAACAGAGAGACCAAGGAATTAAATGGAATATTAAGGGGGAAGAGGTTAGAGCCTTGGAGAGGAGGCCGGGGGCATCGAGGAAGGCGGGCTGTGGTAGCCGCTGGAGGGAAGGTGTAGGCTGATGAGCTGCCCCCCGTCGTTGAGGGAAGGAGGTTATTGACCCAGAATGGAGCCTGGAAACTCGAGCGCTTGTCTCCTACGTCTGGGCAGGAGGCCTGAGAAGTCCTTTCACCAAGCAGGGCTGGGAGGAACGTAGAGTGAGAACAATGTTTCAATTATGAGCGCTCCGGGGACAGACTGGAGCGTGGGCTCTGGAGTCAGACTGACCCGCTTTGAATCCTAACTCCTCTAAATACCACCTGGTGATTCAGCCTCCTGAGCCCCAGTTTTCTCATTTGAAAATGGAGATGCCGGTTTTTGACTTGTAGCTGAAGCTGAAAGCTATAGTGAGAATTCTGTGAGAAAATACGTAAAAGTGCCTGGTATGTAATGATGTTCAATAGTGATGCTCCCATCACTGCTTTTTCATCGGGGCGTTTATAACAGAACGGGGGTCCCAAAGAGCCCAGGGCAGAACCCCACGGGTTGGTATGAGTTCAGTGGGGCCTGGCCCACCTGGACATATCTGTGAGACCAGGCAGGGGAGCAGGAGGGAGGGATATGTGGTCTCTGTGGTGGTTGTCAGTTGCAGGGTTTGGGGACAGATGAGGGAGATATTAACAAAAGAAGGGCCAGCACCTCCTGGCAGCTCTTGGAATACTGGGACGGGAGCCCTGGGGGCGGGCACCGGGTTAGAAGGGATGGACATTCTCTCGGAGCCATCTGCAAGGGGAAGGAGCAGGTGCCTGAGTTAGGAAGGCCTGGGGCTGACTGAGGCCAGCTCCTTCCATCTGAACCAGCCAAAGATCCGTGTGACCTTGAGGAAGCCACACAATGAGACACAGTCAAGTGACTTGTCCTCTCTTCGCTGCTGGGCAATGTCGGAATGGGGGGGCTACAAGGATGAGCCCTGGGACTGTGTAGACATGAATGCATGCGCATAGGGAGCGCATCAGAGACTAGCACGCCGAAGAGTTTGGTGACACAAATTTTGACCTCTTTTTTTTTAAACATAGACTTTATTTATTTACTTATTAGTACATTTTAGTTTTAGAGCAGTTTTAGGTTCACAGCAAAATCGAGAGGAAGGCACAGAGATTTCTCCTATACCTCCTGCCCCTGGTCGTGCACAGTCCCCCAGTATCAATATCCCCCACCAGGGTCATCATTAACCCTACGCAGGCACATCATAAGCCCTCAAAGTTCACGGTCTGCATTAGAGTTCCCGTGGGTGTTGTACATTCTACGGGTTCGGACAAATCTAGAATGACACGCGTCCATTGTTGTAGGGTCGTACGGAAGAGTTTCACTGCCTTAAAATTCTTCTGTTTTCCTGTTCCTCCCGCTCCCCTCCCCCAAAAACTGATCCTCTTTATCGACTCCGTAGTTTTGCCTTTTCCAGAATGTTATGTATCTGGAATCATACAGGAGACAGAGGACTTGGTCTAGAGCGCGCAGAAGACCATCATAACTAGAGCCACTTGTGAGGGAGGTATTATTGTTCCCATTTTATTGCCAAGACCCTGAGGCTCAGCCAGGGTAAGGCCATTGCAGGAGATCACGCAGCCGTGGAGGGGGCGGTCCCAGGTCTTCGGATCCCCTTCCTACAATTGGGTCTTCCTGGTGTGGAAGAGGAGGAGACTCTGAGGACCACGACTCGCTGTTGTCTTGTCTGCAAGACTTTTCTCCGTGGCCCTTGCATGATTCTCTCTTACTCGAGGGACAAACGTATTCCAAATACGCAGCTTTTCTTCTGCATTTGTTTAGGCCAGAGAGTTGATTTTTGTGTTTGCTCTAAAGCTCCTATTGAAATTGCTGTCTCCTTTTTTGTCAAATCAATCCTGGAAGACACTCCTGCCTCCTTGATCTCACGCCTCCCCCGGGGCCAGCCACTCTCTGCTTGTCCCCATCCCTGTCATTGATGGATTCTCATCTCGGCCGCGGCATGCAGCCTTCCTTGGGACAGTGATGTTCTTTGCCCTGTCATTGCTTTCATTTTCCCACTCTTCGACGTGTTATCCTGTGATGCATTACGCTTAGCTGGGCTGTTTAATAAATGACTTCTCTAATGGGACCGACAAGTCCTATAAACCCCAGCTTCATTCTGGAAAATGCGTGGCTGACAGAGGGGGCGGGGAAGCGGAGGGGTCCGAGCTGGTGTTCTGGGAGGAGGGCATCCATGTTCCAAGCCTGCTTGTGTGTGAGAGAGAAGTGGGTATGGATTCGGGACCTGGATTCTTCTTCAGACTCTGTCCCCCCTGGGTGATGAGGGGGCAGGGGCTTGCTTCAGCAAAAAGAAAGCAGAGATTTGCTGTGGCAAACACTAAGCGTGTTAGTGGTTCCCTGTGTGGGCCAATGACCAAGGGCATCAAGGGGACCCTTCCTGATGCACTGGCTCTGCAGAGGACCCTGGGATATTTGCAGAACCATAAGGATAAGCCCCTCAATTGATTAAGGTTGACTCTCCTGCCACCATTTTGAAGGGGCCTCAGCATTGGCTTGGAGCTGATTTAAAGCACCTGCAGAAATGTGGTTTTCTTGCATATTTAAGTTTGTACAGAGCTTCATCTCTGCTCTTTCCCAGTCCTAGGCATGAAAGCCTCCAGGACCTGGGCCACTTTCATCCTTAAACACCCCCTCTTCCAGCTTGCCTTTCCAACATGGCCAAGCTCTTGCAGTTCCAAACAGAAGTGCTTTTCCACCCCTGTGCCTTTGCTCAGGATACTGGATGGAAACTTCTGAGCAAAGTCAGTTGTTCACAGGTTACTGTGCTTTAACTGACCTACCCCCTGCCCCCACCCTGTATGCAGGTAACTCAACCAGGAATGGGCATTGGACAGGCATCCATCTCCAGGTATAGGCTGGGCTGTATGGGGGGGGAGGGAGGGGCTGGCCAGCACTATCCCGCTCTTGCTGAGTCCGAAGGCAATGAACAGAAAATCAGCAGACACATAGCATGGGAGGAAGCCAAAACCGATGAGGAGAAAGTGGTACGCAGACACTCATTGGCGGTGAATACCATGAATAAACAGAAATCAGAGCGAATGAGGTAAATAGATAACAGTGGCTGGGCATGTGGAAAGAGGAGGGAGACAGACAGACCGACAGGGAGAGAGGCTTAATGACCAGTCAGCTCAATCACTAGAATAAGGGACGGTGGATCCACTTCTAAGAGAACTCAGGATCCCTGAGCACTAAGAATCATGTTGATTCCTGAATGTTCCACATGAGCTCTTATCTCTGTGTGTCTTTATATTAAATTCCCATTAACGGAAACAACGTTTTAGTCTTGAAGTCTGGGGAAAGCGAATGCTGTCCTGAGGTCCCCTCTGCCTCTTCTACTCACAGCTAATTTCTGTTCTTGCTGTAAAAACCTGTTTGGGTGCCCCCTCCTCCGCTCGTCCCCCCTCCCCCCAGCCCCCTCCACCGTCATCCTTGGGTTCGTCCCATTGTGATTATGTATTTATCATCCTTCATTAGGTGCCTGCCGCTCCATGGGAGGGATTCTGTCTGACTCGTTTTTAAATCCAACTAACAAATGTCAGAACTTGAAACTGAGCTCAGGCCTTTACTGCTTCCTCTTCGGTCTTTCAACTCTTTCCGGCTGCTTTATCTTGTCTCCCAGCAGATTTTTCCAGCAGGAGATTTTCCCCAGCATCTTTAAACTCACACAAGGGTCAGACTCTCTACTTGCTGAACCCTGATCACCTCAGAGAAGGAGGTTTGCTTGCTGATTTCTTAGTTGCAAAATGAAACACACAGTGGCTTCTTCTTTACGGAAGAGTAGGAAGGTTGATAAGTTTATGGTTCTATTCTCAGGCGCAAATTGTGTCGAAGTCGACCCAACCCATGTGTGGCAAAACAAGGCCTAGAGATTTGCAGGGGGCTAAGAAGGAGTGGAAGAAGGAAGATTCTGCAAGCCCAGCTGCTGCAAGACTCAACATAGTTTGGAGGAGGGATGGGGAGCCTGCCCTCAGGGAGGAGAATCTACTGACGGCAAGCAGGGGGCCTCGGGTTCAAGGTTAAAGGAGGCCGTGGGCAAGAGCCTGAGTGTCACACCTCTTTACACGCTGCACCCGGGGTGCCTCACTTGCCGTAGACTCGGCTGTGGAGGCCTTGTTTCAGAGCCGGGACAACCTTCTCAGCGCATATATGCCTTTGGGACTGGAGGATCTGAGAAGTGGGACGATGCCCATCTCCTGTGCCTGGCTCTCTGTCAGCACTCGCCGAGCTCTGCCGAGGGCATAACTTGGTAGGGTCCAGGGAAACCAAAGTTGATTCAGCAGCGAGCCGTGTCCGTGTCTTTTAGAGCAAACGAGCGGAAAGAAACAGGTTTTAGAATAGGTGACTTAGAATAGAAGAGAGACAGGTCATTGTACCTCCACAATCATTTATTGAGCATCTACTTCATGTGATTGTTAGGGCCTAATTGCTGAGGCCTAATTGAGGTTCCGTGAGACGTAGAGCACGTCTAGATTTTTATAATCTCCCCCTCCTCCAGCCTTATACACATTTCTCATCCACATTTCCCATCCAATTCACCAGCATTTTTATTTTATTTTATTTTATTATTTTATTTTTTTTTAAAGATTTTATTTATTTGACAGAGAGAAACACAGCGAGAGAGGGAACACAAGCAGAGGGAATGGGAGAGGGAGAAGCAGGCTCCCCGCCGAGCAGGGAGCCCGACCTGAGGCTGGATCCCAGTACCCTGGGATCATGACCTGAGCTGAAGGCAGACGCTTAGCCAACTGAGCCACCCAGGCGCCCCATCAGCAATTTTTAATGGCTCAGTCTTTCTAAAGCATTTGACCTCATTTTAGGAACTAATGTCTTTCTTTTCACATTCATACTTAATCAATTTATAATATATAAGTACATATAAGTATATAAGTATATATACATATGCTTATATAATATTTATGTATATAAAATAATAGTTAATTACATTACATAAAGGCAGACCTTAGAGATATTGGAGGTTCAGTTCCAGACCACTGTAATACAGAAAATATCGCAAATAAAGTGAGTCACATGTTTTTTTTAAATTTCCCAGTGCATATAAAAGTTATGTTTACACTATACTATAGTCCATTAATTGTGCGATAGTAGTATGTCTAAAAAATGTATAATATCTCCATCAAAAAATACTTCATTGCTAAAAATGCTGACCATCATCTGACTCTCAGTGGCCCATCATGCTGATTACCAGATCATCACAACAAACATAATCATAGTGAGAACGTTTGAACGATTGTGAGAATCACCAAAATGTGACATGGAGACACCAAGTGAGCAAAGTGGGCTAAAACAAGGTATTCCTGTAGTTACCATAGGTAAACAGTTTATGTTTTATACAAAACATAATCATACAGGTCAACTGGGAGGAGTGTGTGTTAATGAGGCTGTGCTATGCACTTGACTGCAGTGTTCAAGGTCCTGTGGTCACCATCTCTACGCTCTACAGAAGGCCTGGAGCACATTGGTCCTGTCAGCCCAGACAACAGGGCTTGGTTAAGAGCATACCTACTAAATCCACATTGTACGACCAGTTCCAGAATTTGATCTTCTACTTCAGATGGTCAGATACTCACTCTTGGTAGGGACAGAAGGGGACGAGACTTAGGATAGTGGCTCAGACTAATGGATTCTCAGAGGCCTAAGGTCTGCGGCCGTGTCCTAGCCCTTCGTTGGCGTGAAGGATAACTGTCAGAGGATCCATGGTGAGCATATTTTGTGCTGTCTCAAGTGCTCTTGTTTTTTATTCCTTCGTCACATAACCTGTCAAAACTTGTAATTATTTTAATGCCTGCTTATCTGGTAATTGCAACTGAAGGCCGAATGAGGATTTTTTAAATAGTTTTAATAGGCTTTAATTTTTACAGCAATTTTAGGTGCACAGCAAAATTGAAGGGAAGGCATCGTGATTTCCCATCACCCCCCTGTCCCCACCCACGCATGGCCTCCGCCATTCCTGACATCCCCCACCAGTGCGGTACATTTGATACAACTGATGAAACTCCATTGACCCATCGTGATCACCCGCCATTCCTGACATCCCCCACCAGTGCAGTACATTTGATACAACTGATGAAACTCCGTTGACCCGTCGTGATCACCCAAAGTCCAGAGTTCACATTGGGCTGCACCATTGGGGTTAAATGTTCTATGTGTTTGGAGTCATGTATAATGACATGTATCTACCATCATAGTATCATATAAAAAATTCTCTGTGCTTCACTGATTCCCCCCCTCCTTCCCCCTTAACCCCTGGCAACCACTGATCTTCTCACTGTCTCCATAGTTCTGCATTTCCCAGAGTGTCACGGAGTTGGAATCCTAAAGCATGGAACCTTCTCAGATTGGCTCCTCCCACTTAGTCGTTTGCATTTAGGTTTCCTCCCTGTCTTCTCATGGCTTGACAGCTCATTTCTTTTTAGCCCAGAATAATATTCCGTTGTCTGGACGTCCCACCATTTACTTGTCCATTCACGTACTGGACGACATTTTGGTGGCTTGCAGTTTTGGCAATTTACAAATAAAGCTGCTGGAAACATCCATGTGCAGATTTTTGTATGGACACAAATTTTCAGTGTGTTTGGGTGAATACCAAGGTGAACAAGAAGTTTTGTGGGTTTGTCTTTGTTGTTGCTAGTATTATTTATCAGGGACGAAAGAGACCTGATGAGGTTCAAGGCTACTGGGAAGGACCCAGTAGAAAATAAGATGCTGAAATGTCAAGGATGGTATAGATAATGAGATACCACGGCCCTGAGCAAGGACCCTGGGGCTTAGTGCACTGATCGCTCTTAGAGGGGAGGAGACATTCCTTATCCTTGGGAGTTGAAGGATAAGGGGAAGGGAGTTGATGCGAATAAGGGGGACAGGAGGGGGCTGGATGTGGGAAGGGAGAGGGTAGATGCAGGAGGGAAGGCTAGTAAGTTGGCAGAAGTTGAGCGAGTTTTCCTCATAGTTCCTATATTCTCGGTGAAATTAGAGGTAATGTCTTGAGGGTTTCGGGGGCATGGTGGAGACTTGGAAGTGCAGTTCTGGCCAAGGACCCTCTCACCCTGGAAATATTCCAGGCTGGCTGGCTTTTTGGAGCCCATTTGGGGCTGGAGGCCGTGCCTGGGTGTGGCCGTGGCCTCTCGTAGCCCTGGGAGCTCACCGGTCGGTTTGAGAAGGTGGACGTTGGATTGCTTTAGGGTAGCTTGGCCAGATGGGAGCACGGAGCTCATACTATGGTAAAGAGTGTGGGTGAAGGGATGGCTTCTCCGAGCCCATCTCTGCCCACTTTCTCGCTTTTTGACTGTTTTCTGCGACCGGGCCCCTGGCTGGGTGAGTGAAGAGAGCCTAGTGAGGGACTAGCTCATGTGTGGAAGCGTCTTAGGAGCCATTTACTGGACTTTCCTTATATGGAAGCACTCCAGAAATGCTGGGTCTATATTTAGGAATTGGCAATTCAAGAGTGTAGGTAAATCAACACTAACTGGGAATTTTTGTGGGCCAGTGCCTGAAAATAGAAAAATGAATATGCAGGGACTCCTTTGTTCTAGCAGTTTACTGTGCAGTGGGAGAGACAGGTAAGTAACTATAGGGAAAAATTATGTCTTCGGTCCAAGGATAAAGACATTTACCTGGCGGCGTGAGTTCCTAGGGATGACTGGATGCAGAGCAGCTGGCGGAAACACGCTGAGCTTCGTCTCTCTGGTCAGAAGGGGTGCCCTGCGGGGGCGGCGGGTCTGGGTGGGGCCGGAGTTCGGCTTCCTGTCCAGGATCGGGGGGCGAGCTGTCAGCAGGGAGACGCCAGGTTCCTCCGGGGGCCTCGGAACCAGCAGGGGCGAGGCCTTGCTTGGCCGCCTCCGCGCCGCAGCGTGGATTTTGCGGGGCAGAAAGGGGCTTCTGGACCCTGGTCTTCTCGACAGTCAAGCTTGGGACTCATCCTCCCAGCTCCCATCTCAGGAGAGCCTTCGGGGGCAGTGTGACGTTTTGGAATGAAGCTCGGGTAAGGCAGGAGGGCAGCCCAGGCTGAGGCCTTGCGCGGCTTTCATTCTTGCCGTGAGACGAGGGAATGGGACTGACAGTGGTGATAGTAATATGATGATAGCAGCAAATATTATTACGACTACTAGTGACATCTGTTAACCGCTTGCTGAGTGAGTGACACCGTTAATCATGACAGCAGGCTAAACAGTAGGTGTTAGGGGGTCCGTGCCAAAGGACTCAAGGTGCAAAGAGGCCGAGCAGCTTGCCTAGAACTGATCAGCCGGGGACGTCAGACCTAGTGCACAACCTGGTGCGTCGAACTTCCTAGCCCACCCTCTTCCCCACGACTGCCCGCCGCCCCAGGGCCGTCTCACATTGGTGCGTCGCTTTCCAGTGTTCAACTCACTTTTCCCTCCATGACCTCACTTCAGCTTCAGAGCTTTCCCGGGAAGCAGGCAGAGCAGGTGTTACTGGCCCACACCGCAGATGTGCAGACCGAGGTGGGAGAGGCGAGGTGCCTAGCCTGGCAGCTCAGGGCTGGTTTACAGCTGAGCCTCTCACCAGCGTGTGCTGATTTGTATCCTACTCCTCTCTTTCTGTCCCGTCTGGCTGCACAGCTTGGTCTCCCATATAGGACGACAAGAAAGATGAGAGGATACAGTGTCCTTGGAGGAGCTTCGGTGCCTTTGGGAACAGCCCCAGCCACACGGGAGGAGGAAGCAGCCCTGTGCGGGGATGTTCCCGCTCCTACGGCTGTTAGGCTAGCTTTCGGGTAGCCTGCCCTTTGAAGAGTGGGGCCGCTTAGGCCAGGGTCTGGAATTATCCCCTGCATAGGCTGTGTGGCTGGACACAGAGAAACAAGTCCAGGGAAGGCCCAGCTGAGACTGACTTAAGTCAGTGGTTGTTTGCCTTCAGATGTCCCCCGCAGTCCCCCAAGGTTCTTGGTGCCCACTGGCTATCCCCCTGCACTTTGCCCATTCCTCATTAAGAACAACAGCTTCTTGTGGGGCGCCTGGGTGACTCAGTCGGTTAAGCCTCTGCCTTCAGCTCAGGTCATGATCCCAGGGTCCAGGGATCAAGTTCTGGATCCCGCTGTTTGCTCAGCAGGGAACCTGCTTCTCCCTCTGCCTGCAGCTCCCCTTGCTTGGGCTCTCTCTCTCTGACAAATAGATAAATAACATCTTAAAAAAAAAAAAAAAAAAGAATGATAGCTTCTCACACTCGGGCAGCATTCCACACTTGGCAAAGCGTGCAAACATGAATTTTGCACACAAGATCTTACTGGCTTCTCATAATAGCCATGAAGAAAGCCAGGGAGGATGTCTTACAAATAATTATTAGAGGGCTCAAATGCCATTTTCAGGATACACAGATATTAACTGGTAGAACAAGGACCCATAACTCTATAGTCTATGGTCTTTTTACTGCCCTTAATGATTTCCAAAACCCATCTGCTCTGCCTTCCATCTCCTCAGGGCTTTGAAGTTTTCAAGCTTATATTACTTCCATTGTTTTGTTTTTAGAAGATTCTGATGGCAAAATTGCTTAAAATTTGGTGGAAAGTGAGTTACGTGGCATGGACATTTTTTACCAAATGCTCTTCAAACCCAGCCCCGTAGGTATATCCTCATGTTGTTATTGCCGTGGTCTGATCTCCAGTATTCGCCTTGTTTTACCAACGGGCCCTGTCACGTGCCAGGACGCTCATCGGTGCATACGCATACTCGCTGCTCTGTCAAAGTCGTGTTTGGCCACTGGTGGCTCAGAGGCTCCACCTTCTAATAGGAGAAGCGATGCAATTTTTATTAGCTTATCATCTTGAAGAAATGCTTTTCGCAGCCACACGGCTATACTTCTTCATGGGTGAGCCTAGTCAAGGCAAGAGACTCTGAGGGTGGAAGGACAGACATAACAATTACCTTAGAAATTTGACGGGTAGAATGAACCATAGAGACATTAGTCTGACCCTTTTCATTTATCGATGTATGTATCCATTGGGATACTCTCAGCTGCAAGTAACAGAACAGCTACCAGCAAGGTCTTACATCATAAGGACCCGTGTCATTTACTTAACAGGAAGTCTGGAGGAACTTGTAGTCTAGGAGATTTCATTGGCCCCAAAGACGTAGGTTCCTCCAGTCTTAGCCCTCCGTCCTGTCCGTGCATAGCAACGTCCTCCCTTACAGGTGCAAGATATTTGCTTCGGTTCCAAGCATCACGTCTCTTACGAAAAGTCTAAAGGGGAATCAAGAGGGTATTTGGAAGTGGTGAGAAAGTGTTTTCCTCTTCTGTTCCTGTTTCTTTCTTTTTTTTTTTTTTTAAGATTTTATTTATTTATTTGACAGAGAGAGAGATCACAAGTAGGCAGAGAGGCCGGCAGAGAGAGAGGGAAGCAGGCTCCTGCTGAGCAGAGAGCCTGATGTGGGGCTCGATCCCAGGACCCTGAGATCATGACCTGAGCCGAAGGCAGAGGCTTTAACCCACTGAGCCACCCAGGTGCCCCCCTGTTTCTTTCTTTTAAGACTATATTTTAATTGTTTAATTTTTTTTATAAGATATTATTCTCTTTAAAAAGATCTTATTTATTTATGTAATTGAGAGAGATTGAGATAGCAAGTGAGAGATCATGAGCAGCAGGCAGAGGGAGAAGCAGGCTTCCCGCCGAGCAGGGAGCCTGATGCAGGACTCGATCCCAGGACCCTGGGATCATGACCTGAGCCGAAGGCAGACACTTAATGACTGAGCCACTCAGGCGCCCAGACTTTTATTTATTTTTTTTTAAGAGCAGGGTTATCCTCTGACCCACACGTGCATGGCCTCTTGCATTATCAGCATCTCTCACCAGAGTGGAACATTCAATTGATAAATGTCTATAGACACATCTCGGTCACCCCAAGACCATTCTTTACATTACAGTTCACCACTGATGTTGTATATTCTATGGACATACAAATGTATAATGACATGTATCCATCATTATGGTATCATACTGAGTGTTTTCACTGCCCAAAAAATCCTCTGTGCTCTGCCCATTTATCCCCCTCCTGCCCTCCGGCCCCTGACAACTATTGATCTTTTTATTTTCTCCAGTTTTGCCTTTTCTAGAATGCCACATAGTGGGACTCATACAGTATGTAGCATTTTCAGATTGACTTCTTCACTTAGTAATATGCATTTCAAGTTCCTCTATATGTTTCCATGGCTCGACAGCTGTTTTTAGTGCCAAATAATATTACGTTGTCTGGTTGTGCCAGTTTATTTATCCATTCAGCTGCTGAAGGCCATCTTGGTTGCTTCCAAGTTTTGACAACTATGAACAAAGATGTTAATAAACATGGAGATAACTTTTCAATCTTTTGTGTAAATACCAAGGAGCATGATGGCTGGATTACATGGAAAGAGTAGGCTTAGTTTAGAAGAAACCGCTAAACTCTCTTCCAAAGTGGCCGTACCATTTTGTGTTCCCACCAGCAATGAATGAAAGTTCCTATTGCTCCACATGCTTGTCATTGTCGATGTTCAGATTTTGGCTATTCTAATAGTCATGGAGTGGTATCTCGTTGTTTTAACTTGCATTTCCCTGATGACATATGATGTGGAGCATATTTCCTAAGTGTATTTGCCATCTGTATATCTTTGGTGAGGTGTCTGTTAAGGTCTTTGGCCCATGTTTCAATTGGGTTGCTTGTTTTTCTCATCGTTGAGTTTTAAGAGTTCTTTGTATATTTTGAATAATGGTCCTATATCACACTATCTCTGCTTTTTGAGGATGAAACTCTTATCCAGAATTTCCCCAGTCAATTTCCCCATATGTTTCATAGAATCCTGACTGCCAGGAAGGCAGGACAGTGTGAATTCAACATTTGTAGCCTCCGCTGTTGGAAGAAATCAGAGAGAAGGAGGTTGGAATGCTTCTCTAGTGGCCAATCACTGGTACCTAACCAATGGAGATCCTGGGCTCCTAAGAAACAGTGGGACTTCTCTGAAGTCACATAAGCAGTGGGAGCTAGAACTAAAATCTACATTTTCAGTCAGGGATCCAAAATGGGCAGCTGAGGGTGTGGAGAGGGAGAACTTCTGTACCAGAACATTTCTTCTTCTAATCTGATCCATGGAAATGACATGTCCTAGTTTTTCGCTGATCGAAATCCCAGAGCTGTCATTTGAAGCTGCCTCCTGATAGAGTAAGCTGGCCCTGGCCTTGGTGGTCAAGGACCATCAATTTGTTCCTTTTGTCTCTTAGCTTGTGGGCAAAGACACCTGGTCAGTTCTCTGGTCATCACAGAAAATGCTGTTTCTTCTGTCAGAATTCATCTTTTGCAAGGTGTTGGTAATTTTTTTTTATTGGTCAAAGGACAGAAGAAAAGTACTTGAATCTCTAATTCCCCTAAGGTGAGCTATTTTAGAAATCCTCAGAAAGTCAGGTAGGGAAAGATCACAGCCCAGATCAATAACTGCCTCCTGGACGGAGAGCAGAAGATGCTTTATTTATGGGCCTGGGATGTTGTGGAGTGTGGGCTTGATACCCAGGCCTTTGATCACATGGGCGTACATAGCACCACGCAGTGAATTCTTAAAGCCAAGAGAGACTCCCTTGGTTCACATCTCCTCCTGTGCTGATGCTCCAAAATGCAACTTCTGCTCTCTTTTGACTTCCTTGAAAAACTTCCCAGAGCTGTGATTTGGAATGCTTTTGCCCAAGATCTTAAGTTCCGCATGGGTCAAACCCTTCACCTACAATAAACGTATTCCTAGGAGGGTATGTGTAAGTGCTGTTTGGGAAAATCACAAGGTGTTTTATTGCACTGGAGAAGCGGGCAAGTTCAAAGAGATCTTGAAGCCCAATCCTTTGCAAAGAGAAGGCTTGTTTTTTGTCATGCTATTTGTAAAGCCAACGAACTCCACCCTAAGTATCTATTCGGCGTGTGATGTACTGAGCTGGCATTTCTAGGAAATGAGACCACACTGTGTTTCCATAGTATAAGAGGATAGGAGGACCCTGGAGTATTTGTTCTGTACCTCGGGCCATGAGATTCTGCCAACAGCAGAAGGGCTGAAATTGTATCAGGGGCTACTTAGAGACTTCTAATGTGATTGAGAAAGTCCAGAAGAGCATGGTGGAAAATTAAGATCTGTGTGGAGAGTGCAAGGATGCCTTTGGTAAATTCTGACTGGTATGCAGGGGACACTGTGGTCTGGAGTTCGGATCCTCTGGCTGTCCTGTGAGACAGACTGTGTGTTTGTGGGTCTGCGATCACTGCATCTTATTGTAAATGAACAAAAAGTTGTCCTAGTTTGGTGTATCAGTCTCTCTTCAGAGCTGATATGCATTTTCTGTTCATACTGCCCCTTGCCGAATTTTTAAGCTTTGTTAGTCCCAAAGCCTAAATAGTGCAGGTCCCTGGAAGATTTTCATTTACGCCTTTTGCCAGATGGAACTCAAACTCCGCTCTCAAGTTTAATTACCATGGTTCTTAGGCACATTCCAAACATAGGAATTTCCAGAGGAAGATGGATCTATTTCCATCATATCTGGTCCCTTTTTTCTCGGGCTTTTCTAGCATCCCAAGGTCCTATACCCTAGTCCTTTGTCTTGGCCAAACAACAGGCCTTTTGGACCTCAGTGCTTTTGCTCACCCTAAGCCTGCTGGGAATTCTTCAACCCAACTCCACTGTCACTGGATAAAATGCATTTGGTTCCAAAGTTTAAAAACCAAGCAAAGCTGGCTTAGATTTAAAAAAAAAAAAAAAAAAAGAGAAAATTCACTGAAAAGACAGATGAGGGGACTTAACGAACTCAAAGGCGGCAATATAACAAGGCCTCAGGAACCAGGAACTGGGAGGGGGTAGAAACTCAGGTAGTATTTCCTGTCTCCCATTTCTCCTTGTTTCTCATCTCAGCTTTTCTTCTTTTTTATTTTATTTTTTTAAAGGTTTTATTTATTTTTTTGACAGAGAGAGAGATCACAAGTAGGCAGAGAGGCAGGCAGAGAGAGGGGGAAGCATGCTCCCTGCTGAGCAGAGAGCCCGATTTGGGGCTCGATCCCAGTACCCTGAAATCATGACCTGAGCCGAAGGCAGAGGCTTAACCCACTGAGCCACCCAGGCGCCCCTCATCTCAGCTTTTCTTTGCACACCCACCTCATTCTCGCTTTCTGTGGACTGGCTCGCTTTGCTTCCCATTTACATGGTGGAAGACATGGCCGTCTTCCAGCTCCTGGGTTTAGAATCTATACACTCATCTATACAGAGAGGATCAAGTTCTCTTTCTTTCTGGGTCCCAATTCTAAATTCCAAGGAAGGTACTCTGGTCCATTTTGTGTCAATGGCCCCTTTCTGGACCAATCAGCAAAGACTAGGGGCGAGGATCAAGCCACAGAAAGGTCATACTGGTGTTAGTACAGGGCCTATGTGATGGACGGGCAGATTTCAGAGAACACGGTTAAGCAAGTCCAAGGATGTCTGCTGTCTCCCTTCTCCCTGCCTGTGAAATAAATAGACCCACTTTTACCTCCCTTCCTTCCTTCATAGGTTCAGGAAATGTCTCAGGCAAAATGCTAGTTGCTATAAATACAGCTCTGAACCAAACCTGGTCCTTCCTTCAGTGATCTTATAGATGAGCAGAAAATACAGATCTTGTTTATCCTTTACAGCCCAGTTCAGACATGACTCGCGTTTGCTGGAGAAGACTTTCATGACTCTCCCTTGCCCCTTTCCCACCGTGTGGTTTGTCTTACCCTCACTTTCTATTCTCCCTGACTCTGGTACCTATCTCTATCGTGGTAATCGCATTTCATTATCATTTCATTCCCGCGATTCTGTCTCAGTAGTTTGTAAGTTGCTGGAGGAAAAAAACGGCCTTTGAATTCAGAGTAATTGGCCCCAGGTACCTGTGCAGTGAATGTCTGTTGATTGAAAGAACTGCTCTCCCTGTGGGGAATCTAAAAACAAAACAAAACAAAACAAAACAACAAAACAAAACAAAAAAACCCCACGTACAAACGAATAAACAGACAAAGGAAAAGCAGAATCAGAGCTGGAAACAGAAAATAAACTGACGGTTGTCAGAGGGGAGGGAGGAAGGGGATGGGCAAAATGGGCAAAGGGGAGTGGGAGATACAGGCTTCCACATACGGAATGAATAAGTCATGAGACTAAAAGGCACAGGGGAAGGAAGGAATGTAGTCGGTGATCGTTGTGATAGCACTGCATGGCGACAGAAGGCGGCTCTCCTTGCGGGGAGTGTAGCATACTGTTGAAACTCTTGGAATCACCCTGTTGTACACCTGAAACTAATGTAACATTGTGCGTCCACTGTATGCAGATACAAAATTAGTTTAAAAAAAGGAAAGAAAGAAAGCAGTGCTCCTCTTTAGGAGAGAGCGAGGCCCAGAGGCCTCCGTTTCCTCTGAGATGTCAGAGGCAGAGGAGGGGTCTCTGCGTAGCTACGTGGAGGGGGCTTGACACCTCTTGGGAGGACAGGGCTCCCGTGAACACACCCACTGTCGAGTCTGACAGGAGTTGGAGGAATTAGCCTGCTCTCAGTAGTCCTCGATAGTCCCAGTGGGACATGCTTCACAGCCTGTTTTTATTTTTTAGATTTTTTTTTTTTTTCTATTTGACAGAGAGAGATCACAAGTAGGCAGAGAGGCAGGCAGAGAGAGAGGGGGAAGCAGGCTCCCCGCTGAGCAGAGAGCCCGATGCGGGGCTCGATCCCAGGACCCTGAGATCATGACCTGAGCCGAAGGCAGAGGCTTTAACCCACTGAGGCACCCAGGCGCCCCATAGCCTGTTTTTATTACACGAAATGCAGATCAGACCATTAATTTGACGACTTTGTTGCATCTTGGAGTTTTCCTTCCTCAAAGGGAGGCCGCGAATGAGGTATCCCCCTTCAGACCACTCCATTATTTACTATTTCCTTTCCTCATCAAGCCCCTATCTGTGACAGGCTCCAGCGGATACAATCAAGATTCTCAGCTTACTGAAGGGGAAAATAAGCAAAATGAAATTTGCCCAAAGCATACTTTGAGTGAGTCACAGAACAATTAGCAGTACCCAGGTTTGATTTAAATGATAATATTTTTTTAAAATTAGAATACATTTTGAAGTATTTAGCCAGTACTTGTTATGTTCATAGAACTGACTCATGGTCCTTTTGGATTTTTGAGTGAAAACCGTTGTTAGTTTTCAGTTTTCAACAATACGTAATTGGCACCCAAGAGCTCCACACTTTTCCCTTTTCCCGTGAGTCAGTTGTGAGTGGCAGGAGGCAGGAACATTTCTCACAGGTCTGTGCTGCTTTTCTCTTGATGAGTTTCGGATTCTGCTGGTTGCTTTTTCCTTGCCATCCTCACTGGACTAAACTCTGACATGTTGGATGCTAGCATGTTTGGTAGGGGAAATTTCCATTGCATTCACTCAGCCATTCTCCTCCTCTGTGGGTTCTTTATATTCCACGTTTGGGGGAGAAGCTCAGTGAAAATAATTATTTTCTTTTTCTCCCCACCTTGTTTTGGGCAAGACGATGGTTCAAACAATGACCATGTAAGTTAGCAGAGAGTTTTCTCTAATCAAGGAGCCTTTGGTTCTGGTCTGTAAAATGAGGTTGACAGTAGAATGTACCTCATAAGGTTGTTGTGAGAAATTAATGAGAAAATAATAAAGGAATACATGCAGACACTCACCATACTGTATGGCACTGAGTAAGTACTCAGTAAATAGTAGTCACTGTTAATCTTTCTAAGCCTTTCTAGATGCTCACCAGTATCATGATGTAGAGAAAAGCAAACAATTCAGAACTCATCCTTCTACCCCTCTCAGCTGTCTCATGCCACAGTCCTCATGACGCTTAGAATCCTTTGAGAAGACGCCAGCAATGGTCTGGGGATGCTCATGCTGTCCGTCTCCCATCCTCTAGACTAAAAGTGCTCTTATCCAAATTTAATATCTAAAAATAAATGGAAATTCTCTGCACATATGTGTTTTTAATCTACTGACGATGAGTTTTTGCTTCCATTTATCGTTCACTTAAAGTGGTCTTTCAAGTTCAACAGTGAGCAATTGCTGAAAAAGAACAGCTAAGAAATTTGGATTCTAATTAACTTTATCTCTAATTGTTATGTAGCTCTGAGTCACTGGGTATTTTTTGGTTTTTTTTTTTGGTAAACAAGGGTAAGAACTACAAAGATTAATGAAGGTTGTCAAGACTGGTGGAAGAACAAAACTGAAAATTTCCATAATGATATCTTACTTTTTTTCTTTTCTTTTCTTTTCTTTCTTTCTTTTTTTTTTTAAAGAGAGGGAGGCAGGAAGGGGCAAAGGGAGAGGGAGAGAATCTTAAGCAGGCTCCACGTCTAGCACAGAGCCCAACACAAGGCTCGATCTCACGACCCTGAGATCATGACCTGAACTGAAATCAAGAGTTGGATGCCTAACCAGCTGAGCCACCCAGGCGCCCCACAGTGATATCTCATGAATCCAATACTTTGCTTCATTTTATTGCCGAAAGCCTGGCAAAGGTAGGA
>CM052884.1:4984369-5001666 GCA_028534135.1 Potos flavus
CAGAGGAAAAGGAGAAATGGTAATGTATAAAGCTATAAACAGGGGATCCTGGGTGGCTCAGTGGTTGAGTATCTGACTTTAGCTCAGATCATGCTCTCAGGGTCCTGGGATGGAGCCCCACGTTGGGTTCTATGCTCAGTAGGGAGTCTGCTTCTCCCTCTACTCCTCCCCCCACTTGTGCTCTGTCTCTCTCTCAAATAAAATCTTAAAAAAAAAAAAGCTATAAACAGGAAGCACTAAACCAAGACTATAGATGTTTTTAATTTGATTTTTTTTTAGATGGGACTTTAAAAAAATCTAATCTAACAACATTGATCGGTCACCATAGATCTATTGAGGATTTGCTCTGTGTCGGGCACTGAGCTCAGTGATGCAGGCTTGCTCTCTGGTTTGGGAGCTAGGAGGGATGGAGGTAAATGGCTTGCTGAGAGTCAACAGTGAGAGCTGAGGGTCCTGAGAGACAGGGGCAGGAGAGAGGGTGACCTCATGGAAAGGGCTGGATTTGTCCTGAGCCCTGAAGGGCAGTGGCTAGCGATTCGGAATAGCAGAGGGGACCGAAGAGAGGGGAAGCACCAGAGTGGACACTGTGGGTCTGTTTGGGAACTACTTGGGAATGTGCTCTGCTGGCTTTTCACTGAAAACCACAGGATCTTTCAGAGGGTTGAGAATTTCCCTCAGGTCCTCTCATCCAAGCTGGTTCACAGTCGCTCGGTGTAGTGGTCTGAGATGCACTCCTCTAAGGCTAATTAATCACCTAACAGAGTTATTCATTTGTTGGAAGAGTCAAGATTAAAGATACCGTGCAGGCGATAAAGAAGAAAGTTGTTTGAACAAAGAAAATGGTATATTGACACATGTGAATTCTGTCTTTGGACATCCCCTGTCACCCGCTTCCCAGCCTGGACGTTTGAGTCAGAAACAGAAAGGTTTGGGTTTGCTTTTTTTTTTTTTTTTTGACACTTTGTAGTAGACTTAGCCAGTTATTCAACCTCTTCGAGCCTTAACTTACTCAGTTATACCAGAGTAAAGAAAGCTACCTTGCAAAATTGCTGAGGATAAAAGGAGAAAGTGTAGGGAAAATGCTTGGTGTGTAGAGGGTGCAAAATGGGTGGTTCCTTAGATGCCTTATGCCTGCAGAGACTAGCCAATGATGTGAATTCATAACTGGAAACTAAGTATCAGATATGTAGAAGGGGCTATGGCAAAATGCAGCTGATACTCAGAGCCGTCTAATTATTATTACGTTGAAATGTGATCCCTGTGTTGTCAGATCTATTTTTTTAATTTTTATTTTTATTTATGTTTAAAGATTTTATATATTTATTTGACAGAGAGAGACAGGGAAAGAGGGAAAAGAAGCAGGGGGAGTGGGAGAAGGAGAAGCAGGCTCCCCACTGAGCAAGGAGCCAGACACTGGGCTCAATCCCAGGACGTCCAGCATCCTGGGATCATGACCTGAGCCAAAGGTAGATGCTTAACAACTGAGCCACCCAGGTGCCCCAGATGTTTTTTTTTTTTTTTTTTAAGAAGTCAATAATCTAGAATTTTATATGAAATCCTTTGATTTCAGATATGACAAGTGTGACAGAGGTTACTAATTGCCCTGATGCTCCACTTTTCTTTCTCTCTATCCTAGAACCCTCAGGTTTTAGGTAGGCTCATACATGTTCTTCCCCTTCTCTCTCCCTCCAGAAGCAGGATAGTATATATTCCAACTTCTCTTGCAGCTAAGTGTGGCCATTGATCAAGTTCTGTTCAACAGAGTGTGAGAATGAGTGACGTGTGCACTTGTGGTCCTTAGAAAGAGGCTCCTTGAACTCCACTTCTTTTTTCCTCTTCCCACTGGTGGTGAACCTGTTTCAGCTACATGGGTGGGGTCATCACTTTGGGGACAGCTGGGAACAACCAGGTAGGAAGTAGAGTCACCTACACCCTTGGATTGACTATCACTCAACATCCTTACCGAGAAAGAATTAAATGTCCATCTCAATTAATACATTCTTATTTGGTCTCTAATAAAACTGCAGGACCATTACCTTAAACAATACAACTAATTCACAATTTAACAAAAAAAAGGAAATATCATCTATATAAAAAATAATATTTATGGCTGAGTTTGCTGATGGGACGTTAGTCTTTTAAAGAATTCGACACTGTAAGACCTAACCCATGCTGACCAGCAACTTTCGTCCCATTGGAAATACAAAGCAATTAACCCATGATACAAAATAAGTGTGCGTAGAGTCCGAGTGCTTCAAGAATTCAGACAAATCATGTACCAACTAAAGACCCCCCACATCCCTTGCTAGGTCACGGCCAGTGCATTTCCACTGTCGGGAGCCCTGATGTAGCAACCAGCATGTAGCAACCCGATGTAGCAATGAGCAAGGTGGTATAAGTTGGATGGGGGGACAGGTGCATTCTATGCCTGTGACAGGTGCCTTGTATGCCTGCTGATCCTGGGAACCCTCCAGGAGACAGGGGGATAAGAAGACATGGGCAGGTGAATCCCTGTTGTTGAACACCCACGTTTTACATCCATTGTATCATTGAAAACACCCCACCTCCATTCTACAGGCCAGGAAGCTGTGGCTGAGATGAAACAAACTTTCTTAAAATTATCTGTAGAATAGAGGCTCAAATCCCTGACTACTTGGTGCAGAGCGTTTCCTTCTTTCTGCTGCCCAGCCATCATATCTTCTGCGGCAGGCCAGTGGCATTTGTGAATGATATCATAGGAAATCAGGAGAAAAAATAAAGTCTGAGATCTCTACTGGGCATTATAGGCATTGCTTGAAACAAATTCATGAGCAAGAAATTCAAGAGAAGAGACGAAAAGAATGAGATAGAAGAAACACTTTTTTTTTTTTTTAAGTTTAATCACATTGGATAAACCTAGAAGTAACAAATGGTGTTTGGTTCATCATTTTTTTTTTGAGGTTCCCACAATGCATTTTGTCTCCAAGAAGAGAGTCTCATTAAACAGGAAGATTATCTGCTTATTTGGGATGACAAATCTGTTCTTATAATCTTGGCTGCAAGTACTTGGGAGCCTGATCATAAACAGATTTTCATAATACTTGCAAAGATTAATAAACGATAATTACTTTATTCAATGGCAAAAACTTTGGAGTACGTGTCCTAGTAACAATTTCTGCTATTCATATCCCCAAATGAATCTACATAATGCATTCCTTATAATCCCTGTGCTTTTTGCCCTCTCTTCAAATTCACTGGTAGACGCTCTTCATTTTATAGTATAAAATAATTCAACTATTTCATGACTTGTCAGTTACTGCTTTAAAAAAAAATCACACGCCGAGCTTTAGTTCTCTGGTGAGCTGGGGCCATTACTCAGTATTCATTGACATTGTGGCTGCAGGAGCCTTTGTTTCCTTCAACTTAAATGAACTCCATTTCAATATTGAAGTTTCAGGAACACCAAAGAGCCATTCCGACATTACACAGTTGATGCTCTTAATTGCAATGTAAGGGCCTGGAGACCATCGCTGAGTTGCAAATTAATAAAATCCTTCTGAAGTGGAAAGGTCATAATCGGAGACTAGAGACTTTCAGGAGACCGGAAAAAAATCTGGGAAGGAACCTATATTTGCACAAGCAAAAATCTACGCAGACGCAGCCCCGAGAATTAGCGAGGAACAAAAACAGGAGCGGCCTGAGCAGTCAGGACAAGGTCAGCCAAGGGGGAGGCGCGGGGTAGGCGGGGGTCTGGCAGAAATGTGGGGAAGAGACCACACGCCACAGCTGTGCCACATCTGTCCTGTATCTTTCCTCCAGGGCCCGAGGTGACCAACAGGAGAGCCTCTTTCAGTGATAATGATGCAAATTCCTCTCACCCCTCTTCTCAGCACAAAGGCCTTGGTGATAGAAGGCAGTTTCCTGTTCAACCTCTCCATCCCTTGCAAATTCTCTTGTTTTTTAGCTGCAAATTCACATCCTTCCTGGAGGTAGAGCTCACCCCTCCAGATTTTACAAAAGATATACTTCAAGCTGTATACATGTGTAGAATAGGTTCTGAAAATTCGTTCTCCACTAAGTTACCTCTGCATTTCATCTCGTCTCAGGTTCTCGGCCCACAGCACCTTCCCATTTTCCTTCTTTTCTCTCTCCTTGGCTTTCCCACTTTTCTGTGGTGGTTTGCTTCAGCATTTCTCCTTCGCAGACTCATTGCAGCCAGGTCATGAATCTCCTTTCTTTCTTTTTCTCTCTTTTTTTCTTGTTACAAGGTCCCTGAAATGCTTCCTTTTTAACAGCCCTTTGCTCATCTGATGTGTTCCTGTGATCTTACCTTTTCTGACTCCCAAATCTTTCATTTATAGGGACACACATTCTGGCAAGGGTAGCTTTTTCAGCTCATGACTAGAGATCGTGTTCTCATCTCCCTAAGAACTGATCGTTCTCTGGACTCAGAATTTTTTCTACCTCCAAAGGGCAGAACCCAGGCTTTCAGATCAATCTCTGTACATCGCAGTTTCCCCATTTTTTTTCTCCCAAAAAAGACGACCACCCTGACCCTCATTAGAGTATGCAGTGTACCCAGCCCTTTGTCAATGTCGAGGTAAAATTCAGCTCCTTCCCTGGTATCTACAAGAAATCCAAGTAGGTTTACTGAATATCTGTGGGGTCCCCGGGAGAGCTTTCCACAAAGCACAGAGCATTTCTCTGGGAAAATCTCTGTTAGTTTTTTCTCTCCTTTTGTCTTCTGTTCCTTTCCACACCTTAGCTCCGGGTGCTGCTTTTCCGGGGGTACTCAGCCCCGTGCAGAGCTTGGCTGCTTTTACTCTGTTCTTCCTAATTTTCTGGGCAGCCTCTGTTTCCTCTCTTTATTATGTAAAGTAGCTCTCTTTGCTCCCCTGAAGGAAGTCTTGGGCTGAGCCCAGTACCCTTGCCTGGGAGGCTGATTCTTCCGGATTTGGATGAATGGGTTTATCCAACAGCTTTTCAACAAAGCTAGCTTTCTCCTTGCAGAGGAATTCTCTGACCAGCTGCTATTAACAAAAACACAAACATTTCTGCATATCATTACTCATAAAATGGGGCTATTAACACTTCACGGGGTTGCTGGAGGATAGAGGAAACCGTGAACATGGAGGGTTTAGCACACAGTAGTTTATCCTCGCCGTCACTAAATGGAATCCGATTATGCAGTTTTGATCTCTCCTCTCCGGATCTGCGTGACCACCTCCATTCCGATGTTAGCAAAGTTGTCTGAGCTTGCTCCTGGCTTTGAGCTCCCCAAGGGGCCACGCTTCATTTTATCCGTCCTTGTATCTCCAGCACCTGCAGCAGTAGCCCGTGCAGAGGGATGCCCGATAAATGTTTGTCGAACAATTGAATCTCTTGGCTTGGGGGGATTCTGGCACATTCTGAAAAAGCACTATATGTAGAGAAAAAGACAGATTTGGGCAGGGATGAAAACTAAGGTCCAGGGCCATTGCTGAAAATGATTCAATGCACAGGAAGCACTTTGCAGGGAGGAGAGAGGAGGGACTGTGCTGGCTCATTTGTGGATCCCCAGTGCCCAACACTGTGGTGGGCACAGAGATGCTAAGGGTCCTCGCTGCTAATAGATTTCTTACATTCATTTTATTTTTATTTTTTTTAAAGATTTATTTATTAAAAAAAAAGATTTATTTATTAGCTTATTTGAGAGAGAGAGAGAGAGCAAGCAGGGGAGGGGCAGAGGGCAGACTCCCTGCCAAGAGGGGAGCCTGATGAGGGGTTTGATTCCAGGACCCTGGGATCGTGACCTGAGCCAAAGGCAGACAGATGCTTAAGGACTGAGCCACCCAGGCGCCCCTCAATCTGATATTCTTAAACATTTGTTCATAAGAGACCAATGACCTATCTCATGGGGAAAGGATGTAGGTTGCAGATGCAGAAAAATGTAGATGACAGCTCTGAGCAATTCACATCAGCTCCCAAATTGTGCTCCCAACTTGGGTAGGTGAAATGTCTGCATTAATCCCATCCCCCTTTTCTTAGGAGGCAGCTCCTGAATGTGCCATTCAGTTACTGCCATGCATTCCTGGGTGGGGAAGGGCTCATCTAACCCCAAGTGGTTTTTAAAAAAACATTTCTTCCAATCACATAGACAAGCACCCTGAAAAGGTTTTTGTAAAATACATCTTTCCCACCTCATTACATTTCCAATGATGTCTTAGCATCCATTACAGAGTGACACTCCAGCTGATGTCACCTTAATATTTCACATTTAGCTCCATTGTGTCACAGACTAGTAAATACAAAATTCACCACTTTTCCCTATCTTCCTCGTTATTCCATAGGATAGATGTTGAATATGAAATAAGTTGGCTTTATATCAAATCCTCTAACTTGGGAAGTAGTCGAACTCTCATCCAAGAAAAGTATCTTATAAATGTATGATTCCATGTATTATACAGATTATAAATCTTCATATAATTTGTCATTAATTTTGATCACTTCTGTTTTTTGGTATATAGTAGTGTTTTATTATTCTAGCAATAGATGTCTGTTAATTGTGAGGTTCTGAACTGCTCCCACAGGTGGTATGTCTCAAATAAGGAGGTTATGGTATAGCATTCTGGAGCATTCCCCACCACAATAGCCCTGGTAAGTATGGTCTGACCGACTGAACAAATACATGAATAGAACACTATCAGACTGATACAAGATCTTGCTTTTATCTTGGGCTCTTGTACCTTGAGCTGCTGCTCCAATTTATACAACTGTAAGATGGGAATACTGATTTCTACCATGTCTCTTTTATAATGGGTGAAATCAGTTAATAACTAATCTCATTCTGATATGTAGAATACAAAATTTTGGTGCTGATGAAGACCTTAGAAATCTCTTCCAACCACTCTTAGAACCTGAGGCCAGAAGTTAAAAAGTTTTGGGTCATACTGTGAGGGCTGTTTCTATTTGGCTCTGTACTGGTGAGATGCTACTATTTGCCATTGGGGACATTGTATCAGGTTTTCTCAAACTAGCACGTCTGAGGATTCCACCCATTTGGGGGAATTTAAGTTACCCCAAACCCCATGACAATTTCCGTGTGATTAAGCAAGCCACTGAAGGCAAGGAAAGATAATAAAATTCAATCCTCTTGAAGAAAATTAGCAGACTGATGAACTCACTGGCCATAGGGGTATTCTGAGATCCAGATAGACACCTGACAGAATCACATCGAATTTTCATGGAGGCAGTTAGTTCCCTCCAGTTAGAGCCATTCGATTATGAACTGACAATTAAACCCCAGCCTACAATATTAAAATGTGATTAGCTCTTCACTAATAATACATAAGAAACACCCAGGTGATTATGAGGGAGGAGGGAGAAAGTCTGAAGTACAAGAGGATTGACGTTCAGATTATTTGTTCAGCATTCCCTCAGCATGGGATGAGATGGTGGAATTTCTTTGGTTAGAGGCATCTGCCATTTTGTTGCTGTCGTTGATGAGAATGGAGAATTCTATATCTTACACCTTCAACCTCTGCCAGCGAATTTTCTAAAATTTTATGTCGTATTCTGGTGTAGATACCAGTCAAAAAAGACTTTTCAAGCAATGCTTGAGGGTTTTCTGTTGCATGCACAGATACGCCTCCCCACTGGTGGGTCAGTGACATACTTCTTCTGAAGCCAGCACTGACAGAAACTAGATGACATTTCAGTGGGTGCTGGGTTAAAAATTAGTTACTGGTAATTGAAGGTAATATTATTCAGAATCCTTGGTTGAAAAGGAGAGAAACCCAAATCAGACTTCCTCAAGTGAAAAAATAATTTCTTGGGTTTTTTTCACTGACAAGGTCATGGGCTCTCCATTTGAGGGAAGGCTTGATCCAAGTCCTCAGTCACTTTATTATTATTTTTTTTAAGATTTTATTTACCTATTTGAGAGAGAGAGAGAGAACACAGGCAGGGAAGAGGGGTAGAGGTAGAGAGGGCAGACCCCACCCCTGAACAGAGAGCCCGATGTGGGACTCGATCCCAGGACCCTAGGATCATGACCTGAGCCTAAGGCAGACGTTTAACCGACTGAGACACCCAGGTGTCCCTTTAGTCATGCTTCTAGGATCCAGTTTCTTCCTTCTTCATCTCCTGGCCAGCTTGCCTGCCTGCCTGTCTTCCTTCCTTCTACCCCTTCTTTCTTTCTTTCAAAATAGTTTATTGAGATGAAATTAACATGGCATAGGGGCGCCTGGGTGGCTCAGTAGGTTAAGCCTCTGCCTTCGGCTCAGGTCATGATCCCAGGGTCCTGGGATCGAGCCCCGCATCGGGCTCTCTGCTCAGCAGGGAGCCTGCTTCCCCCCTCTCTCCCTGCCTGCCTCTCTGCCTACTTGTGATCTCTCTCTCTCTCTGTCAAATAAATAAATAAAATCTTTAAAAAAAAAAGAAAAAGAAAAGAAATTAACATGGCATAAAATTCACCATTTTCAGGCGGACAACTGTAACACCTTCACGATGTTGTGTAACCATCAATCTGTCTAGCTCCAGAACGCTGTCATCACTCCGAAGTCAAAGCCCTTACCCACTGAGCATTTTCTCCTTCTTCAGCATCGCCCCCCCCCGCCCCCCACCAGCCCCAGGCAAGTGCCAATCTGTATTCTACTTCTATGGATGTATCTATTCTGGATATTTCATATAAATGGAATCAAATAATATATGACCTTTCATGTCTGGCTTCTTTCTCTTAGCCTGATGTTTTGGAGATTCATCCATATTGTAGTATATATATCAGTACTTCACTCTTCTGTTTTATAACTGAATAATATTCCGTTGTGTATATAGAACACAGTTTGTTCATCTGTTTAGCCACTGATGGACATTTGGGCTGTTTCCACCTTCTGGCTCTTGTGAATGGTGCTGCCATGAACATGTGTGTACATATACTTTGCTTGAATACCTATTTTTAATTCTTTGGGGTACACACCTGGGAATGGAACTGCGAGATGATATGGCAATTCTATGTTTAGCTTTTTGCGACTGAACCATTTTTACATTCCCACCAGCAATATGCACAGGTCTGAATTTCTCCACCTCCTTACCAAGGCTTGTTATCTCTCCCTACCTCTTTTTTTGATGATAGCCATCCCAATGGGTGGCAAGTGGCACCTTGCTGTGTTTTAGATTTGCAATTTTCCTAATGACTAATGATATTGAATACCTTTTCATGTGCTTGTTGGCCATTTGTATTTCTTTGGAGAAATGCCTGCTTGCTTCTATAGGGGCTGCTCTCTCTCACAAGCTCGCACCATGGTGGGTGGCCAGTCATCTCAGTTTGCTTGGGACTCAGGGGTTTCCCAGAAGGCAGAACTTTGAGATTTAAAACCTAGAAAGTCCCAAACAAAACAAAGGTGAGCTGGTCACCCATGCGATGGGAAAGATGGCTCCTGGAATCTTGAGATTATATGACTTTACAGTTTGGATATCAGACCAAGGAATAATATGATTATTCCTTAACTTGCAGGAACACTCCTGGTGATGGTTTGGCAATTCGAATTGGTCTGACTTGGAACACAGATCCATCCCTGAACTCTCTCCATGGCCAGGGAGGTGAATTACTTTGACCTGTTTAAGCCTGTGTGCGCCTTGAGTTGAAAGATTAGCTTCTCAAAAAATGGGGGTGGAGTAGGATTACTATGGAACTGGGGAGGTGATTTTTCCGACGTAGGGATGCTCGGCAGACAACACTGTGTTCACCAGCGTCATGCTTGACGCTCACACGTGGATTACTCCCTCCAGTGCTCGCTATACCCCTACTGGATAGATATTAATACCCTGCGGTCAATATTAATAATTAATATCAACACTCGGTAGATATTAATATTAGATGTGACAAAATCAAGCCTTAGAAAAATTAAGTTACTATGTTTAATGTCACATCACAGGTAAGTGCTGGAGACAGAATAGGTTAATCTATTGTTTTTATTGAGAGATAATTGACATGTGACATTCTATTAGTTTTAGGTGTACAACATAATGATTTGATATCTATCTTTATATATATATATATATGTATTGCAAAATGATTTAGGTTAATTTTTAATGTGACGCATTATAAAAAAGAATTTCCAGGCAGCAAAGAGAATTGAACTTCAAAGCAGTGAAAGGAGCTTCCTTCAGAGAACTTTGTATCTGTCAGGGTCCATTCAGGAAAAAAAGAACCACGCGTTATTTTAATAGAGGATTTAATAAAAGCAATTTGTTAAACAAGTATTTAAAGGCAAAAGGGATTGCTCAGATAACACCAGAATAGCAGCTTCAGGAAGCTTCTCTCTCTACAGCTGGGGGAACAGAAGCATGAGCCTGGGGTTATTAGCATCTAGAATCTAGAAGATTCTAGAGGTGCCGGTATCTCTGAAAAGGTGCAGTGCCGCTGGTTCTGGAAGCGTGGGAAACATTTGAAACTGGAGCCAACTACTACTGTAGGTACATAAAGCAAAAATGGAGGCAGACTCCCCTCTTCTGCAAGCTTCCAGTCTCCCTGTAGCACCCCCTGTTGGCAGAACCCGGTAGACCATCCGCGGGTGAAGCGGAAATAGCTTGCAGGTGGCTTCTCCAGAATCACAGAGCATGGCAGGGTGGGTTGGGAGCAGAGAGACAATAGGTTAACTACCAACACTGCCTTTAAAAGTGGGAAGCTCTTATCTTTCAGAGTTCACAGTGAGACTGTTCATATATAAAATTAGGGAGATGGTTGGATGCTTTTTTTTTTTTTTAAACAATCCCAGAAGTTTTTTATTTTCCAAAATTAAGCTACTTTTGTTGATTTGAGGAATTAGCATAATGAAAGTCTGCCTTCCTTTGTGCTGATGATGACTGGACCTCTCCCCAGTCCAACTCCAGATAACATTGTGCTTAAAACACTCAGACTCAAATTCATTTCTATTCTGGAATTGACCCACTGAAGTATTGCTCAGAGCTGACGTGGAAAGATCTAGGGCTTGGGAATCAGAAAGGTGTCGATTCCTGCCATCTCCCCTCAGCCACTTTGTTTGTGCTTTAACCACGAGGGAGTTAATTAGTCTTAGTTTCCTCATCTTTCAAAGGGACAGAGATAATACATATCAGTATCATAGGGTTTTCATAAGGTTTCCATGAAATGATATATAAAAAGCTGGCATGCTGTCTAGCACAGCAACGATGCTTAATAGAAACAAATTCCATTCCTTGTTCTTTTATTTAACCCTGCTGCTGGAGGTCAGATGTGAATTTCAGACAGACCACCTCCCTGAATGCAGAATCTCACTTTTGCAGCACCAACGAGAGCTGGACAGGCATTGGTGTCCCCCGCCTAATTCCCATCAGTCCTCTCTTAAGTCTCCCCCAAATAACCCCCAAATAACTGATTTAAGGAACAGTAAGATCGCTGAATATGTAATTAGAACCAGACAAGTTCCCTGTTTTCTCCTTCCAACTAGATTGCCTCATCCTTCCTCTTATGAGAAAGTCTGAACCCAAAGACTGGTTGCTGTTTTTTCCTTGCTCCCCTAAACTACCCTAAGCTTTCTTAATTGAAAACAGGGGCAGGGGCACCTGGGTGGCTCAGTCGGTTAAGGACTTGCCTTGAGTTCGGGTCCTGATCCCAGGGATGGAGCCCTGAGTAGGCTCCCTGCTCAGCGGGGAGTCTGCTTCTCCCTCTCCTCTTGCCCACCCCTTCCTCCCGCTCGTGCTCTCTCCCTCTTGTGCTTTCAAATAAATAAATAAAATCTTAAAAAAAAAAAAAAGAAGGAAAAGAAAAGAAAACTGGGACAAAGACCCATCTTCGAACTAGGTAGGCAGGACCTTGGTGAATTGTTGTGCATTCCAAGTATGTCCTTCCAAGGTTTGGGAGGTGGTATTTCTGAGCTAACGGAAGCCTCCTCTCCTTGGGAAGCGAATGAGGAGTGATGCTGACAAAATGCCAACTGTCTCTTGGGCCACTTTATGATGAACTGTAACTGGATAAATAGTCACCAAACTATGGGAGTCTTGGGTGCCTGCCTTAAAATCTGTTCTGGAATGTGGGGAAGACAGACATGGATAGTTGCTTTATTTTCTGGGAATGATTGGACTATAATTTGCCTGTACCTCATCAGAGTACAAGCTTACTGTGCCTTCCCTGCCTTTTACTGATCCAGCCAAGATTAGATGTATTCTCCCCACGAGTTTTCCTGAGTGCAGTGGTGAGCCGGGGCCTTGCTCCTCAGAGCACCCCCACAGGGCCCGGTGTAACACCTGCCGCTACGGGTTTTCCCATCATGGAGCGCAACGCTCCTGGTCCTCACAAGCTTCTTTGCATATGGCAGTTAGTCCCTGTGAAAACTCAAATTTGAAAACGTTATTGAGTCTCATGACAGCAGAAAAGCAGGCCAATCCTCTAGCTGTCTTCTTTTTAAACAATCTGTTTCCTTTTTCTCTTTTCTGTTTGTTTGTTCCTTCTCAACTTTTTATCCTCTCTTTGAATCAAACTGCTTCCTGGATTGCAAACTCACTATGTAGCTTTTCAGCCTCGATTGAATTTTTACAGCAAGTCATAAACCCTTGGAAATAGGATTTATAATGGAAACGTTGATACAGGCCTAGCTAGCGTGGCCGGAGAGGTGTTCTAATAATACTGGAGAGTAATATTCTCTAAATCTAATGCCCTAGAGATTTTTTCTCGTTGTGATTCATACTGACCCAATTCTTTCCTTAACTTTCTCAATGCCAAAGTCCATGGCCTGCCATGCCTGTGACTGGCAAGGTCAAATGCCCTTTGGACCCAGGGATATCTGGCAGAACATGACACGGTTCAATCCTGTAGGCACAGACTTGGGGTAGTCTGAGTGCTAGAAAGAGACTAGGTGTCTGGAGGGAGGCGGGCTTGGTGTGGTAGGGACGGGCACAGCTGACTATGACTATGAGTCCAGTAGGCAGGACCCTGGAGGGAGAATTTCCAGTTAAGCAGACATGATGCCCTGGCAGGTTGAGGAATACAGTGATGGGGAGTCAGGAAGCTTTCCTCGAGATCCGGGCAGGTGGCTCTGTTAAGGGAAGGCTGATGGCAGGTGGGGCAGAGTGTGAGTCTCTGGCTGTGGTTCCTGGTGAATTGGAGTATAATTAAAAAATAAATATGATTGAGGCGCCTGGGTGGCTTAGTCGGTTAAGGGCCCAACTCTTGTTTTCCGCTCAGGTCAGGATCTCAGGGTTGTGGGATTGAGCCCTGCTTCCGGCTAGGTGCTCAGGTGCAATCAGCTTGGGATTCTCTCTCTCTTCCTCTGCCCCTCTAGGGAAGGGAGGAAAGCTGGAGATTAAGTTCAATCACCGATGGCCAACGACTTAATCAATCATGCCTATGATCTTGAACGAGGTTTGGGAGCTTTTTCCAAGTTTATGACTGTGTTTGCAAGCCAGGAGTGTGGTGCACCCAGAGGGGGCCTGGAAACTCTGCACTCCCCCCACCTCCCATACCCGGCTGTTTGCTTCTCTTGCATTTGGCTGTTCCTGAGCTGTATCCTTTATAATAAAACTGCGATCCTAAGTATAGAGTTTCCCTGAGTCCTGGGAGTAGTTTTCGTGAAGGAGCGAATGTGAGGATGAGCCACAGGAGCTCCCAAGTTTATAAACAGCTGGACAAAAATGTAGGTATTCTGGGACCCCTATATAGTTGGCATTTTGTGGGACTGAGTCCTTTACCTGGGGTGGGGGGAGGGGACTGTGCTAAGTGCGATACTTAGTTTAAGAATTGAATTGTAGGACACCCAGCCAAAGAATTAAAGGACTGTTTATTTGGAAAATGACATCTGGATCAAGTGAAGAAGGGTACTGGCAGGGGCACGGTGGGACCCAAATCTCAGAAAGAGGAAGACCCAGAATCAAATGCTAGTTCCGCTTATCTACTACATGTGGGACGGCAGACAAGTGATTTAACCTCTTAATTTCTGTCTTCCCATCTGTAAAACGGACATCATAATGTATTCGTTAATTGGCTGTGTTCTCTTTTTCATGATTGTTTTGTAGTAGGTAATCAAACGTGTCTGTGCAATGAATGAGGGAAGGGCTGTATAAACAGCAGTGATCTACAAGGTGCTCGGAGCCAGGGAACAAATCCGGAGCTCAGCGGTGTATCTGGGGTAGCAGTCAAGGTAGAGCCAGAGAGAAGAGTGTCTTAGGTCTGAGTAGATGTACAAAGCCACTTACACCCTTTTCCACCTTCTGCCCGAGATCAGGACTGGGTCTCCCGTCTTTGAAGCCTGCAGGTAAAAGCTGGGCGGCTCAAGTTACGAGTTACGAGTTACGAGTTACGAGGAGCAGAAAGGCGGTGGGAGCTGGGACGGGGAAGGGCCTGCTTTCCTTTTCTGGAACTTCCTCAGGCGGCTTGCCTGCGGCGGCCGCGCGGTGAGTAGGTATCCACACCTGCCGGAAAAGCAGGCCTTAACAGGGCGGTCTCGTGCTGCGTGCACCTGGTCTCCTGGGCACGCGGCTCTCTGCAGGCGGTGTGCCCTGGAAATGGGCTCGGGCTGCGGGAGCGCGGGGCGGAACGGAGCGTCCAGGGTCGGGGAGGGGGTGCGGAGCCTCTACCGGGCGGGTCAGCCCTGCAGGACCTCCGGCCACAGGAGCTGGCACTGTGTCCGGCCTGCGTCCGAAACACGGGGCTTGTTCGGTACGCGGGATTGCGTATTGCTCCCGCCGGTTTACTCTGAAGAGCGAGCGCGTCCAGGCGCGTGGGCCGCGCTCGGACAGAAGAGCAGGGGCGAGGCGGGAATTCCAGGAGTGTCCCGCGCACCTTCCAGGGACGCGGGAGCCCGGGAAGGGGACGAAACGAGCAGACCCCCCAGAGCAGCTCCGTTTCATCCCAGAACGAACGGCCACTTTAAGAGGCAGGGCCTGAGGCGCCTCAGAGAGCTTCCGGTGGTTGGTCGTTTCCGCTCAGAGCCGGAAAGCACGGTTTCCTTCCGCCGTGGCTTCGGCCATTGGCTCTGAGGCACGTGGCAGGCGGGCCCTGCCCCGCGGGGAGGCGCTGCTCCGGGGGCCCAGAGCCTTGCCGACGCTGTTTGGACGGAAAGGACTGGCGGGAGAGTGGACCGTGGGCCCCGCGACGCCAGGGCGAGCCCCGGTGAGGTGCCCGGAAGGAACCGCCTGGCTGTCCTCGCCTTTGGAGAGCCTCGCCAGCCGTCTCCCTGAGCAGGAAGGGGAAGCGCCCGCGGCTTCAGCTCAAGGGTCCCCACAGGCGGATGGGCAGCGAACTTCACTCTTTCCGTGCAGTTTGGGGCGTGATGCTCAGCAAAGGACAGCAAGAGTGGTCTTTGCAAAGAAATTCCGAAGGACGCAATGGAAGAGGCAGGTGGTCTGCAGGCTTTGCCGAGCTGCTTGAGAAACACGGGAGGCCCTTTCCTTCCATCACAGAGGGACGGCGATAGGCTTTAGTTAATGGGAAGAGCCGAAAGAACTCTCTAGAAAGCAGCGTTGGAGCTGGACGGACCCTTGGGCAGCATGGAGCCTGATCCTCGCCCCAGGCTTCAGGCAGAGGACCCCAGGCGCGGAGAGGAGCCCCTTGTTCAAGGACGCTAATTTACAGCACAGCTGAGAAAAACCTGCCTGTTGGCACAGCTGTCTTTACACAGGCTTTTAATGACAATTTTGCTGACCTTGTGTTTGAACAAACTAGATCAGGTGGTCTTTTGAGAAGGCAGTGAAGAGCCAATTGGTGGAATGCAGTGGAATGCCCAGTGGGAGCTCGGTAGCCTCCTCAGGAAGAGGGAGAAGCTGTGGAAACTAGAAGGAGGCTCTAGCAGGTACAGATTGGGATGGGTCACAGTTATCTCTGATTGCCGTCTTTTCCTTTCATGGCCCTTCTAGGATTCGCTGGAAACGCTCCCCCCCCCCACCCTTTGGCTCTCCTGATTCTCTCTCTCTCTCTTTTTTTTTTTCCTCCTGATTCTCTTTAAAAGCTTTCCGTAAGCAAGAGCAACAGTTGAAGGCTGCATGTTTTTCTCCTTGTTGAGCCTGGAGGCTATGTGCGGTTCTGGCAGTTAACCTCGTAAATTAAGGCTTTTTGAAGAGCATGCTTGTTTTTGGCCAACTTGGCAAGTCTTGAGATTCAGCATTTTCACAGGGATGCTTCATTCAGTTTAGAATGGGAGAGATTGCGGCCCAGGGGAGTATTCTGTCTTCTCCTTGTGGTGATGTGTTTTGGCTTCTGTAGGACTTAGGCTTCCCTGTATGGCCACCCAGGTTGTACACTGCACAATTCTAGGATTATAATTCTGAGATGTGAGTGGAACCCCAGTGCATAGTACTGGGACTCTGGTCTTGATTGTCTCTGAAATGCTGCACTTTTAGCAGCCCCTGCAGTTCGCTAATGACTGAGCTACCCCACCTGTCTCTGCTCTTTTTTGGTGTTTTAGCTTTAGCTGTGCCCTGCTTTCTTGTGGGCTCATGCTGTCTTCTGGCTTCCAGGGAACCTCAAACCAAGGTTTATTCATTCTGGGTAGGAGTCATGAACTGCATTCTCTCCCACTACTTTGTTTTATCAAAATGTTCTTTTTCTGGATGGGACATACCTACCAGTACTGTTGGCATTTATAAGGGTACATCTGGAGACAAAAATAACAACGTGAATGAAAAAATTAATGATAGTGTGGAGAATAGGAGCATTTGGGGAATAGATGGAGATTTGGAGGAAGCCCTCAAACTATCCCAATTATGATTACGTCTCCGATGTCTACCTTCCCCTCCCCTCTGGCGTGTTGCACCCAAGGGAAGGATGGTTATCCAGTTAGTCCCCAAATATCCTTTTCTATTATTGCATCCTTCCATCTGAGGGCAGAGCCTCACCTTTAATTATCCCCAATACAACCTAACCCTTTCCCATAAAACTGAGGTTGAACACAGATTTCTCCCCTTGCCAACCTTCGGGACAGCTGAGAAAGGAATACTTTTTTGAAAAGAACTTTCGTGGTATTTTTGATGGTGGACCTTTAGTTAAAGACAAAAGGAATCCTACTGAAAAATTTTTTTTTTCTATAATTTTTGTAAATGGTCAAAAGAAAAAGAATCCAGGGATGAAGAGGACTAATAAGGTAGGTTAAGGGTAAGGGCGGCTGGGGCAGGTGGTGGGAGGACTGTTTAGAAAATATCAGGTAAAGGAAACGACCAAAATGGAACCTCAAATTAAGTACTGAGCTTTCTGGGTCATCTCTACAAAGGAGGCTCCATCTTTACATGGCCATCATTCAAGGAAGATAATTCATTTGTTTGAAGAGAACAATTTTTTTTCTGCAGTTCCAGTGGCAAAACATATATCTAGTAGGGTATGTTTTTGAAAATAT
>CM052884.1:5002166-5027621 GCA_028534135.1 Potos flavus
AAACCTTCAGTTTGTTTCTCAGAGTCACAGTCTCTCATGGTTCATCTCCCCCCTCCGATTTCCCCCAATTCACCCTTCCTTTCCTTCTCCCAATGTCCTCCATATTTTTCCTTATGCTCCACACATAAGTGAAACCATATGATAACTGACTCTGCTTGACTTATTTCACTCGGCATAATCTCTTCCAGTCCTGTCCATGTTGATACAAAAGTTGGGTACTCATCCTTTCTGATGGAGGCATAATATTCCATTGTATATATGGACCATATTTTCTTTATCCATTCGTCCTTTGAAGGGCATCTTGGCTCTTTCCACAGTTTGTCGATTGTGGCCATTGCTGCTATAAACATTGGGGTACATATGGCCCTTCTTTGCAGTACATGTGTATCTTTGGGGTAAATACCCAGTAGTGCAATTGCAGGATCATACGGTAGCTCTATTTTTAATTTCTTAAGGAATCTCCACACTGTTTTCTAGATTGGCTGCACCAATTTGCATTCCCACCAGCAGTGTAAGAGGGTTCCCCTTTCTCCACATCCTCTCCAACATTTGTTGTTTACTGTCTTGTTGATTTTGGCCATTCTAACTGGTGTGAGGTGGTATCTCAGTGTGGTTTTCATTTGAATCTCCCTGGTGGCTATTGATGATGAACATTTTTTCATATGTCTGTTAGCCATTTATATCTCTTCTTTGGAGAAGTCAGACCACGGAGTTCTTTTAAGGTGTAGGAAAAACCATCTGGGTCTCAGAGTGTCATCCCGAGACCAGCAGTATCAGCATCGCTTGGGAATTTGTTAGAAACACAAATTCTCTAGTCCCACCTGTTCAGATTTAGTGAACAGAAACTCTAGGGATAGGGCTCGGAAATCTATTTTTTGACGAGCCCTGTAGGCGGTTCTGATGCATACTTAAATGTGAGAAATACTGAGTGTAGAGAAAACTTCACCCCTTTTAATCCAGGGCATTTGGGAGGGTGGAGGAAAGAGGCATGAGAGATGGATATCCCTATTTTTCTCTTCTCCAGGCTTCAGCCCAGAAAGGGAGGAGTTTTAAAGAAGTGAGAGAACACAGAGAACAAGGTTCTCTCACCTGTTATCTTTATTTGGAAATCCGTAGTGGCCTCTTTTTAGCTTGGCCTACATTGACCAAGGGTGTCACCAAACCTAGAGAGCGTTTGGTATTGCTGTATGGTTAGGCTGAGAGGCTTTGCTTGTTTTTTTTGTTGTTTTGTTTTGTTTTTCCCAAGCCTTCCACAAGTCCCCCGTGGCATAGATGGGTCCTAGACTTAGCTGGGAATCCAACAAGAGTGTTCGTCCATAGGAGTGACTCCTATGGGAAGTGGTTTTGAGCAAGGATTGCAAGTGGGTTTTCCAGGTTGAGGCAATTGGAGGCACAGTCATATCTGAGTAGGTTCTTGAGAATCAGAAACCTTAACCAGGTCGGTACAGGGCTCTTGTCAAGCTGAAAAGAAAATGACACCAGCCAGTGGGTGGACAAGGGCACATTGCTCCAAAGTCCAAGACCAGGTCATCCCTCTTTTTCCCTGTTACTTGGGTTAATACATTTCCTTTGTACTCTAGTTTCTGTCACTTGCAATGGAAAGTTTCTGGAAAATAGGTGTTTCAAACTCACTAGTGCAAAGTGAAACTCATCTTTACCATGTTCTGTATTCTGTCCCATTCTGTATTGTTTCCATTAAAGGCCCCACCATGGATCCCATTACCTAGGTCAGATTCCTGGTTTCAGCCTTGACTCTTCCATCTTACTTCCCTTCTCCTCCTTTTCTTATGAATCTGGTAACTTTTTTTTGCTCTTGTTCAGGCCTCTGTAATCTCTCCCCTGGATTGTTGCAATGATTCCTATCTAGTGCCCCCGCTAGATTTCCCACCTCTTCCCTTCCATCCTCCCTCCACAATCCAATGAGATTGAGCTTTGTTAGGCAGAATTTCATTATGTGATTCACTGACCTATCCAGACACTTTGCCTTTATTATGCACTGTAAGTCTCTAGGAGGCTTTATTAGACACATTTTCCTAATAGGATTGACCATGAGACTTTTATTCATGAAATATTTCATGGGGATAATGTTCTGCTGAACACAATTTGGGAAACAATATTCGAGAAGAATTTAAGGACAAGAGTTACCAATTCTTGCCTCCACTATTAAAAGACTCATTTGATTCTTATAGGATGTGTCATTTTAATAATAATATATCTGACATTTATTGAATTCTTATTATAGGACAGGCAATGTTAAGTATTTTAAATGCGTTATCTTATGTAACCTGCAAAACAGCCTTTGAGGTTGCTATTATTATCTGCATTTTATAGATGAGGAATAGAAGCTGAGGTTAATTTGCTCAAATTCACATGGGCATTAAATGGGAGAATTGGGATTTGGAGCTCAGGATTTTTAAATTCTGAAGCCCGTATGTTTAACCACCAGCTAGTATTTTTCAGATCCTGTTCTGTATAGCTCTGGAGTTCTAGTTATGCCTCTGAAGCAGCTGGAAAGGAAGGAGCACGGGGAGCAGGTGATGAGGGGGAGACCAACTCTGTGAAATGGTGGGTCCCCGAGGGTCACTTCAACCAGAGCATCTGGGCCTTCCTCTCTCTCATAAATGGGGTCTCTGCAGAAAACATCTACCGTGCAGATGTTCGGAGCATGTTGGCAACTACTGGAAAGGGAGATTTTCTTCCTTTCCTCCTCATTTCTTGTGAGTCGTGAGGCTGCATTTCCGTGAAGACACTGGAGGAGCATTTGACTGGCACCTAGCGCGAGATCAGTTAGCTTGCATCACTGCTAGCTCTCCTGCGCGTGAAATCAAAGGCTGTACTAGTTTCCTTAGTCTTAGAATTGCAGGAAACAGAGTAGGGGGAGGTATTAGAACGCTCCCTCTGTGCCTGCCTGTGCCTCGTCTCCGATATTAGATTTAGGAAATTGCAGTTTATTCAGTGGAGAGCTGGCATAGGATATTGGGGGATATTCAAGAGACCGAGTTCAGGGAACTTAAAAAGATAAAAGAAAGTGAAACAAAGGGAATACAAACCGAGTGGCAGAGTTTTCAAAGGGCAGGTTCCTTAAGCATCTCAATAAAGTTAGGTGGGAGTTTGATTCAGCATGAAATCCCTTTTGTCTCAGATACCGGCCCTTGAGCAGCAGACTGGCTGGCATAGATGTCTGCCATCTGGCTTGGTGGCTCCTTTCCTAGCCTCGTTATCTTCACTTAGACACCATCTTGTTTCCTGCCAATCGCGAGCAGTCTGCCTAAACGTGTAGTTACGTGCTGCCTTCAGCCCCCCACCCCGATGCAAACGTCCTGTACTTCTGGGGATTCCTACTTCATTTCTGGTTCCTGTCTGGGGGCTGGGCCCAAGCCAGACTCATGTCCCTAATCCTGGTGGTTAACACTGGGGCTTCAGTGAAGACTCAGAGGTTCCTAGCTTAGGTCATCCTGGTAATTACCTAAATTCCAAGGGCTCTGTTCTCTAGTAATACGGCTTTTAATGGTGGCGTTTGGGCAGCCATTCTGATTGGTTATTGTTTTAGCTTTTTGTTAAATGAATTAATGCCCTTAATGAATTAGATGTGTTCGATTGGAAAACTGTGGTACCCAAGCCCCCTTAATGTTGGGGAATTGTATGGTGGATACCAATCTCGGGAAGAAGACTGTCTCATGATATCGCCTAGGTCTTTTGATCTATTCGCTTCTTTGGCAACTCTTTTGATCTATACAACTGTTTTGATCTGTGCATTTCAAGTGAAGTAGGAGGGCCACCACTGGTCCTTTTGAATTCATAGCACACGAGGCACACTTAAACAGAACTAAGTCTATTTGTAGCTATAAAATATGGATGCAAGTTAGAGACAGAGGAGGATATGGGAAGGCGGCTGGTGGGAGAGGTGCCAGGTTACCACCGTCCCCCCCTCCCCCCCCCCGGCCCCGTGCTCATGTGTGCAGTTACTTCTATTGCTGTGATGTCTTAGCTCTTTGGACATGCAGTGGTGATAAAAAGTGTTATTGGTGGAAACTGCTGCTTCTTATTGTTCTCTTCATTTAAATACTTTTATAAAGGAAAGTTCCCCAAAAGCCCTGAAGAGATTTCAAGACCAAGCGTGTCTGATGACTGGTGCTAGCATCTATAATCTTGGTGCCTTTCTTAGTTAAAATAAAATGGAAGAATGTCAGATACCCGAAAGCATGACACAAAATTAATCAAACTTAGCACCTCTTTCCCTCAGGGATTCCTAAATCCTAAATCTTAGCCTTTTTAAAAGTTACTGCAAAGATCATAAGGGATAAAAATGGTCGTATTCAAAGCCCATGGAAGAACATTAATTTAAATTATGATAATATGACCTATTAAAGAGATGTACTCTGGTCTCCCACCAGACCAGGCTAAAATAAATCAATTTTTGTGAATCTTTTGGGAGGCAAATGGAAGTTACTTACACTAGTGGTCAGAAATTAAAAACAAGTGAAAGTAGCTACAATTTATTACCTTTCTCTCTAGTGGTGTTTACACAGGGAGTCGTCATGGCTGCCATTTTCTCAGGCTTTCTACACTTCTTTAAGCTCTACGCTTGGATGGAAAATCATCAAAAGCATACAAATTCTGAGAAATGCCAAGCAGATTCCTGCCCACATCAGGAGAAACAGACTTGACACAGGTGTTTGTGCTGTAGGAAAAGTATATAAAATTAGTGGCATTTGTGCCGTTAAGTTACTAATTAGAGCTAGAAAATACTTTACATGAAAATTCAGATCTGACCAACACCCAAGCCATCTTACCTACAACACATGTACAAAGGAACATGGCCCCCTCAGAACCCCTTCCATCCTGCCCTTAAGTTCAACAGGCAGACAAAGTCATGATGGTTTAAGTGGGGAACCAATGTTCAGGGTTTGAATAGGTTTCTCCAGCATGCCAAACAAAATTTCAAGATACTAAAGATTCGGATAGAGTTTGAAGCAAAACAAAAAATCTTTAAGATGGGAGTTAGAATACATGAATACTGAACAAGGATAGAAGAATGCATATTATAAAGTGCTAGGATCACAGAGATGATGTCTTTAGAAATAATCTCTGACACCATATGGATGTAATTAGTATATGGAGACCTCTTGGCAAATTGGGGTATAAATGTGAAAATGTTTCTAATCATCGTGGTCATCTGAATTCTCGAACTTTTTATTCATTCATTCGTTCTACAAATATTTATTGAGAACATCACATGTCAAGTGCTGTTGTAGGTGCTAGTGATAAATAAGATTTTTGCCCTCATGGGTCTTGTGCTCTTTTAGATAACAGTTCCCTTTATTGTAGTCTGATTCCATGCTTTTTCAGATATTTTGTTTTATTTTAAAGCTGCTGTGATCTACTAAAGATCTCTTTGTTTTGGGTTATTCTATATGCTGTACTTAATGCTAGGCACAACGTGTAAAGTGCAAGTCAGCCAACTCTAGTTCAAACGGAGATATCGGGGTACATTTTTGGCTTTGGAAAGTAGGTGACAAGACAAAGACAAAAAGATCAAATAAAAAGCACAAGATAACAGAGTAGTAATTTGGGGTGAGTGCCAGGAACTGTAGCTGGAACCAAGTGAGAAGTCTAGAGTTGGATTGGGAGGATGCTTGATACTGAGGGCCCGTTAAGAAGTCCCCGAGCCAGCCTAGAGGGTATTATGCTAAGTGAAATAAGTCCGACTGAGAAAAGTACGATATGATTTCACTCCTATATGGAATCTAGAAAACAAAACAAATGAATAAATAAAAAGCAGAATCAGATGCAAAAATACAGAAAACAAACTGATGGTTGCCGGAAGAGAGTGGGGAGTTGGGCAAAATGGGTGAAGAGGTGTGGAGGCTGCAGGCTTCCAGTTATGGAAGGAATCCGTTATGGGAGTAAAAGGTACAACGTATGGAATCCAGTCAAGGTACTATAACAGCGTTGTATGGTGACAGGTAGTAGCTAGGCTTCTGGTGAGCGTACATACGGAGCCCTGAACCACTGTGTTGTGCAGCTCGAAGTAATGGACCATTGTATGTTGCCTCAACTCAAAAACTTAAAAAAAAAAAAAGTCACTGAGCCAAAACAGGGTAGGGGAGCTGGAAGATAGGCATAAATAATGAATAAAACTCAGGTGTGTGTGTGTGTCAGCAGCAACTACAACTAGGTTACAGGGCAAGATCCAACGTGAGTAGAAACCAAAAGAGCAGAACAGAGCCGATGAGAGGCCAGAGTAGCTGGATTGAGTGGACTCTGTCTGGGGGTGGGGACCCGGTAGTGGGCAAGTGAGGCTTCTAGGGGCCAGTAACAAATACAGGAGGGGGTTGCAGACGGGCAGGCAAGAATGCCTAAGTTGGAACTGGCAGGTGTTTATGGAAGCAGGATGAGTATTAAAACCGAGAAACTTGAAGCAAAGACAGATAACTGTGAGATAGCAAGGAAGGTGGGAATCTGGGTCCAGACCTGGTCAGGAAGTTGAGGAGCCTCTTAACGGGAGGAGTAGGCTGCTTGGAGGAAAGCTGGTAGAGTGGCTGACCTGGGGCTGGAAAATCTTGGTTGAAATTGGGAAGTTGGCAAGTAAGAACAGGTTTCTTGAGGGAGCATCTCATAGCATTTGGGGTCCCTTTGTTGAGGGACAGTTCTCTTGGAAAAACACCCAGAAAGAAAGCTAACGTTTGTGAGCACTGCTGTGCATCAGGCTATATTAGAGGCATTGCGCATATAAATAATAATGATGGATATTTTTAATACAGAACTTACTGTTGCTACTCTGTTCCTGTTTCCTACACAACAGGGAAAAGGGTTGTTTTAAAATACGAGTCAGGGTTGCAACTTATGGAATGATGGTATGAGGAGATTGGTGGATTCTTTGTACAGCAAAATAATGCTTTGAAAGTTTAATATATCCTATAAATATATATAGCTTGTATGTGCCTCTGGAAACTGTCCTTAGAACATACAACAAATGGAGAAACTTTTATTTGAGAAAATCTACCAAATCTCAGAACGAGTCTGTGGCATTTGGACCAGAACTGATATCCATCTTTTCTTCCCCCAAATCCATGCGACCGAAGCTCTAACAGAAGAACACTACTTTGAGCAGCTGCAGCCAAGAAGGGGGCTTTTTCTACCCTCTGCTTCTAGGGCTAATCTTTTGTTTCAGTAGGGGCTGGCCAATGTCTCTTACTTGCCCCCCACCCACCCAGCCTGTGTAACAAAACACTCTTCCAGGCAGGTGCACCTGACAGGATTGGTACTTCCTTCCCTTATCCAGCTCCCATTTGCATGGCGGGGGCTGTTGCTGCCCCGAGCTCCAGTGGGATGGTGCAGAAATTTTTCCCAGGAGAAGAGGCAGGCTGCAAGGACAGAGAACCCCACAACTCTGCCTCAGAGAACTGAATTTATTTGGAACAGAAAATGGGGAAGTTCATGCCTAGGGTTTTGTTGGAAACAGTAGATATCTTGGTAGCATGCAATGAAGAGGGCTTGTAGTTCCATGATACTAGTAGTAGAGAAAGAGCTTGCTGAATAGAGTCTTCATGGGTCACTGCCATGTCTGGGGATCTAGAAGGCTCTGCATATGTACCTGTATCCACTCAGGAGCAATAAAAACAGAATGTGTTGGGGGTTGTGAAAGCATAAATTAAGCCAATTTTGGTCTGCAACTCTCCTGGGAGCTTCCTCACTATAATCTAAAACCAGTTCCCAAACATTCAGGGCAGGAAGAAACCAAAGCAAGAGGCGGGTTCCTCCTCCTCCAGGTTGGTAGGCAGCAGTTTTAATAAGCAAGGGGAACTTATATATGAGGCTTGTCTTAGACAGTAACAACATGAATGGATCCCAACACCTACCCTCCAAAATTTCCCAGTTTATAAAGAGGCCTTTATAACTGGGCTCAGTCACATATAGTGTGTAGGTGTTCTCAACACCATGTCATCATCTCAAGGCTGTGTCCTTGGAGCAGGCTATGGGAGTGGGAAAGGCAAGTGGAAGCCACATCCCAAGGAAAAGGAGGGGGTGAGGAGCCTCCACGTGCCTGGGTTCAACTCACAGGTCAGTCAAGGGTCATGTCTTTTTAATGATGTTCCCAACACCCACACACAGATCCATCAGCAAAATATGGAAGCCTTACTGCCTCAAGGGAAGTAGTATAACCTCTGGCCAAACACTGGCTGAACAGTAAGCTGCTCTGATCCAGGGGTGAGTCCTAAGAAGCCAGGCTTCAACATGAAATCACACTCTTCCCTAGTGGTCTGGAACACTGTGGATACACAAGGCCATGCCCTCTCAGGAGTGAATGGAGAGGAAAACTGGGCTAGTGGTCCTGGGACCAAGTGGTGAACTCCCTGAACTACAGAAGTAGTCTCTAAGCCACACATAGATCTAATGGTAAGTGTGTATATTTAAGCTGCTAAGGGGGTTTATGTGCAATCTTAGATCAAAAAGTGGTTCACACAGCCGCAACGGTAATCCCTAGGAACGGGAGGAAAAATAAGCAAAGACAGAAATCTAGACAGACATCAGAGGCTGCACAAAACAAAACAAAAACGAATGAAACAAATTTAGTTCCAAAATGCTTCCCAAAGAGGGGGAGGGATCAGTGTTGAGTTTCTATATTATCTAAACTGTATAGTTTTCAACAAAAAATAATGAGACCTACAAAGAAACAGGAAAGTGTGATAAAAACACAGGAGAAAAAAAAAGGAAACAATAGAAAATACCTTTGAAGGGGCCCAGATGATGGACTTAGCCAACCAAGACTTTCAGGCAGCTATTGGAAATTTGTTCAGAGAACTAAAGGAAACTGTGTTTAAAGATTTAGAGGCAGGATGGTTACAGTATAAAAAGTATAAAAAGATAAAAATTACAAAAAGAACTGGATCTAAATTCTGGAGTTGAGATGTACAATAACTGAAAGGCAGTAGTCACTAGAGGGACTCAGTAGTAGATTTAAGTGTGCAGAAGAAAATCAGAGAACTTGAAAGCAGATCAACAGAGATTACACCATCTATAGAACAGAAAGTAAGTAGAATAAAAAAAAATGAACAGAGTCTCAGAGAAATATGAAACACCATTAATGCATCAACATGCATGTAATGGTAGTGCCAGGAGAAGAGAGAAAGGTGCAGAAAAATGTTCAAGGAAATCATGGCTTAAAACTTTCCAGATACAGTGAGAACATGCTGATACATAGAGATAAGCAGTTGAAAAGACTCTTAGGATAAACAAAAAGAGATTCATACTCAAACATTGTAATCAAAATGTTGAAAGCCAAAGCTACAGAGAAGCTCTTGAAAGCAGCAAGGGAAATAGGACTCGCCACAGTAAGATTAACAGCTGACTTCGTATCGGGAATAATGGAGGCTCACAGGCAGTGTGACACTATATTCACAATAAGAAAGAAAAACTCTCAATCAAGAATCCCATATCCAGTAAAGCTCTTTTTCAAAGAAAAGGTGAAATAAAGTCAGTCTCTGATAAATAAAAACAGAGAGAACTGATTGTTGCCAGAGCTGCCTTATAAGGAATACTAACCGAAGTTCTTTAAGTTGAAAGGAAGTGACATCAGTCAGTAATTATGAATCTATGTGAAAAAACAAAGAGCTCTGATAAAAATCGAGGTAATGATAAAAGACAATATTGTTACATTTTTTCCTTCTGATTTAAAACAATATCTGTAAAATTGTATTATTGGACCTCGAATACATAAAAATATATTTGATAATAACATCACAAAGATGAGAGTGGGGATGAAGCCATACTGGCTTGAGGAAGTGACTCCCATCCACAGGAAGAAATGAGGATAACCCACCTGATAAATAAGAAAATGAATGTATTTTGAGAAACTCCTACAAAGATATTTGTGCTCTTATTTCTTCTATTAGCTTACACAAAAGACAATGTTAGAAAAAGCAGTAATTCCAACAATGTATTGTTGAGTTTGCTACTTAGATAGGCATTCATATGTATAATAATAAAAGCACAAAAAAGGGAAAGAGAATGTAGCAATCCAGGATGAATTTCACTATTTTACTGGAAATAAGTTAGTGTTAATTTGAAGGAGATTTTAATAAGATGCATATTGTAAGCCCTAGAGCAACCATGGGGAAGAACACTAAAAAATATACAGTTCAGAATCCTTAGCAGCTATCCACTTAAGTCCAAGGAGGTAGTAAAGGAAGAATATAGGTTATATATAGGAACATGATTATATATAGGAAACAAAAAGCAGAATGGTAATTAACAATCCAGGCATATCAATAATAATATTGAATATGGTTGTATTAGACCATCCAATCAAAAGAAAGGGGTTGACAGACTGGATAGAAAAAAAATACTCCCACTATGTCTTGTCCATGGGAGACACACTTTGGATTCAAAGACACAAATAGGTTGAAAGTAAAAGAATAAAAAAGATAGGCCATGTAAACAGCAGGTAGAAGAGATCCAGACTGATAAAGTATCAGAGAAATAGACTGTAACATCTAATATCAGATAAAATAAACTGTAAGATCGAACACAAATCAGATCCTGCCTCTCCTCTAGTTTGAAACCTCTAGTGGCCTCCCATCTCTGAGAATAAAATTCAGATGTTTAAACCAGCAACTATCTTAACCCTCACCCCCCTACCCCCAATCTCATGCCACCCTTCCCTAAATATGGCTTTATTTTATCCTACATTTTGATCTTAGTGTGGTAGGTATAGAATTCTTGGTTGGAAATAATTTTTCCTCAGAATTTTGAAAGCACTCCTCCATTTTCCCTTTGGAAGCTTTTTTTTTTTTTGCATTTTATGCAAAAATTCAGGTTTTATTTTTACTACTTCTTCTTACATTGGTGGGAACTGATAACAGGAACTGAGAGGTAAACCAGAACTTTTGTTTTCTACCTCTTAACAAAATACACACAATGTGGCATTATCGTTAGGCAAGACTTGCTTTTTTACCTTTCACACAAGAATACAATATTATATTATCCTTTTTTGAACAAAATGCCCAGATTACTAAGGAAAATGTTTTTGGGGGGAAATGTTTAATAAACATTTTATTTTAGTAAATCCTCCAGTAGGAAATGGGAGAATTCATTGCCTTTCCTTAGAAGAAGGCTGTGTAAGTAGACCTGTCAAATTTATCTGTGCAGCTCACTAACATTTCCTCTTTGGAAACCTCAGCATTTCCCCATTACAGTTCCCAAAATGACTTTAAAGTCTCCAAATTCTGTGTCTCCTTTGGCTTGCTTCTCTCTTGATTCTACCAAGGTTTTATTAATGGTTCACTTCATATCATCATCTCCATATTCATAAATTTTCTGTAGAACATTCATCAGTCCCTCACTGGGATCTGTTTCAGTGTCTTAGGAATTTTCATTCTCTTTGCACTCTTTTTCAGCCTGAGTCAGGGAGTCCCGCTGCGTGTTTTCTGCTTCCTTTCTGTAAGAACAGTATCTGTCTTGATTTTTTTTTTGAACTGCCTTCCGTGAAGATGGGTTTCAAGAGATTGTTCACGGTTGTGGAGTAAGTCTTCCCATTTAGATTCTTCGCCAGAAGATCAAATGACCGCACTGTGAAAGGCACTTGCACATTCTCAGTGGGGGCTTGATGAACTCCAGTGAAGATGATGTAGATTTCCACAAACTTCTCTGACTGCTCCCATCGTAATTAGTGATTTTCACTGTATATCCCTTTATAATGGAAGCAACCACGGCATCTGGCTTTCTCTCTGTCAAGAAGTTCTGCTTTTCTCTCTGATTTCTGCTGCATCTTGTTCTTGATTTCTGTCTGGATCTTGGATTTCTGAGCTGTAAGGGCATTACATCATCTTTCTCTAGTGGCCTTTTCCACCTTCACCCCTTCTAGACCCTTCGGTAACTCTTCCAAAGCTGAAGCCATGGTCGGGCTCGGTCTGGCAGGGCCCGAGTTACAGAGCTGTGCGGGGGAGAGAAGAGGAAACACTGCTCCAAACGCACTCCTCCCACCCCACCTGCAGGAGTCACAGTGCCCGCAGCCTGGGCACACACCCCATCAGGTGAGAGACCCGGCCCACCTCTCCCTTTGGAAGCTTTAAGGTTATGGGATACTGCTTTTCAACCCCAGTGCTCTGAGATGTCGTGAAAGTTTGCCTGAGTATGGATCACTTTTCTTTCATTGTGCTGGATACTCAGTGGATCCTTTTAGTTTGTGAATTTATGTGTGTTTGTGATTTCTCTTCCTCCTCCTATTTGCTGCATTCTCCCTTTCTGGGAGAACATTCTACCAACTGTGTCCTAGTGTGGGCCATTTCTGCTCATGTGTTGAGTTTTGTTATTTCTGGCCTCGGGATATTTTCCTGTCCTCTGCCAACGTCTGTGAGGAGCTTACTGCAGCCCCAGGTGCCCCAGACCTATTCTCTTGATCATCTTCTGGCACACAACTGTGCTTAATAAATATTTATCTATTGTCACAGTGAAACTAGTTAGTATGAGCCACTGCCAGATGGACTGAAATGTGACGAGCTATGGGTTTGTCATTGCTTGAGGTCAGCTGGATGGCCCTGCACTCCCTCCTCCTGTCTCTGTTTCTTTCTTTGGCCTCTGTGGGTTCCTAACTCTGATTCCCGCAGCTGTCCTTGCACTTTCAGTTGTGTCTTGATACCCCCTTTAGTGACCCATTCTCTAAAACCGTCTGCAGCACATTCCCTGAGTTCTCGGTCTTGCTCCAGACATTTAACCATTGGGTTCTCTGGCTCTGAAAATTCCCCAGATTGAGAACCACCTGGAGAGACTATTTGTTTCCATTTATTGAGCTAAGGTAGATCTCATAGTCTCTGTTTGTCATACAAGGCAACTAAAGCTTGCTTGGTTAGAGTGAGGCTTCCAATCCAGGTCAGCCTCCAGGGTTTCCTGGAGGAAATCCTCCAGGATTTCCAACCTTCCGCCACTGCCTCTCAGCCCTCACAGTGTAGCTGCAAGGACCACATGGGGCAAGCCAGGTCAGAATCTGCACAGATGCTGGTGACATTGGTGGGCGTGCAAATTCTCCCTAGAGTTTTCTCAGCCGAGAAGGTGATTTCTGGAGCTAGGATGATTAACTCAAGGGAATGAATCCCTGATGATAAGCACTAAGATGAGCTAGCGGGTAAGGGGAATCCGGAGAGAGAGGTGGACTGGGTATCTGGGGAAGGGAGGCCTTCCGGCAGTGCCCTTAAAGGACCTCACCGGGCGCTGCCTGGACGGGCCGAGCCAGGTGATAACTGCAGAGCTTCTGCTGGCGATGCTGCTTCCACGGATGACAAAGCCAAGGACAGTGTGTTCCAACTTCAGGGGAGAAGCAAGCTGTCCAAGTGGAGGTGAATCTCTGGCTTGCCAAAGGTTGAGTAACATGCTTCCTTAAAAAGCTCACCAGTTGGCTAAATTTAGGGTGGTGAACACTATCGGGCCAAAATATACTTTGGCTTTGGGCCCATGGCATCTTCATTTGACTAGGAATTGGATGCATTTTCATTTTTTCTAAGCTTTTCTCTTGACTCCTAGTACCTTTGTCTTTGGAGGCAGGAGTCTGGGTGCTGATAGTTGGGTGGAGTCCTGTGGCTATGAGTGTTGTCCCTGTTGGTAATGACAGTTAATAATCACCCTGTTTTTTTGGCATACATACATGCATATATATACATATATATATATATATATATTTTTTTTTTTTTGTGACTGGTTGGGTGTGCACTGTGATGTTTTTATATAATTTTGTTTCACCAATCATCAATCTACAGGGGCATTTCTTGACACTTCTCTGCTTTTCTTTTTCTTCTGGGTTTCCTTCTCTGATTGTTTTCTCCAAAGCTGTTTTCAAAGACAAGAAGATCTTGGGCAGCGTGAGCCCTTTGCCAGCCCCAAGTAATGGGTCTGAATGCCTGTGCACCGGCTTACTGATCCAGCGCCACTGCTCTCTGTTAGCTGCTGCAACTTCGGGGGGGTCTGGCTGCCCAGCCAGCGTGTTGCTAATCAGAATGGGAAAATAAACATCCAAACCTATCGAAGTTGAGAAGCCATGAGGCAGAGTGAAGAAATGATTGATTTCAGCATCAACAGGTCCAACTTCCAGGACCAACTTTGCTATTGACTGGATGCATTATTTGCTTCTCTGAGCATTGGCTTCCTTATCTGTAAGATGACGATACCACTTTCCTTGTTAGCTTTTATTTGGCTTAAAAGAGATGCATATCAGTGCTCCATAAGTGGTTGTTCCTGTCCCTCTCTTAGAAGGAGCAGCTGGTTGGGCCTTGTAGTAAGGCTCCTGGCACTCCACGCGCAGCAGCACCAATCCCAGGCTCAGGGGCATGAGCGAATCCCTTGTGAACTCGAGGGGGAGCACCCAGTCTGCACACTTAGGGACTTCTGCTTTCTCTTTACCAGGTTTATTGGTTCGTTCCCCAGCAGATCTGAGTAGTTTTTTTTTTTTTTAAAGATTTATTTATTTATTTATTTATTTGATAGAGAGATCATGAGTAGGCAGAGAGGCAGGCAGAGAGAGAGGGGGAAACAGGCTCCCCGCCGAGCAGAGAGCCCAATGCAGGGCTCGATCCCAGGACCCTGAGATCATGACCTGAGCTGAAGGCAGAGGCTTAACCCACTGAGCCACCCAGGCGCCCCAGACCTGAGTAGTTTTTTATACAGTTACTAATCTGACTCAGATTCGTTCATTCATGCAACAGTTGATTTATTAAGCACTTCTATATGCCAGCACTACGTTAAGTGCTAGAGACGTAGCCTGGGTCCCCAAAGAACCCAGAGTTCAGTGGAGAGACGGACTAGTCAATCTATAACCACAGTAGAGCCAGTGAATGCTAATAAGGCAGGTGAAGATGCACAGAGAAGGGGCATTTGAGCCAACCTTGGGGGAGTTATCAAGGGCTTCCTGGAGAAGGGGACATTTACACCGAGATCGAGGGCTTCCCGGAGAAGGGGACACTTATACCGAGATTGAGGGCTTCCCGGAGAAGGAGACACTTATACCGAGATCGAGGGCTTCCTGGAGAAGGGGACATTTACACCGAGATCGAGGGCTTCCCAGAGAAGGGAACATTTATACTGAGATGGAGGGCTTCCTGAGAAGGGGACACTTATACTGAGATCGGGGGCTTCCTGGACAAGGGGACACTTATACCGAGATTGAGGACTTCCTGGACAAGGGGACATTTATACCGAGATCGAGGGCTTCCTGGAGAAGACATTTATACCGAGATTGAGGGCTTCCTGAGAAGGGGACATTTATACCGAGATTGAGGGCTTCCTGGAGAAGGGGACATTTATACTGAGATCGAGGGATGAGTAAGAGCTGGTGGGGCAGAAACATGGCACGGGGAGTGGGTCTGAGGGATGGTGAAGCCGGAGGCCATCCTCTCTCCGTGGCAGGGAGAAGCCTGGGCCAGCCTTGCTCCTGTCTCCCTAGAAGCTCCGGAGAGACTGCAAGGCCCGGATGCATTTCAGAGAGACAGTGGGCCATCGAGGATGACTGATGGGAATGGTTCTTCGGTGGAGTATTTTAAAAGATAACTTTATTACTTTTCGGATGGTTTTCTGAAATAGTCCCAGTGTGATATTTTTGTTGGGTAGTGGGTGGGTGTTTGTGTGCATTGATGTGTGGAGAGGGACAAGGTGCAAGGAAGAGTCGCTCCTCTCAAGTTTTATGGTGTGATGTTAAATGTGTTTTCTTTGTAAGGGTTTGTTCTTTAGGCCCCGGCAGTTTCGAGAACAGGCTGTGACACCTTCACCCCAGTTGGCCGTCGCTACCCATCCCCACCTGACTTGCTCATGAAACTCTCATTGACTCTTTTTTTTTTTTTTAAGATTTTATTTATTTACTTGACAGAGAGATAGAAAGCGCAAGTAGGCAGAGTGGCAGGCAGAGGGAGAGGGAGAAGCAGGCTCTCTGCTGAGTAGAGAGCCCAATGGGGGACTCGATCCCAGGACCCTGAGATCATGACCTGAGCCGAAAGCAGACACTTAACTGACTGAGCTGCCCAGGCGCCCCTCTCATTGACTCCAAATGTGATGCTGCTGCATTAGACAGGGTTTGGACTGGCTGATGGAGAGGAGGGACACACAATACTAGCAGCAGGGGCCATGGATCCCTGCCCAGACATGAGGGGCACAGAAAAGTGTGTGTGTGTGTGTGTGTGTGAAGCATGTGGGAGGCCAGTATACCTCCAAAGTTGGATGCCACTTTGCATCTTCCTTTCCCACTGTTTCTTCCTTTTCACCCTGCTCATCTCCTGCACATGGGGAAGCTGACCCGGATTAGCCAGCTAGGGTCCCTGTGGCTCAAGAGTTTCAAGTCTGTTCTGGTTGGATGGGAGGCTCTTCCCTTGGAAACTTACAGCTGTGATTTTAGGGGATGAGGATTGTCCCTTTTACCTTGTTCTCTGTCCTGCCTTCCCAGCCCCGACCCCAGCTGCCTTTGAGGACAATACGAGGGTGTTTTGTTTGATCCTGATGATCTAGTTCATTCTGCGTGTGATGCGGCTGATGCATCAGGAAGTGCAGTGATTTGTCCAAAGTCACCAACCAAGCTGGTGTGAGAACCAGGTCACTAACTATAGCGCAGTGCTTTTCCCACTAAATACCAACAGCTTTATTGGACTTTCCTGTATATGGTCCCCAGCACTGGTTTTAGAAGTGGGAGACGAACTGACATGTGCTAAACTTCGTGCTGAGGGACTTGCACATTTTCATCTCATTGATTCACCTTTCCAGCCCTTCCAGGAGGCGTGGACACGGGCAGCACAGGGAAGAACAGGGAAGCACGTTACCCACAGATGGAACCCGTGTTCAGAACAAGGGCCGAAGTCCACGTTCTATCTTCTGGGCAACTTCACCTCAACCTGCCCCACATGAGCCTAAGAACTGAAGGGCATTGGACTGGAGTCAGGAGTCACTGCCTTTTGTCCTTGACGCTGTGCAGAAGTTCAAACCTGGGTCTAACTCAACATTTTCATGGTTTCCCTCTACATGGACGCCTTTGGGGCTTAGTCCCTCCAGAGACAACATTACCACAGTCACCGAGTTCTGTGTCTTCCCTGGCTGGCTTCTGGGAGTATTTTTTTTTTTCTTTCTTCCCTCAGCCTTCTTGATTCTACTCCGATTTATTCTTGGCTTTTAGACTGGCTAAAGAATATTTGCTGACTAAGGGAGGAATGTGTTTAAAATGGAACCTTACTAACGTTAGAGATAGATCTGAAATTCTTTCAAGTAGTCCTTCATAGTGCATTGCTGTCTTCTTGATCTCTGCTTGTTTCTGGCTCTTGGAGAATTGGCATGGAGAATTTCAAGGGGCTGGGGTGAAGTTCTAGCAATACTTGTTGTCTTTAGTTCAAGTTATTTATGCCATGTTTGGAGCCTCTTCGTGCATCTTGAGCTCGATATGCTTGTCCGTGATGGGCCAGGATGTTCTCGTGTGGCTCCACACTGTCTCTGATTTTCCTGAAGCCATCGCACGTTTCTTAAACTCATTCCTTCTTCCCATCCAGTCTCAGCTGCCTCTCAGGTCCCTGACAGAATTTTGAGGAAGTCTCCAGCACAGCTCAGTGCCTCTCCTCCCAGGCACATAGAGCGCGGGAGCCGGCAGCTCCCCCGGGCCAGGCTCCCCCTGGAAGACTGCGTCCTGCAGGGGCGAAGTGGGCCTTCTTCCTGGCCTGCGCACGGGTGCCTCTGACATGCCCCAGCCAACAGCCCTCTGGCTTTTTACTGAATTACTGAGCCGCTGTGAGCGCTTACATTACCTTTTTCTCCCAGATCTGCTGTGGACTGCTTTTTCTCAGGAGAGAAGCTCTTGAGACATAGCAAGAGCCAGAAGGGTGCAGCAGGAAGAGGGCAGCATATTTGCCGGCATGATTCCTCTGCAGGGGGTTGGGGGATGAGGTGTGGGAAGAAGATGACTCTAACTCTTCCCTCTTTTCAGAGTGAGACCTGTGGTTTTGGAAGCTCTTACCATTCTTCTAAACCCTCCAGATAATGGAAGGCTATCAGAGGCTGTGGTCATCTGTGCAAGTAAGGGGATTTTCAGCGTGCAAGCGTGCTCTAGTGCACATCAGCTTTGGACTCTTCTTCACGGAAATCTCTAACTCCCCCCATGCCTTTAATCTCCTTCCTTCTGCTTTGCTAGCTTTATCTAGTATCCATTCCTGATTTCTGCCTTATTCAGTAACTTGCCTCTCTTCCTGGAATGGGTTGGATTCTCCCTGCCATGTGTTCTGTGATGGTTTTCAGCCCTGGGTTCCAGTATGCCTTGTAGTTCTTGTTCTCCTGTATTATTCTTCTCTAGAGTCTGAGGGTCTAAGTAGAATTCATCTTGGTTTGGGATTTAAATTAAACCTCTGTGTGTTACTACCTTATTTGAAAGATCACAAGGGGGGGCGCCTGGGTGGCTCAGTGGGTTAAAGCCTCTGCCTTCGGCTCAGGTCATGATCTCAGGGTCCTGGGATCGAGCCCCGCGTCGGGCTCTCTGCTCAGTGGGGAGCCTGCTTCCCCCTCTCTCTTTGCCTGCCTCTCTGCCTACTTGTGATCTCTCTCTCTCTGTCAAATAAATAAATAAAATCTTAAAGAAAAAAAAAGATTTAAAAAAACAAGAAAGATCACAAGGGCCTCAAGGGTATGGTCTAGCCTGTCCTTGCAGCAATGATGCCTCATAGTGAAGGCAAACACTGACCTTGTACGAAATGCCAAGGATGGGGTGAGTAGGTCCCCGAGGTGAGAAGACCAAGGGGATTGTCTTTCTGATGGCATCCAGCCTAAATTACGGAGCTGGAAATGCCAGTGGGGCTGGCTGTACGCTCTCCCTCTTTAATCTTACCTCTTGAAGTTGCTTAGTAAATTACAAGAGTGAGGGGAAAATATGGCTGTGGGCTCACTGCTCTGGAATCCATTTATTCAGTAGAAAGGATTCCAGAATTAGGTGTTTTTTCTCCACTTCATTTTTTGCTAACAGATTTTCTCTCCCTGTTACAGTGTAAGATTGATTTCTGTCTTCAAAATGTGTTCATGGGGATGAGGGCTTTTCAGTGAAAAGCATTACAAATCATCCACAAACCTCAGGCATCTTTGGGAGAAGTGAGGCTGGGTCTACAGTGCTCATTTTTCACAGAGAGCACTACCACCTGACATCTTCCTGAATTTCCAATTTCAGATTGCGCTTGTCTGTTTGAAGCTTGGGTACGTGAATTCCAGATGAGCTTGTGCAGGCTTTTAAAATTTGCATGGTGTGAGGAGAAGGAGCAGTGACAGCTGAGTGACACGGAAATGGCAAAGGAAGCCAGGCTAAATGAGAAACCCTGCTTCCGGTGAAACCCCCGTCTTTGCTGAGTGCCGGCCTGTCACCCATGAGACCATATTTCGAAGTGATTTCACGGGTATTCGTTCCTTGACTCCACCCAGTACCTTGTGAAAGGGACGGGAGGAAGGATTGTGTCCACATGGCAGAAACGGAAGCTGGAATGTTTTTGTGACTTAGCTTTAGCCCAGAGCAGGTTAGCAGCAGAGATGGGGTAAGAACCTAACTCCTTTTCCACAGGGGACGTGTCCCTTAGGAGTCTATGTAAAGTGCCTCAGGTTGTATAATAGTGAGGAACTCAGATAGGATCAGAAAATTGGTCACAAAAGATCTGGATTTTGGGGTAGCAATAAATATGCCTTTATATTAAGTTCCTAGGATGATATTTGGCCCACAGTAGGCACTCAGTAAGTATTTGTTGAGATAATAAGCTCTCACCTCCAAGCCCTAAGCTCTGAGAAAATAGAGCTCTGCTGAGCACAGAATGTGGAGAGAGGAGCGGGCAAACCTACAGAGGTACAGCCCAGGGGCTTCGAGAAGGACCTCAGCGGCAGCAAGAAGTGTGGTGCACAGTGAGCCCCCGGTTGCCTGCATCTCAGCCACACACTGCTCATTGAATCCCATAGGCTTTGTTTTTGAAAGATTTTATTTATTTATTTGAGAGAGAGAGGACGAGTGGAGTGAGTAGCAGCAGGAGAAGCAGGCTCCCGGCTGAGCAGGGAGCCCTACTTGGGGCTCCATCCCAGGACCTCAAGATCATGACTTGAGCCAAAGGTGGATGCCCAGCCGACTGAGCCACCCAGACGCCCTGATCTCATAGGGTGTGAAGGGACTGTTCCAGGGATTTTTTCCCTTGCACCATTCATTTAGATTCTGGGAACCTCTGTCAGGAAAAGAAACGGATGTTCTCCGTCACACATCTTCCACTGCTCCCATAGTTGCTTAGGACGTGCGTGATCTGACTTCTCCCGCATTGCCAGCCTCCCAGTGACTCTTTTTTTTTTTAAGATTTTATTTATTTGAGAGAGAGAGCATGAGCACATGAGCGTGAGTGTGGGGGAGGGGCAGAGGGAGACAAGCAGACTCCCCACTGAGCAGGGAGCCCCATGATCCTGAGATCATGTTCTGAGCCAAAGGCAGACACTTAACTGACTGTGTCACCCAGTGCCCCTCACTGGCTTTTGACCCATGATTTTCTGACTTGGAAATCCACCATGTTGCTCATAGATGATTTCTTCCTTTGGTTTTTCCTGACGCGCTCATGCCTTAGCAGTGCTGTCCTCTCACTGAATGTCTGGAGATGCTCTTTGAGACCCTGGGCTCCCTGATGCCTGACCGCTCGCCTGACTTCAGACCCCTGCCTCCGTCCTAACCTTTGGTTTCTGGGCTCCTCTAGCCTCTGGCCCTTTGACCTGAAGTGTGTCTTACTTTCAGTCTTGCTATTTTTAAAAAAATCTTTTCACCTGACCACTCTTACCATTTCCACGTAGGGGAGAAGTTCTTTTGTAAGTTGAGATCAGAACAGATCAAAATACCAATGGATAGAATTTTGAAAAAAATCTGTCTGACTCTTCAATTTACCTATGAGGAAACGGGCCCAAGTTTGGTGTAGCAGATTGTGTCACAGTTCACAGAGAGAGTTGATGGATGGGTCAGGTGTAGAACCCAGGTGTTTCGCTCCCCCACTACGGAACTCTGGTGGCTCCTATTTTTCTTCAATTCATGAAAATGTCGAAATCCTACTGACAAAGGAAAAGACCAGTAGAAACCTCTTCTCTAATGGAATGGTGCACACTCCTTTCCTGTGTCCCCAGGCCCTCTTCATCAATACTTAAGGTCCTAAGGCAGGGAAGGAATTTAAAATACAAGTGCTCTGATTGCTTAATGCTTCTGGTCTCCCAAGAGTAGGACTATGGACATTGGACTATGGACTAAGGACATTAGCAAAAGCATTACGTTTGATTCTCACAAAGAAGCATGAAGTGATCCCCATGGCAACCATGACCAGGATGGAAATGGCAGCTTGTATTGTGTCCTAGAGCTAATTGTTGGCCGTAGAAGACCATGGACCACAAACGTAATGAGCTCCATGGGACCCGTGGTCTCACGCTGGTGGCGTTGGATGCCAGCCAAAGTTTGTAAGCGAATGAGCTTGAACAAACGTGATTGTTAAGCTGTATAGATAAGAGGCAGAGTCAGAGAAACCACACCTGAGATTTGGCCTGTATTTTGTCCTTGAGTGTGTATGCCAAGCTCGGTGCAGGTTATGATGTGCTGGCTTCCTCAGTGGCTGAGGAACAGGGCTGTGCCCAGGGGCGCCCACCCTGGACAGGCCAGATTTGTGTTTCCTGCTGTCTCTTCTTTGAATCATGTCATGCCCCCTTAGAGTTCTATCTCAGGGAACAGCCCATACTTTTTAGGACCTCCACGTGGCCCTCTAGTTCTGCAGGTGGAACAGCTCGGCCCAGCTATGACTTGGGGTGGAGCTCACTTAAAGGGGTGACGGTCTGGGACGTGAAGCTGCTGTGAGCCCAGTTCGCTTCCTCAGCCCTCCGCTTGTTGGCCAGGAGTGACTGCAAATGCAGGAATCTGAGGCCAAGGGTCAAGTTACTGAAAAGCAGGAGAGAAGAAGCAGTGGTTTTAGCCAAGTTCAGATAGACGTTCACGTGATCTAGACTGCTTCCTGCCCCAAGCACCGTTGTGTTGTTTTTCTGCTCACATCATCTCGTCCCCTGCTGCTAAACTTTCTCCCTTCTCTCTGTCAGGAAAGGCAAGACACTTCCTGGCAGACATTCCTGTAGCTTCAGCGGCCTATGGCAGACACAGCCCGATTGTCTTGTTAGAGATGTTGTTGGAAAGGCTGCAGCAGGTTCGGACTGGGAAAAGGGAACTCTGGTGCTGACTTACAGTAAGAAATGTTCCACGTTAAGTGCTCAACATACCTTCGTTGAAGCCTATGATGGGCTAGAACACAAAGGTGAATGATGGGAAGCTTCCTGGAGGAGGTGGTACCTCAGCTCTATCTTAAAGGACATGTGAGCCGTGGAAAGAGCAGAAGGGAATTCCAGCCAGCATGGTCAGCAGGAGCAAAAGCATGGAGGCAAGGAAGAGTGGGGGTGTACAGGATGTCCCCAACGTTTGGATTGTGCTAGTGTATGAAGTGAATCGAAGCGTGAGATTGAGACAGGAGTATGGAAATCATTTTTTATGATGAGCTGGCTGCTCTGTTGGCTTTATCACTGTTGCTCTTTGAGGCACCTTAATGAAAGCTACTTTTTGATTATCTGTTAATGGAGCTTCAGACATTACAAAATAATGGATAATTGTCAAGTCACTTAAATCTGACCAGAGAAAGCGACCAGGAGAGAGCGTGGGAGGAAGGCTTGGTTTCTTCCCCTTTCTCTAGAAGATCCATTTGAGGGCTATGGGATCTGCCTGCAGCATTTCCTTTGCTCTGGTCTCTCAGTTGTCCCTTGGGGCCGTTTGAGGGTCCCATCTTCCTCTCTCCAGCCACATATGCTGGGGAGTGGGTGGGAGAGGCCCAGGGAATAAGGCTCCAGACCTCCCCCTGACACTTGAACTGGCTGATCTCAGACTAGTCAGTTCACCTTCTGAACTTCAATTGCCCCCATTGTAAAATGAAGGGATTAATACCCTGAAATCCCGGGAGGAGCTTTGCTCTGAATGCCTCTAGCTCTAGAGATGGTGCCAGCTCTGGTTTCCCCGAGTGGTGCACATTAAAACACATGAGATAAAAATCCAATTGTAAAATGTAATGTTATAAATATATAAAGAATTAATTAAAAATATAATGCTATATATGTGGTGTATATTTATATATGTAGTTATATGTATATAACAGATACACATATATGTACAGATTTTAGGGCATTAGTGCAGTTGTACTGTCCTAGCTCACATTTTAAAGTCATCTTTGGATTTGGATATTCTGTTCTATCATTTCAGATAAAGTAAGTAAACCTCAGGGGAGAGCCAAATTGAAAAGTGCCCCCACCCGTCCTCCTCTTTTTTTTTTTATAGTACACCCTAATTGGAATCTATATGAACCATGTCTTTTGGGTATACAAGGTGGGAAAGAGAGCTTCTCACAGGAAGTAGGTTAGCAAGAAATGGATCATGGCCTGAAGACATTCCCAGGGCCACATGTGCCGTTCAGTGTACTAATAATCCAACAGCTCCCATGTATCAGGCACGGTGCTCCTCATGCATTAGCTCTAACCTTTATACGACCTTGCAAGGTATATATTATTCCCCCCATTTTGCAAGTGAGCAAACTCGAGCCCCGAGAGTTTCAGCACTGTGCCCCTAGTCACACAGGTAGTACATAGGAGTCAGACTGTGAGCTGACTCTGTCAGGAAAGCTGGTTTTTCCTTCTTGGTGACACTGCTCCTCAACTAGAGTAACATTAGTGGGTGTGACACGGACTGCATTTTCCCCTCCCACCGCCTGAGAGTTCTAGGGAACAGCTGAGAAACTGAGGAGTGTAGAAGCTTTGTCTTCATCTGGGAGATGGACGTGCAGTGATTCTTAAGTAAGATTATATGGAGGACACAATGCTTATAGTCAGGATGGCTAATTCTCTCTTCTGGGTGTAATAAAATATTGTGCTGTTAGCCCAGTACTTATAATATGTAGCTAATTTACTTTGTTTGGGGGCTACTTAACTGTTTATATGCTGTGCTCCTGCTGCTGCTGGGAATGGCCGCCCCCAAATCGATCTCGTGGTTTCTGCCAGAATGGCTACATTTTTTCATGCCTTCATCCCTTTGACTACCATGGACTGGTACACGGTTGGACACCTGATCCAAGTGGGACCAGTCCGAGTAGCCTGCGGTCTTGGCCACTGGTGACTGGCCCAAGTTTGGGAATCTGTCTGGATCTGGGCTGCAAAGCTCCTTCTTCGTATGTTTTTAACTGGGATCAGAGAAAGCAAGCAGTCAGTCCTCGAGCGCTAGACCTTTAAGACCTACGACTCTAGGACTGTTGTTGGCCATGGTTTCCTCCACTCTGGTCCACCTGGAGAGAGAGAATGCAGCAGGGGCACAGGGGGAAGCAGAGACCAGAGAGGGGGAAGAACCCTGGTGGTGCTTGTGTTCTTGCTTTGAGTTGTTACTGAGGTCAGAATATTCCTGACTTAGTTTCCGTGTGGCACCTCGGCATACTTCTTTTTGCCTACACTATTGCCAGTTGAGTTTCTATCACCTGTACACAGATTAGCCTCATGTTCTCACTTCATAACTTTACTTTTTAAATAAGCCTAATAAGTGTTGATGACTCAGGTTCCACAGAAGCCTCGTTATTCGAGTGTTTAGAGCGCTATGCTTATGAAGCCAAGGGTCTGCAGTGAATTGAGACTCACTGTGCCACATTGGCTAATTCACTGTTTCTTAGCTCACTGTTTTGTAAATGGGCTTGTTTTTCTAATAAATTGCAGATTTAGGCCCATTTATTTAAAAGGGGGGAGGTGGGATGCTGCAGAACCAGAACTCCAAACCCTCTAGCCATAAAATAAAAGCATGCTTCATAAATCTGTGGACTGATTACAGAAATGTTCTATGCTTCATGCTACGGTTTTGCTTCTTGCTCTCCGACCTTCAATTTGGTGCCCTAAGTGGCTGTCTCTGTTTTCTGACCTCTGACTCTGGCTTTCAGTCAGCTCCGTCTACACTTATATTGTGCTATGTTGGTACTAGTGGCACCGTAAGTCCCACTGATTCGATTCTTAGTTTTCTTCTGCTTCTCTGGGAAGCAGAGAACAAGCTGGAGCCTTGTTTGAGGTAGGACTCAGCTGCTACCTTTGGTAATAAGAGAAAGCATTTGAAAGCATGTGGTTAGGTCAGTTAAAATTCACGATCACTAGTTTTGATCACAGGTCAGTAACACCATCTTTTTAAATAAAAAGCAGCTGCCATATTCATGTTCAAATGAGTTCAACTTGCTCTGAAGTCTAGAGGGAAAGCAGAGACAGCAAGGAAAGATAGGGGCCTTCTCTCCCTCCTTGGGTTCCTGGGAACACATAGAACTCCTTTTTCAAGTCACATTACATAAAACATATTTTCTCTGTTCTTATTTTTAAATATATTCACATAAATTTGAGGGGAAAAGATAAGAGAAAGTAATTTTTTTT
>CM052884.1:5028121-5056890 GCA_028534135.1 Potos flavus
TGTGACATTTGTCATAGTGAAATATGCAATCATTTTTTGTGCATGTGTGTGATTTTTATGTCTTGCCGAAGTTTATGGAGATATTCTGTGTTTGCTGCTGAAAGTTTTGAAGTTTTGCATATCACAGTTAGGTTTATAATCTACTGGAAACTGAGTCTTGTGTATGAAGGGAAGAAGTCAAATTTAATTTTCTTCTATATGGATAACCAGTTGTAGTAATGCCAGCTTTTAAATAGTTCCTCTTTTTCCACTAACGTGTAGGGCCACCTCATATGAAGTTGCTATATACCAGTGGCTCTCTCTTTTTTCTGCTTGGTCCTTTGGTCTGTTCGTCTCTTCCTGTACCAATGCCACATTGACTCTGTTACTTTAACTTTAAAATAGGTTTTGGGTATTTGATAAGGTGAGTTTTCCTCCTCCTCCTTGTTTGGGACTATTGTGGACCTTTGTTTCTTACATAGTGTTAGATTCAGATTATTAGCATCCACAAAACAAAACAAAAATTTAAAAAATTAGCATACTTATTATAATAACATTGAAGCTATAGATCAATTTAGGAAAACTGATATTTTATGATATTGAATTTTCTTACCTATGAACAAACATCTCCCCATCTATTTGGGCATTTTCAGTGCCTTTCAAGAAAGTTTTTAAATTTTTGCCATAAAGACTGTACAATTTTTTTGTTCTTAGGTTTGTTCCTTGGTGACTTTGCTTCCTGTTGCTATAGTAAAGATTATTTTAATATTACTTTTTGTTGCAGGAACATAGAAATGCAAGTAATTTTGAATATTGATTTTATATTAATGCACTTAACCTAGCTCTCTTATCAATTGTAATTTGTTTATAGTTACTTTTGGATTTTCTCTGTAGAAAGTATTAACTTATGAATAATTCATTTTTTCATTCAGTAGACATTTATTGGATATCTACCATATACTAGGCTCTGTTCTAGGACTATTCCAGGATGTTAACAAAATAAACAAAACTCCTTGCCTTTAAATAGCTTATGGAGACCATTTTCCCCCCAGTCCTTGTACCTTTTATGACTGGGAAGGGAAAGGTTAGCAGCTGGTCTGTAACCCATCCTGTTCAGGGAAGAGAGGAAAGGAAAACTCAAGAGAATTAAATGACCTGGTCAAATCTCCTTGTAAACATAATGTAAATCTTCTCCTTATATGTGGGCTGCTTTTGTTAAGATCTGTCTGATCTATATAGGTTGTTTATGATAAACAAACCAGTTGTTTGCAGATTTAGATGGCATGGCCCACTGGAAAATGTTGATATCAGCCATGTAATTTCTGGTGTACAAAACGGAGATGTTTCATGATAGAAATTTCTCCCCTTTGTGGAAATGATGTCCAGCGTGCATCCTTACAAAATCCAACTTAAATCTGGACCGGGCAGCTTTCTGTCACAACACAGTGAGGAAAGAACCGGGGAGCTGTGATGATAGCTATCAGAATTCTCCATAATTGCCCTGCTTCTTTTGGCTACCTGTGTTCTTTGAATTATTAATGAAGTTTGATATTAGGTAAGATCTCTGATTTCTGTGAGTTTGACTTGACAAATGGACAAGATCATAAATGGTCATCACAGTGCCTTATTTTCTTCCCGTAATGAAGTAGGATGATATTAGTGGCTATCCGTGTTGTTCCTGACTTTATATAGAGTATATCTAATGTTCCTGCATTTAGAATCTTTCCTATATGTTTTGGGTAGATATTCTTAGCAAGTCAAGGAAATTCCCTTCTATTTTTTTTTCTTTCTTTTTATACTCATGAATAGGTATTGGATTGCTTTGAATGATTTTTCTCCATCTGTTGAAATAAATTTTTGTCTTTTAATCTGTTAATGGGGTGAATTTTATCATTAGATGTTAAATCAAGCTTCCATTCCTGGAATAGACTCAGACTGGTCATGACGTGTGTACAGAACCCACAGACTATATATAGATATATATAAGAGGAAATGTAGTATAGGAATTGGCTTATGTGGTTAGGGAGGCCAAGAAGCCCCATGATCTGTTGTCTCCCAGCTGGAGAACCCTAAAAGTTAGCAGTATAACTCAGTCCAAAGGCCTGAGAACCAGGTAAGCCCATGGTATAAGATCCGGAGTCCAAGAGTCTAAGAACCAGGAACTCTGAACTCAGAGGGCAGGTAAAGACGGATGTCCCAGCTCAAAAAGAGAGAGTTAGTTCATTCTTCTCTCGCATCTTTGTTCCATTTTGGCCCTCAGTGGATTGGATGGTGCCTGCTCACATTGGTGAGGGTGGATCTCTTTACTCAGCCCACCGAAATCAGATGCTAAGCTCTTCCAGAAGCATCATTATGGACACACCCAGAAATAATATTTGCTAGTCATCTGGGCATCCCTTAACCCAGTCAAGTTGACACATAAAATTAACCATCACAATATATATATAATATATATGACTGGATTGAATTTGTAGGAGATATAACTATATGTATATCTAGGAGAGAGTTTTTTCTCTTCTCATACTTTTCTGATTTTGGTAGCATGATGAAATATTCTTGACTATGAATTGGGAATATTCCTTTTTTTTTATTTCCTAGAGGAGTTTTTAAAAGATTCCATTTATTTTTCTTTCTTTGTGGGAAGATCATTAACTAATTTAATCTATTTAATGATTATCGGGCTATTCAGGCTTTCTGTTTCTTCATGAGTCACTTATGACACATAGCTTTTTTCTAGGGATTTGTCAGTTTTATATAAAAGTTTACTGGCTGAAGTCATTATCTTTTTAACTTTCTGCTCTATCTGTAGCATGGTTCTCTTTCATTTTTGCTATTGTATTTTTCTGTCTTCACTGTTTTTTACTTGATTATTCTAACCAGAGGCTTAAGTTACTAGTATTCTCAAGTATCTTTTGGATTTTTGGGCACTCCGTGTTGTGTCTTTGTTTTCTCTGTTGTTTATTTCTGCTCTTACATTTATTATTTCTTTCTCTTTGGACATTTTCCCATTGTTTTTTTGTTTTGTTTTGTTTTTAATCTTAAAAGACATGGATATTTGTCAGAAATACAGTTTTTGGGGGCCATCTGAGTGGCTCAGTAGGTTAAGTATCCCACTCTTGATTTCAGCTCAGGTCATTATTCTAGGGTCATGAAATCAAGCCCTGTGTCAGGCTCCATGCTAAGTGAGGAGCCTGTTTGAGATTCTCTCTCTCCCTCTGCCCCCACGCCCCATCCCACTCCTGGTCTCTCTCTCAATAAAACAAAACAAAACAAAACAAAACAAAACAAAACAAAACAAAACAAAACAGTTTTTTTGAAGAGCTTGTGTCAATAACATGCCAATAAGATAGTTCAGAAATCACCAGGACAGGGGTGCCTGGGGGTTTCAGTCCATTAAGCGTCTGCCTTTGGATTAGGTCATGATCACAGGGTCCTGGGACCGAGCCCCACATCGGGCTCCCTGCTCAGCCAGGAGCCTGCTTCTTCCTCTTCCTCTGCCTGCTGCTCCCCCTACTTGTGCTCTTTCTCTCTCTGTAAAATAAATAAATAAAATCTTAAAAAAAGGGAAAAAAGAAATCACCAGGCCATATGCCTGTTAGATTCTAGAAAGTCTTATATAGAAAAATTGTGCTGTTTTAAATTTTCTTCTGAGGTAGACATTCAACTTTTAAATTTCCAGCCTTTCTTCTATAAACTTGCAAAACTATAAATTTCTTCAAATTATTATTTTACCCTTCCGTAAGTTTTGATAAGTATTATTACTACTATTTAATTCTAAATACATTTTAATTTCTATTATATTTTCTTTGACTCATACATTATCTAGAAATACTTTAATTTCCAATCATAAGGGGCTTAAATTATCTTGTAACTGACTTTTAATTTAATTGCGGTCAGAGAATATGCTGTGTGTGATAGGAATAATTTGAAATGCGTTGAGACTTATTTTATGGCCTAATTTGAGACAATTATTATAAATGTTCAGTGGATCTTGAGGATAACATATATTTCCTATTGTTAGAAGCATAGTCTTACAAATATCCATCAAATCGAGCTTGGAATGTAATTTTTGTCTGCTTGAATACTAATAATTGAGAGAGGAATGTTAAACTCCTGGTATGATAGTACATTTATACATTTTTGACATTCTATTAACTTTCACTTTATGTCATTTAAAGTTATTTTATTGGGTGCATATATGATCCTTATTTTTTGGAAATTTTTATCACTTAGCAATGACTCTCTTTATAAATGCTTTTTATCTTGGGATGCCTGGGTGGCTCAGTCTGTTAAGCAGTTGCCTTGTGCTCAGGTCATGATCCCAGGGTCCTGGGATCGAGTCCCACATCAGGTTCCTTGCTCAGCAGGGAGCCTGCTTCTTCCTCTCCCTCTGCTTGCTGCTTCCGTGCTTGTGCACTCTCTCTCTCTGACAAATAAATAAATAAAATCTTTAAAAAAAATGCTTTTGTCTCAAAATTAAATTTTCTGACATTATTTGTTTTCTTTTGATTAGTACTTATCTAATGCATCTTTGTTATATATAAAATTTTTCCATGTTTGTACCTTTTATATCTATTTCTTAGAAATAACATTTAACTGATTTAAAAATGACAATTATGAATTACGTTTACATTTATTATTATTACTGATATATTTGAACTCATTTTTACTAACTTTTGTTGTGCTTTCTATTTGATCCTGGTGTTCTATGCTTCTTTATGTCCCATTTCTGACCTTATTTTAGACTATTTTTTCTTGTTCAACCTCCATCCCCCCACCCACCACTCCCTGTACTTGTTAGGATTATATACACCACATATCTCCTTTTCCTGGTTTTCCTTATAGACTGAAAGTTTAAAATTAGCTTCTGAATTTCTTGAATAATATAAGGGTCTTATGGTTGTTTATCTTTGATTATCCCTGTCTGGGCTTATGTGCTATTGTTAGTCAAGATTTTATTTCTAGCATTTAAAAAAAAAAAGTTTTGCAATTTAAGTATTATTACTGTATTATACAGAAAGATTTTTCAGATCTGTGTGAATCCTTACTAACTTCTTTGCTCACCAGTCTTTATCTCAAATCTTACTTTTTGAATCGTTTTCCTTCTTTTTGAAGTTTATCATTTAGAAGGTCTTTTTTTGAGCGTTAGTGGCAAGCTATCACAGTTTATCACAAAGTTTATCACAGCTTATCTAAAAATGTCTTTATATCACCCTTGTTCTTCCGAGTCTTCCTGAGTATGTAATTCTAGAGTTACAGATATTTTCATTCAACAATTTGACCATTATGTTAAATTCTGGCTTCCAGTAATACTCTTGAGAAGTTTGATGTCAGTCTGTTTTCATTTATTTAAAAATTACTTGTGTGTGTGTATGGGTGTTTTTAAGATATTCTTTTAAGATTTTTAAATGATCTTTCATGTTCACTGATTCCATTTTAATATTTGTGTCTCTGATATTCTGTGTTACTGATTGTGATTCATTGGCGTTCCTGAACCTAAAAATTGTATTTCACAAATTCCGAAAAATTGTTTATTTTCTCTTCAAACATTTGATCTCCTCCATTCTGTGCATCAGCTTCATTTCTGAAACATCTGTAAGATCTGTTAGATTCTCTCACTTTATTCTCTGTGTCTTCATTTCTTTTTTTCTTTTTTAAAAGATTTATTTATTTGTCAGAGAAAGAGCACAAGTAGGCAGAGTGACAGGCAGAGGCAGAGAGAAAAGCAGGCTTCCTGCTGAGCAAGGAGCCCAATGCAAGACTCGATCCCAAGACCCTGGGATCATGACCTGAGCCGAAGGCAGCTGCTTAACCAACTGAGCCACTTAGTCCCTTAATTTATTTTTTCAATTTTTTTTGAAATCTCCCTATCATTTGTTTTTAATTATGGATAAATTCTTTAATTCTCTTTTCCAATATGTTAATTACCTTTTCACCTATGTCTAATTAGATTCAAAGTCTAATTTTAGACTTTTAGTCTAATATTTATCTATATCTCATTTGTGAAATTTAAGACTTCGATAATTGCATATCTTATTTCTAATATTTTATTTGGTTCTGTATACAACTTGGTCGTATTTGGTAGCCTCCTATTCTTGTTTGCTTTTTGATTCCATCAGAAAATGTCCTTAAACATAATATGTGGAGTATTTTATATTCTGAATCAGATAAGTCTGAATATCTGAAGTCCTTGGTGGGGTGGTTTATTTTTTCTTTTTTTTCCCTCTTCTGACTCTTACTCCTAGTATCTTATTTCTTCACTTGCTTAACAGTTTTTATTTTGAGCTCATTTTATTTTTAAACTTAGTCTGTGAGAAGTCTTGGGGTTTAGTTTTGGTGTCTTCACCCAGAAACAATGACATGTGTTTCTTCTGTGTACCTGAAAGTATTAACAGCTAGGATACAATTTTATTTACTCTCTGGATTTAGGGTTTCTCTGATTGTACTTAGGAGTGAGTAGACCTATGATTGTGGCTGGTAATTTCTTAAGGGTAGCTATCATCAATGGTAATCTTATTTTATTGTTTACTACCACAGCCGTAGTAGAGAGAGATAGGTTTCCTTGTTGGGCTCACTATCCTCCTGGGAGATGGCATTTTCCTAGCTCCCTCTCATTAATGCCGAAGTCTGGATTCCTTTGGCAATTCAGTGATGCCTATATACCCTTCTTGGGATATTTTTGAGTGCATGAAACAGAGAGTTATGAATGATTACAGTTATATTGAAGTACAGTTGTTATAGGCTAAATGTGTCCCCTCCAAATTCACATGTTAAAAAATACTAGTGTGATATTTTGGAGATAATACCTTCGGTGACTAGGTCATGAGAGCAACAGCAATAGTGCCCTTATTAAAGAGACCCCAAGGGGGCCTTTGCTTTCTTCTGCTGTGTGAGACGATGGACCTCTTTCAACCAGGAAGCAGGTTCTCACCAGACACCAGATCTGCTGGTGCCTTGATCTTGGACTTCCAGGCTCAGCAACTGTGAGAAATAAATGTCTGTTGTTGAGAAGCCATCATATTTATTATATGAAGAAGTCATTTTATATAAGTCTATGGTATTTTGTTATAGCGGCCCTAAGGGACTGAGACAGCGGTTACCAAAACACTAAAAAACAAATGCGTGATATATTAATATATGGGCTTTTAAAAAATAGATTTATTTATTTTTAGAGAGAGTGCACAGATGGGGGGGGGGCAGAGGGAAAGGGAAAGCAAGAATCTCGAGAAGACTCCTCCCTGAGCATAGAGCCTGATGAGGGGCTTGATCTCACCACCCTGAGATCATGACCCGAGCCGAAATCAAGAGGCAGGCACTTAACGGACTGAGCCACCCGGATGCCCCACTATACGTGCTGCTTTATTCATGTGCTAAATAATGGGATCTGATGATCTAACATCATAATTGCAGAACAGTCCTAAGGAGCATAAACATTATTTCAGGTTATCGGCGACAGTAGAAAGCTGTGATTTTTACTAGAGGTGAAGACATGGTTATTGCTCAAACTACTGTGATGTGTTGCTTACATTTGGTACTTAAAGGAAATTGTAATTAGAGATATATGAAAATATGTAATTTTTTCCCTCAACCAAGCGCACGGATTCTCTGAATTCTCTCACAAAGACCTTGAGAGCCCACAGACCCCAGGTTTAGATCCCCTGGGAGGACTAACCTTGCCTTTCCTTTTTTGCTCAAAACTCTAGGCTCCTGGTCTTGGCACTTTTGTCCCAGTTCCCATGGCTTCTGCCTTATAGATCAGGCTCTGGTTTCAACCCCACCTTTCTTTTCCTCCCTCTGTAAGGATTCCCTTATTTTCTCAGAGGTCAACAATATGTTTCAAAGTTTGCCTTTGTTACTTCTGCAGGAACTCCTTGCTCTTCCTTATATAAATATGGCATAGTCTCCACACTGGCCAAAAATAGAGTTGTAGGCTTCTCCCCTTTTTATCAGATCATAGAGGACAGAGGCTTTTCTTCTTGTTGTTTGTTAAACCTGCAGCAGTGGACAAAGTGTCTACATGTAATAGATTCTCAGTAAATATTTGTGGAATGGATAAATAAATCCATGAGTGTGGCACTCAAAGATTACCTCTGATTTCTCACTTCCCAGAGCCAGCTCTGTGAACTGTTCAAGGAATTGGATAGTTCCAGGGTTTTAAGATGCAGTCCTCCTGTGAATGCTGTGTGACCTATGTTCACAGCGAATATTCTAGCTACAGATCTATATATAGAGCTAATGAGTGAAGCACATATACCAGGCACGACTATATATAGATATATAGATTTATCTCACTCTAGAGAGTGAGGGAGATGAGAACAGAGCTCTTACACAACTTTAGATAGATGGTAACATTTTCTGCATTTTTAATTGCTCTAATAAAATCATTTTTTTACAGAGAAACATTTTACAAGATTGCCTCTTGAACACTCGACTTTAAGTACCACACTTCTGTCTGAAGATGGATTAGTTTTCATTTTTGTTTAATATCTTAACCTCAAGGGCAGAATTGGCCAGACTTCTCACTACTTGTGCTCCATTCTGTGCTGCTGCCAAACAGAAGATGATGGGCTATAAATCAAACTTGGGGGCAACTTTAGTGCCAACGTAGCTGTTTCCCCAACTGTCAAGCTGCTCTTCAGAATAAGCAAAAACACCCGGATGTGTTAGTGACATTTTCTGTTACATGAAAGCTTAAAATCGAGTCCTTGCTATGTTTTGCTCCCACTGTAATTAGTCTTTCCTTTATAAAACATCGTTCCTCCATTACTCCTCTGCCATTTGTTAACAGCAAATTATATATTCCTTTTAGCATTGCATTCACCTTTTATCTACCAAAATGTGGCGCTAAGAAAAGGACATTTTGTTCAGAACATGCAGTGTTCTAGAATGCCAAGTCTCTATAGAAAGAAGAAAAATGGGAGCAAAAATAGAGAAACCACAATAGAGCCATTTTGGATTTATTATGTTCAAGCATAACACACTTGGATACGCATATACACGTCCGTTTTGGAGTGGGGAACAGTGGATATAGCTCACACATCCCTTTAACGGAAAGGTCAGGAAAGAACCTTTTTCTCTTTATTGCCAAATACATACTTCCCTCCCACCATGGTGGGAGTTATACAGGCAATAGTCAGGATAAAAAAAAAATAAGGATAGAGGGGAAAGCTAGCAACATTTCCTTGTTTTGAGTTTTGGAAGATGAATGACTGATCTTTACGAAATAGTGAATAATTGAAAAATGAGCAGGATTTGTGGATATTTGTTGAAGGTTGAATTGTGTCCCCATAAAAAATATATTGAAGTCCTAACTTCCAGCATTTGTGATTATGACCTTATTTATAAGTAAACAGTCTTTAAAAATGCAATCAAGTAAAGTGAAGTCCTGCTGGATTAGGGTGGACCCTCATTCTGTGACTGGTGTCCTTACCAGAAGAGGGTGATTTGGACACAGAGCACAGGCACATGGGCAGAAGGCAATGGGGAGGTGGAGGCAGAGATGGGAGCGAGGCACCTATAAGCAGTGGAACACCAAGGATTGCCAGCAATTGTCAGATGCAGGGAGAACATCCAAAGAAGGAACCAGCCCTGCAGACACCTTGATTTCTGACTTCTAGCCTCTGGAGCCATGGGAATAAATGTCTGTGGTTTTAGGTTCCCCAGTTGGTGGTGCTCTGTTATCGCAGCTCTAAGAAACTAACACGGTATTTCAGTAAAGTGCTTTCTGGATTTCAATGACTTTTCAAAAAAAAAAAAAAAAAAATTCTCTTTATTTTTAAGTATAAAATGGCAGTATATATATTAAATCATGAAATTAAATGAGATCTTGACCCTTTCTAAATTCTGGGATGTCTCTACCTTTCTTTTTGTAAAACTGAGGTGTAATTAGACACATACCATTATATTAGTTTCAAATGTACAACATAAGGACTTGATAGGCTTCTGTATTGTGAAATGATTGCTACAGTAAGTCTTGGTAACATCCATTACCATATATAGTTATATAGTTACCATTTTTTTTCCTTTGACGTGAACTTTTAAGATCTGCTTAATGTGGCAACTTTAAAATGTTCAAGCAGGTGTTAACCGTAGTCACTGTGCTGGATTATCATACATCTTCAGGCCTTATTTGTTATATAATGGGAAGTTTGAACCTTTTGGTCCCTTTCACCCACTTCTGGCAACTCCCCATCTGTTCTCTGTGAGTTCCGTTTCTTTCTTTTCTTTCTTTCTTTTTTTTTTTGTTTTAGATTTCACAGATAAGTGCAAGCATATGGTATTTGTCTTTCTCTGTCTCACTTATTTCTCAGCATAATGCCTTCAAGATCCATCCATGTTGTTGAAAATGACAGAATTTCTATGATTTTTTTTTAATTTCTATGATTTTTGATAATTGTTTATATTTATTGATTTTTGTTTGGTCTAAAACCTAGAAAGTCAACTTTTTTTAATTTAAATGCATTTTTTATTATGTTCAATTAGTCAACATATAGTACACCATTAGTTTTGATATAATGTTCAGAGATTCATTAGTTGTGTATTAACACCCAGTGCTCATCACATCACATGCCCTCCTTAATGCCCATCACCCGGTTACCCCATCTCTCCACCTTCCTCCCTTCTGTAACCCTCAGATTGTTTCCTAGAGTCCAGAGTCTCTCATGGTTTGTCTCCCTCTCTAGTTTCTTCCCATTCAATTTTCCTTTCCTTCCCCTATCATCCTCTGCTATATTTCTTATATTCCACATATGGGTGAAACCATGATAATTGTCTTTCTCTGCTTAAGTTATTTCACTTAGCATAATACCCTCCAGTTCTGTCCATGTTGATGCAGAGATGGGTATTCATCCTTTCTGATGGCTGAGTAATATTCTGTTGTATATATGGACCACATCTTCTCTATCCATTCATCTGTTGAAAGATTTCGCAGCTCCTTCCACAGTTTGAAGAAAGCAGCTGTTATGCCCTAAGGCCCACTGGTCTTTTTGGGTTGTTGCTACGTTCACTTTCTTTGTCTTCTTCTTAACATTAAATATATATATGTATTTTGTTGAAAACCAGCCCTCCTCACTCCTGCTTGCTTCTGGTGCCCCTCCCCTCACTCTGAAGGGATTTTCAAATTCCTCACACATTTGCCTTACACATCATCCCATCTATTGGAAAGGATCATGCTGTGAACAAATAAGAATGAGAAAACGAAATGTGGGCACAGTTACAAATGTTGTTAAATAAAATTAGTGGGTACATGCTATGAATTTCTGAGGTCTTTTGGGTAATCTGTGTGTTGGCCTGTGGGCTAAAGCATTGTTTCTTCCCCACTGGCCATTTCCAGGCCAGGTGTTACCATAGCTCCCCATCTGTCCCAGAATACTCTGGGCTTATGTCTTTTAAAGCACGACATTCTAGTGCAAGGATGCTTTTTTTTTTTTTTTTAAGAGTTTTTATTTAAATTCCAGTTAACACACAATGTAGTATTAGTTTCAGGTGTACAGTATAGTGATTCAACACTTCCATACATCACTGATGCTCATCACAGCAAATGCCCTCCTTCATCCCCATCACCTGTTTCCTCCATCCCCCACTCCCCTCCCCTCCGGTGACCAGCAGTGTGTTCTGTGTAGTTCAGAGTCTGTTTCTTGGTTTGTCTCTTTTTTTTTCTCTTTGTTCATTTGTTTTGTTTTTTAGATTCCACATATGAGTGAAATCATATGGTATTTGTCTTTCTCTGAGTGACTTATTTTAATACTTCTAGTTCCATCCACGTCATTGCAAATGGCAAGATTTCATTCTTTTTTATGGCTAATAGTCCATTGTGTGTATGTATATATGTGTATACACACACACATCCCACATCTTTATTCATTCATCAATTGATGGACACTTGGGCTGTTTCCATAATTTGGATTGTACATAATGCTGCTATAAACATCAGGGTGCATGTATCCCTTTGAATTAGTATTTTTGCATTCTTCGGGTAAATACCTAGTAGTGCAATTGCTGGATTGTAGGTTAGTTCTATTTTTAATATTTGGAGGAACTTCCATCTGTTTTCCAGAGTGACTGCATCAGTCTGCATTCCCACCAACAGTGCATGAGGTTTCCTTTTTCTCCACATCTTCACCAGTACCTGTTGTTTCTTACACTGTTGATTTTAGCTATTTTGACAAGTGTGAGGTGGTATCTCTTTGTAGTTTGATTTGTATTTCCCTGATGATGAGTGACGATGAGCATCTTTTCATGTGTCTGTTGGCCATCTGAATGGCTTCTTTGGAAAAATGTCTATTCATGTCTTCGGCCCATTTTTCAGTTGGATTATTTGTTTTTTAGGTGTTGAGTTTTACGAGTTCTTTCTATATTTTGGATACTAAGCCTTTATTGATATGTCATTTGCAAATCTCTTCCCCCATTCTATAGGTTGCCTTTTAGTTTTGCTGATTATTTCCTTCACAGCACAGAAGCTTTTTATGCTGATGTAGTCCCAAGAATTTATTTTTGCTTTCATTTCCCTTGCCTCAGGAGACATATCTAGAAAAAAGTTGCTATGACCAGTGTCAAAGAAGTTACTGCCTATGTACTCTTCTAGGATTTTTATGTTTCGGGTCTCACACTTGCCACATCTTTATTCATTCATCAAGGGTCTTTGATCCATTTTGAGTTTATTTGGGGGTATGGTTTTTTATGTAGTTGATTTTCTATCTCTGTCTCTGGTCTATCTCTGCCACTAGAGTCTAAGGGCTTGGGGGCAGGCTGCCATTTGCAGTCCGTCTTTGCTTTGTTTTCAGCATCCTGTCTGGCAAAGAACAGGCTCTCTGCCTTGAACAACAGAGTCTCTGCCCTCAAGGGCCCTGTAGTGCAATCTGGCACCTCTTTTTCAAAGCAACATTGACAAATGGCAATGGCTTTCTATTCGAGCCTGCGTTTGTTAATGCTGCTTTTAACAAAAGGCGCCAGCTTGTCACCTTGCCTCCTATACCACCAGGGAAGCAGAGCAAAGTCATCTACACAAAATAAGAGTTACCCTGAGCTAGACCTCTGTGTGCGGGGAGCGAGGTGCAAGAGAGAGGAGTCAAAAAATTTACAGGTGTGTTGAGGATACGAGGGATACCTTCAAATGTCTGGTTATTCATGTTCTTCTCCCCTAGTGTCTCCCTAGCAGTGACTTCAGTTACCTGTGGGTGGCCCAGCTTTAAATTAGTGCTGGTGCTGCTATCGACTTTTGGGAGCAGAGCTGAGCTCCTCCATGTTTTACCTGATCTGTCAGGTGTTGCCAGTAGCTGCAAATTAATCTGCCCCCCCCCCCACTTGCTGGCCAGGATTTATGGGCTGCGGCCGTTCTATGTGAACGTGCTTCCTGATTATTTATTTTCAGGAGGTGGCCTTCGCACAGGAGCTCCTCTGTGCCTGAGTCCAGGCACCTCGTCCACCAGCTGCTGCGGCTGCCATGGGCACCCTGCCCGCCGGGCACTGCAGGCAGAGAGTGGCTTTCTGTGCCGCTTCTAATCCCCCTTCCCCTTCCCTGCCATGGGTATTTCCATGATAAATCACCCAAGAAAGATTTTCAGTGCATTTTGACAGGATGAAACTGTGCGATTTGGCTTGATCTCGTTAAGAGCCCAGTAGCCAAATCCCTCCGAAGCACAGAAGACAGGGAAAGCTTGCAAACTGTGGACGGTTTGTCTTTCTAGCTGAGAAAGAGAGAGAGAGAGGGAAGCTGAAAGACCTTAATTGGCACGGCTGACTTCTGTCCTTGACCTGAAGGAGAGAGGGAGAGAAGGAGGTTCCCTGCAGGTGCTCACCTGCGGAGTCCTAGTAGAAGGGATGCGGAGGTCAGTGCAGCCTTTCCAGTACGGGGCATGCACCCAGGCTTCTAAGGACTGTCCTAGCCCTCTCATTCATTCTTTCATTCATTCACTCATTCCACAGACATGTCGGTGCTAAATGTAGTAGGCAGCGTGCTAAATAATGAATAAGACAAAAATCTGCCCTCAAGTAGCTCGCGGTGTGGTGGGGAAGAGACACATACAGATGGATGATTAGACATCAGTGTGTGGAATGCAGTGGTATAAAAAAGCCCACGGTATTACAGTGAGCAAGGACATCACACTCCACCTGGAAGGCGTAGTAATGAGGGCGAGCTTCCTGGTGGAAGTGGTGCTGAGACTGGTTTCATAGGAGGCACAGGTGTGAGCACGGTGGATTTGGGGTGGTGGAGGTGGGAAGTCCTGGACAGAGAGGGCAGCCATGGGCAAAGGCCACTGTGGCCATCCCTCTTGTCTTCGGTTGTAAGATTTGCTCATGGGCTGTGATTCTCCTCTTTGTTCCTTTTGTGTTTTCCATCTTGAGATGTGTGTTCACTGTCCACCCTAATGCTGTGTGGATTTCTTTGCATGGACCGAATTTTTGCATTCTGCTGAAATGATCTGGAACATCTTCAGCCTACTCCTTGATTTTAGGTTCATCACTGTCCTCTTGATACGGACAGCTTGTGGTGATTCTTAGGGAATTCATAACCAGTTAAAAGACCAAACATACTTCCTCAGAAACATGATGGCAGTGCCCTCTGTCTAGGTGGATAGGAAATTTGAAGTTGGGTTTGTGTTTTCTCCATGTTTTTATTCCCCACTGCCTTATGCATACGAGGGGAAGATGGGACAAGTGGGTGGCCCAGCTAACAGGCGTCCTGTGTATTCAGGGTCTTTTATTATTCTTTCTCTTCAAAGAACAGAGAATAGCGATGCCCACACCATTTTTATGAAAACTCAACTTATCTGCACAGTCAGAAGGAGCCTCTAGGATTGGAGAGAGGCCGTAGAGCCAGAGGGCCGCTAGCGCACGTGACCCAGAGGCTGCCGCAGGGTGGAGAGGGCCCACCTGAAGTAAAGGCAGGAGCCTGAGCGCAGAGCCGCAGGCTGGATAATCAGAGCAGAAGTGGTGATGGGGATGGAGTCCTCTTTATCCTGTCCACAGTGGCTCATATTTAGGACTCTTTGCCTTGGCTAGACAGGAAGTAACTTCTTTTGTGTGTATGAGAGAGGCGGGAATGCTTTTTCCAGGCAATTAGCTTAAAAAGAGTGCAGTTTCTTGGCTTTACGGAAATGCCAGAAAAGATTATGAAGTCTCTAAAGATCTGACAAAAGCCAGAGTGGTAAATGACATTTCTTCTTTAGTATGGATACCCAAGTATTCTGTGCCTCTGAGAATGCTTTGTCCTTTGTACATGGGGATGGAGCCTCTGGGCACCATTAGTTCCTAATAACAGCAATAAAACCACTTTACATTTGCATGGCACTTGGCAGGTGAACCTTGCTTTTATGTATGTAATTGAAATTATAGAAGGAACTTCTTTTGGGGGCAGGGTGGGAGGAGGAGATTTCTAAAGGAAGGGTGACTGTTTCTGTCCTTCAGGAAATTTAACCATCAGTTAGGGCTTTGTCCCTGGAGTCTGATTCAGGCTTGGCTTCCACAGCTCTCAGGCGTGTGACCTTTCTTGGCTCTCCCCCATCACCCTGGGCCCCAGCTGCCATCCCAAGGAGAGTCTTGAACCTGAGTCCTTCCTGGAAAAGCCTGAGACTCTGCATTCAACCCCACTCACAGTGGCACGTGGCTTCTTGGAGTCTTGGCTTCTGCCCTCGGTGGCTCTGATTCTAGAACCTGCATGCTGACAGCAGAGCTTCATGGTATCACTGATCGGATGGGTGCCTGCTGCTTGCTCCTCGGATCATGGTTCCAGAGCCTCTGCCACTGAGACCCGTCTCTGTCAGTGGACTGTGTCCTGCATCTTTCTGTGGCCATCACTAATTTTGATGACTGTCATTCCACTGTAGTCCCCCCATGGTGCCCGTTGCCACTGTGACCACCATAGCTACCAGTTTCTGCCTCTTTGAGCACCTGTGGTGTATAGGCAACTATACAACTGATTTCTGTGCACCACTTGTATCTCTTGGGTCTGTCCCATTTTTAGGCTCTCAGGGCCGGGAGAAAGAGGATCTCGTGACATAGCTATCCCAGTTGCCACTGAACTTGGCTCTTGCTTTCAGAGATAACTGTCCTGGCAGAAGTGAAGGGCAGCACTCCCCCTTGCCCTCAGCTAACCCCCGCTTGATGGAGAAAATTTAGTTGAACTGAGGAAGACCTAGGGCAAATTTTAGTTATGCGCTCTTTCAGTGCAAGAATATATGGTTGTCATCCCATTTCATGATCCTGCCAGCAGGAGGGAATAATAATAGCTGCCTCCCAAGGGCGAGGCAAATAATAGGCATTTATTCTAATGATCACAACCACCTTCCACAGACACTGTGTCTGCATCACAGATAAAGACTGGTTCAGAGAGGGGACGTAATTGGCCCACATCACACAGAGAGTAAGGGGCCCAGAGCTGGATGTTATGCTCGGGTTTTTCCGGCCTCTAAGCCTGTGCACTTTCCGCTCCATGAGGTTTCTTCTTCTCCTTCCTTTCTGTAGTCAGTGGAGAGCACGCCCCAGGAGAGGCTTCCGGAGCAGGTCATCCGAAGCCATGTCCTCTGTTGGGCCTTAATCATTTGGATAAATATTCCTTATCTTATTTGAGCCTCAGAAAAACCTCTGTGAAGTTAGTAAGGCAGTAAGTATGAGAATACTAATCGTAAATTGAGGAGACTGGAACTTAGAAAGGTTAAATGATTTCCCCAGTTAGAAAGCGAAGAGGTGATAGAGAATAGGGTTACTTCTATGTTCTCTGGATCAAATGCCTGTGAATTTTAAAGTAATGTCATTTTAAATCTGATTACAAAAATAACTTCCACTTCTGACGGAAGGGAAAAAGCCCCCACAGGGAATAAAGTAAGGATCACACGTAAATCTGACTTCGAAAGATCCCATGTCCTCCCATCTGCCTGTGTCCGTGCAGGGGTGTTTCTGTGCAGGGGTGACCCTGTGTATTCTGGGACACGACATGACCTGAATGCATGGGGTGGCACGCTGAGGAGGGTGACCATGAGCTACCTCCCTTTCCTCTGTGCGGCCCTCATTAGCATCTTCTCAGATTTGATCCTCCATCCTGACATCTTCTTCAGCCTTTTCTCTCTTTTTTTTTTTTTTTCAAAGATTTTATTTATTTATTTGAGAGAGAGAGAGAGAGCATGAGAGGGGAGAAGGTCAGAGGGAGAAGCAGACTCCCTGCGGAGCTGGGAGCCTGGTGCGGGACTTGATTCCAGGACTTCAGGATCATGACCTGAGCCAAAGGCAGTTGCTTAACCGACTGAGCCACCCAGGCACCCCAGCCTTTTCTCTTGTCTCCGAAGACCAGGTTCTGCCCAGAACTGTTCAGGATGAGCGACTGCCATAATGCTTTCCCAGTTGGGCCGTTGACCGAGATTTGGGTGGTTTATGCTCACTTGAGGGTGCTAGGAGTTTCCTTGGGTAGAAGGGATCAAAGAAACAACACGTTCACCTCCTTTAAAACCACTTATCTCCCTTAGACCTCGAGGGAATGATTAAGGGTATCTTCAAAAAGTTGTCTCACTAAGGAAAGAAACACTTTCATAATTAAATTAGATCGTGTTGGGCCAAATGGAGAGTGGTAAGTTCTTGATTGCCATCAACTGATACATATGCTGGAGGGCAGTAACCTGTGCATCCTCAGCTGAGATGTGCCAGAATCAGGGCTGGGACCTCCCCCCACCCCGGGGTCAGCGTGGCAACGGAGGACATAGGAGAGCAGCCTGAGGAGGCAAAGCATGGGTGGTCTGAGCAGGCCCCTGGGTTGGAAATCTGATTTCTCATTTGTTCTGCTCACCAATTTTTTTTTTTTTTTAAGATTTTATTTATTTATTCGACAGAGAGAGAGAGATCACAAGTAGGCAGAGAGGCAGGCAGAGAGAGAGAGGGGGAAGCAGGCTCCGTGCTGAGCAGAGAGCCTGATGTGAGGCTCGATCGCAGGACCCTGAGATCATGACCCGAGCTGAAGGCAGAGGTTTTAACCCACTGAGCCACCCAGGCGCCCCTGCTCACCAATTTCTTGCAGTCACCATTTCTTTACTTGCTCCTGTTTGGCTTCATGGAATGTAGTAGAATATGTTGATGACTGCCTCGAATTCTGAGCTTATCAAATTCACACAGACACTCAGAAACACACTGATAAAAAAATGGAGATTTCTGAGATAGAGCATCTGATGGAAAGTAAGTTTTGGGTTTTCATAGCTCTTTGCAGGCTGGGCTTGGACTCACTGAAAAGCAGTCCGACTTTATGTCTGGGTCTTCTATTTCTGCTTCTCCTGCTGCCCTTTAGTCTTCCCTGTCCTGCACCCACACGTCTCAACCTCAGTCTGAGAAGCAGAGCAGCTCTCCTCAAATCTCGCTGTGAAAGCTCATCTCCCAGAGATCTTGGGAAACTGCGGATTCTGAGTCACTGGAAAGGGAGATCCCAGGGTGCGCACTGCACACGGTGAGCACCACGCCGTGGGGTCAGAGCCAGGCTCTGAGCCTCTCTGGGCCTAGGATAGCCTTGAAGAGGCTACAAGCTTGGCTGCAGATCAGCCCAGGCGTCTGGCTCTAAGAGACTTGCTATCAAGCTGGCACTGGCTCACGGGGACCCAAAGGCGTCAACACTGAAGGACACAACAGCCATTTGCCCCATTCCCTGGTCTGCATGGAGCTCTAATGTGCCTAGACTTAGGCCCAGGGCTTTCTCTGTCCCCTGTGACCCCCACCAGGCCAACCCTGCGGCAGTTACTGCTTCTGAGATCTTAGCTTCCCAAGCATTCCTGCAGCCGGAGGCGGGGGACACAGACTGCACATGCTTTCCTTCCTGCGTTCCCTCCCTGGCCTGGCATCTTGTGACGAGAGGACCACTTTCCTGTAGTTCTAGGGACACGAGAGCAGTGCTTACGGGACAGTTCCAGAGTGGGCTGGAGTGAAAAAGAAAAGGCGGAGTCAGTGCCGGCCTGATCGCTGAGCTGCTCCGGGCCGATACCGGCTGGCTTGACTGTCCAGCAGTTAGAGACAAACTGTTTTGATTATTCCCACCTCCCCCCACCCCTGATAGTCTGTTCTTCTGGCCTATTACCTGACTGTGACTGGGGAAGTTTGGTATAGTGTGGGTAGCCCTGTGTGATGAGATGAATTGCTGTGTAATTACAGTTTTAACCATTTATCCTTAAGCAACCTGGGTGCCCCTCTGGCTCCCTGTCTTACCGGCTCTCCCAGAAGCCACAATGCTGGTTTTCTGGTTTAAAAGGGCCAATCTTTAAAATTTACATGCCCTTGAAAAATTTTGCTGCCATGTATTTGGGACCCAAAATAATTTTTTTGACCAAAATGCTTAGGTCAGTTGTTTTTATGCAAATTTAAATGGGAGACTAATCCTACGCCAGACATCAGAAAGATTCTTGGGTTCTCTGATAGATTGTGAGTGGAATAAGATAGAGTGTGGTCTCTGGCAGGGCTTTCAGGGGGCGGGGAAAGATGATTGTGTTGGTTGCTGGGGTCTCTGGTGGAGGATGGGGACCAGTCCTGACTCCGCAGTCACGCAGTCACTCCACGCATCACGGCATGGTAGGAGAATGGACCTGAAGCCCATCCCCATACTGGGGAGCGGCTGGAGAAGGCCGCAGGCTCTGGTGGGAGGGGCTCGGGAGGGGGCCGGCGACGTGTTGGAGGGGAACTGTTTGGGCTGGCTAAGAGTGGAGAAGGGAGCAAGGGGTGCAGGACCACGTATCCTGTGTAAGTTAGTCCAATGGTGCCCCTCCCGCCGTCCTGGCCCACAGCGCAGGCCGGGGTACCACACACCTCAGCTGTTGGCTCCCTTCACCTTTGCTGCAGCTCACTGGCTCAGGGGTGGACGCCGGAGCCAAGGGTGGGAGTCTGTGATCTGACAAGTGGCTTTTGACGTGTTCTGGGGTGAGGCTGTGTGTAGAGATGAACTGGGTCAGTGAGGTTCTCCTTCTGGGAGGTCTCTTGCAGGAACTGCACGATGGTGATGTGGAGCTGGGACTGGTGGCCATGTTTGTCCACACATAGAGGAGCAGGCCGAGGACGGTGCTGAGAGAGAACGTTCCTCTTATTTCCACGTGGACACATTACATATAAGGACACTCCTGGTCTCTTTCTGCCCCTCCCCTACTCCTTTTGCGGGAGGGGAAGTAGATGATTGACACCTGATCTTCCCTCTGATGCAGTCATAGGTGAGCTTGCCGGGCCTGCCTTTGCAAGGACTCAGTTGTGACTGGAGGCCAGGTTTGATTCAAGGGCAAAATATTAGGGAACCCACTTGGGCCTGACCTAAGCTACCTTCTGCAGACAGCTTTCTCAGTAATAAAGATAATATCTTAATTGCTATATGCTTGATTCCCGTTCCTCTCTCAATTGGTTCTAAATTAGACAGGAAGTTAGATGATGATTTCTGGATGCCCCAAACCCCAACACCATTAGATGATCTGGGAACCTTGTGAAGGAGGTAAGATGTAGAATTTGGGGATCCAAATAACTGGTATGTCCTGGGCTGGCAGCTCTAGTCATTGAGTGTTAGTAGGTGTCTGCAGTGACCCATATTCTGCTGTGTGATTGGCGTGAGAAGGTGTGTAGTTGGCTTCTGACAGGCCTGGCATTGTAAGTGGCTTCAGGCCCTGGGTTTGATAAGTCCGTCATATGAGCAAATGATACTAGTGGGTTGTTGTGTACTATGGCAGCTTTGTCTGTAGGCAAAAGGATGCTTAAAAAAAAAAAAAAAGATTTATTTATTTTTTTAGAGAGAGTACGCACGTGCATGAGAATAGGCGAGCACAAGTTGGGGGAGGGGTGGAGGGAGAGAATCTCAAGCAGACTCCTGCTGAGCTCGGAGCCTGATGCAGGGCTCAGTCCCATAACCCGTGAGACTGTGACCTGAGCTGAAACCAAGAGTGGGATACTTAACTGACTGGGCCACCCGGGCGCCCCCAAAGGATGTTTTTATAGAGGAAGGTGTGTGTATCTCCACAGGCAGGGCCATGTGCGAGGGGCTCGGTACAGGCCGGGCGGAACGGTAGCTGCCGCCGAAATGGAACCACGAGGCCGTAGCTGGTGTTAGTGTGGTAGGGAAGGCTCAAAGAGGGATTTCATCGTCAAAAGAGAGCCTCGAGTCCCATTGAAGACTTACCTTGAAGCAGGAGGAGTGCCAGTAAAACTTTTTGCCTCTCTTACTGTGCTTCTCATCGAAGTCCACCAAGGTAGCTACATTCCAAGTGGAACTCACTAGCATGTGTGTGTTTGGCACTCTTAGCTGTAAATTGTTAATGCCAGACCGAAGTAGTTTGAACTCGTGGCCTCAGGTTCCATTAATTGTGCTCAGGGACGAGGCGAATTGAGGGTGTGGGGCAACCCAGTATTCTTTGTCTTAAGAGTCAGTCGTCCAGCTCTGCTCCACCTCAGGGTCGCATGCAGGCTTCGTTTATGTCTCTGAGAACCGAGTTGAGGCACGGACTAGCTTGGGTTCAGGTAGGTTTTTGTTTTTTTTTTTTGTTTTTTGTTTTTTGTTTTTTTTGAGGTGATCCCTGGAAGCTGAAGAGAGGGAATGGGGTTAGTGAGAAACGGCAGGAGAGAGCAACACAGGCTGTGTCATGGCACTGCTTCCCCGTGTGGGCGACAGGACACTCAGGGAGCTGAGTACAATGCACTACGCTTGTCCGTCTGCAGCCTGAGAAAGTGGCTGCTTACCGGCCGGCCCCTGTTTTCAGTGATTGGCAGCGGCTCTCTCTCTCCTAGGCTACATCTGCACAAGGACAGAGGGACTTTCTGAACCTTTGGAGAGAGTCCTGAAGCAGAGGAGCCCTGGAAAATGTCTGAGAGGGGACACTGGTGACACGTCTGAGCTGTCCACCTCAACTATGTTGAAATCAAATGGTCTCGGTGGGGCGGGGACTGTGGGTGAGGCCCCCAGAGTTTCTGTTACAGCCAGTTAGTTACATAAACTCGGACCCTGACTTTGGATTTCTTATATCCATAAAGTCAGCAACTGATTTGAAGAATAAACAAATGCAAAAAGACCTTATTATGCAGAGAATACACCATCAGCCAGAACTAAAATAAAAATTATCTTGATAAAATTACTTCAAATCCAAAGGCTAGAAAGGCTTTGGCCTGGAATCCCTGGTTTCTAGAAATCAAATTAACTTGGGAAATCAAAGAGAAACCAGAAGAGTTTGAAAATATATTTCAGTTTTATTATCAGAATGGTAGCAAGGGAAAAAATAAAATAATGGAACAAAGTATGATTAAGCTGTGAAAGAGCAGAGATTTCTTTAGGAGGTGTGTTGCAATGGAGAGGACAAACAGGAAGATAATTGAAAATTAGATATTTGAAAGCTAGGATAGACAGATATAGAAGGGAAAATGAGATATCCCTGGGAATCCGGGCTCTGAAGCAGGGCTTCCTTTCTTTAGAAAAGAGGGAAGGATTTTATGTGTTACTAAATCAGAGAGAGTGACCAGGGTCCAGTAAAGGTGAGAAAGGTAATGTCTTAGGGAGAAAACTGGAACAACTCCTCCGAAGGTGCCAGAATCCAGAATATGGCTGAAAATCACTCTTCGAGCAGCAAATACTCCATAGTAGGAGCAGTGGGCCACCATCCCTGCAAACTGGGGATGAAAAAAATTGAGAGAAGAATACTGGGAAGAGGAGTAACTTGGAAAGCTTCAAAATGACACAGATGTCACCTGCACCTTGAAGGAACCTACCCAAGAAATATATGGAATTGGTACAAGAAGAAGACACAGATGAAAAAAAATGGGAATATTTTTGGGAGCAAAATGGGAGCAAGTAGATAGTAATAAATGAAGTCCAGGCCTGGATTGACCTGGTGGGAAAATGTGTCCACGGTGAATGGGATTGGGCATCCCAATGGGATTTTGAGGGTGGGAAGCTTTGTTTGAACAGTGGGTGATTGTGGTAGACTCAGATTGTTTTGATCTTGTATTTCTTGGTGTAGGAGAATGTGCAAGACCAAATCTGAAGGAGTATATTCGAAAATCCTATGTCTGAGCCAGAAGGGACAGTAAAAGGAAACAAGCTAGGCAGAGCTTAGCATTACCTGTGTTAGAACGGAAAGGGATGTTCTTAAGCGTCTTGAACGGTCACAAACTCAAATGAGTCTTCCTGAGGGGAATAGGGAAACGACAGTTGGGAATGGGACACACAAGCAGGGCTAGACATTCCCCACTGACTCCTCCATGTCTCCTGTCTATCCTTCCAGACCCTGCTCTGTGCCTCTGAGGTGGACTGCTATCCCTGAAGCTGCTTTACTCTCTAGTCCGGTTGGCTTAGGCCAATGGAAGGCACAACAGGGATCAGAGAGCAGGAGTGGAGAGGGGCTGAGGCGCTGATTCAACCGCTCCCTCCCCTCCCCCCTGCAGTCTGAACTGGTAACAGCTTCCCTGCAGGCTTCCCTTCCAGGCTCCCTTCACCGCCCACAAATCCCCAGACTGCTCACAGAAACAAGGAAAACTGAGAGGTTTTTAACTAGCAGGTAAGCGAAGAAAGTCCTCTCAAATAAGATCCGTTGATGCTGCCATCACTGCAGGACTCTGACCTTCGTGGGAATAGTCACTTCTTGCAAGAATGCCTTGAAAACCATTTTTTAAAAGAAAAAAGCATTTTATTTCTTAATCTGTTTGGATTACTTCTAAGGAGAAGAGTTACGAATGAAATTTGGGATTAGTACACAGGAATGGCTTTTAAGAGACTGTCTAGACTGTAGGACATCTTTCTCTTTCACAGAACTCCCCTTGAATATTTTTAGAGAAAATTCTCTGCCATATTCTTAAATACTGTGAGGGAAAGGGAATTAAGAAACTCTCTGCCTCCCAGTCTAGTGTCTAATACACTTCATCATCAAAATTGTTTTCTTTGAAATACTTTTTTTAAGATCTTGGATTGCAATTTGTATTTTCTATTTATTACAGTGGTATATAGTTCGAAGTGTACAGCATCATGATTCAACAATTGCACACATTATTCTGTGCTCACCATGACCAGTGTAGACCCCATCTGTCACCAAATGATATTATTACCATCTTACTGACTATACTCCCTACGCTGTCCTTTTCATCTCTATGACTGACTGACTTTGTAACTGGAGTTTGTTCCTCTTGATCCCCTTTATCCATTTCATCCATCTGCCCACTTACCTCCCCTCTCGCAAACTCTTGTTTGTTTTCTGTATTTAAGAATGTGTGTGAGGGGCTTGTCTCTTTTATTGCTTTGTTCATTTGTTTCTTAAATTCCACATATAAATGAAATCAATCTGGTATTTGTCTTTGCCTCACTGACTTATTTCACTTAGCATTATATTCTCTAGGTCCATTTATGTTGTCACAAGTGGCAAAATCTCATTCTTTTTTAGAGCCAAATAATATTCCCTTGCACGTGTATGCCACATCATCTCTATCCAGTCGTCTATCAGTGAACACCTGGGCTGCTTCCAGACCTTGGCTACTGTAAATAATGCTGCAGTAAACATAGGGGTACATCTATCTTCTCAAATCACTGTTTTTCATTTTCTTTGGGTAAAACTCAGTAGCGGAATTACTGGATCATATGGTATTTTGATTTTTAATTTTGGGGGAATTTCTATACTCTCCCAGTGTATCTTCCACCAGTTTGATTCCCATCAACAGTGCATGAGGATTCCCTTTCTCCACATCCTTGCCAACACTTGTTATTTCTTTTCTAAGATGGTGCAAGAGCGGATTTCCCCTCAGGAATAGTCAGTGTCTAATGTCAAAATTAGCCTCCCATTGGGAGCTCTTCCCCCAGTGAGTTGAAGGGCACAAATGGGGCCCTCCTAACAATAGCAGAGATTGTTGGGTGTCCTGGTGAGGCTGTATCTAGGGATTTTTTTTTTTAAAGATTTATTTATTTATTTGAGAGAGAGAGAGAAAATGCAGGGGGCAGGGACAGAGGGAGAGGCAGTCTCAAGCAGACTCCGTGCTTGAGTGCAAGCCCGATCAGGGCTCGATCCCACAACCCTGAGATCACAATCTGAGCCAAACCAGGAGATGGATGCTTAACAGACTGTGCCACCCAGGGGCCCCATGAATTCAGGGATCTTTATTGTCTGCCATTTTCCCCTCATAACACTAAGTCTTGATATGATCTGGGATGTACTCAGATTAAGGATATGGAAATGCAGGGATTAACTGCTTTAGGGTCTTGATTTTGTCAGTATGGGACTAGTTCTGTGATCACCTTATAGGTCCTATTAATGCTTTCAATTCTTTAAAAATGAGACATATGCAAGGCTTGTCATTTCATTCATTCATTTCTCAGCCTGGGAGGGGCTGAGAAAAATGAAATTCATGCAGTGGACAAAGCCCAGGCAATAGCTACTGAAGAATCCAGTGTCTACTCAGGCACCATGAATCCTCTCACCTGAGGCTGAGTAAAATTAAATGTTCACAGGAATTATAATATAATAATCATATAGATTTAAAATTCTCTGGACCTTGGATTTAAAAGGCTGAGAGAATTTGATTTTGAACTTTACCTTGCTCTAAAAGATTAAGTTCTGGACATTAACTGGAAAATTAATAATTCAGGATGATTTATACTCAAACTTGGGGATACACCATTGGTATTAATGGATTACAGTAGTGTATTGTTATTGAAGAGCATTGCAAAACCTTTGATGGGCTGTATTATACATCATGGTTAGGCCAATTCGAGATGGGAAATAGTGAATTTTTCAGCTTCAAATTTAATTGAGTTAATGAACTGTGTTGTCAACCCATTTCAGAACTCTTGGAGAGCAAAATGCTGCTTGCCCTCCAGTGGCCCCAGAAGAACCCACAAGGAAGCAATTGTTGTCTTTGGGAGATGAACCTCATGGAGATGGGGTCTGACCTCCTCCTCACTTACCTGTTTGAACATGGGATAAATGCAGTGGTTCTCAGTGGTGACTGCCCATTAGAGTAACCTGGAAGCTTTTAAAAAACCCAATATCGGGATGACTGGGTGGCTCAGTGGGTTAAAGCCTCTGCCTTCCGCGCAGGTCATGATCTCAGGGTCCTGGGATCGAGCCCCACATCGGGCTCTCTGCTCAGCGGGGAGCCTGCTTCCCTCTCTCTGCCTGCCTCTCTGCCTAATTGGGATCTCTCTCTCTGTCAAATAAATGAATAAAATCTTTAAAACAAAAAACACAAAAAACCCAATATCCAGGGGGCAGGCGCCTGGGTGGCTCAGTAGGTTAAGCATCTGACTCTTGGTTTCAGCTCGAGTCATGACCTCAGGGTTGTGATCTCAGGGTCTTGGTTTCGGCTTTGGTCGTGATCTCAGGGCTGTGATCTCAGGGTCTTGGTTTCGGTTTGGGTCATGATCTCAGGGTCTTGATCTTGAGGTTGTGATCTCAGGGTTGTGAGACCCAGCTCCACGTCAGGCTCTGCTCAGCGTGCAGTCTGCTTAAGACTCTGTCCCTCCCCCACCCCCCCCAAAAAAAAAAAAAAATTCTAATGCCCAGGCAGCTTCCCAGACTTACTAAATCTGATTCTTTGGAGGGTGGAACCCAGGCACCAGTATTTTTAAAGTTCTCCCGGTGTTTGCTGTGGTGGCAAAAGTTGAGAACGACTTCCTTAAAAGTTGAGCAAAGAAAAGAAGGAAGGAAGAAGGAAGGAGGGAACCCCAGTCAGTGTTAGGTTACTGTACCCCCCCTTCTTCCTGTTTCCAAATGGGGCAACTTTAGAGATTGCTAATCCTGGCTGCTTTCTGATCTCACTCATTATCCTTCAAGGTAGTAGAACAGATTTTTGACTGGAGGAGTTTGGGAGAAGTAACTGGGAATACATGTGCCTTCTCTTTCTTTCCTTTGGATCTTCCTACTAACAGAATTGTTTGCTCCCCTCTAGCTACGAGGTAAATGTAGTGCTTTTTTTTTTTTTAAACACTAAGGCCTTTTGCTTTTTTTTTTTTTTTTTTTTTTAAGATTTTATTCATTTGAGAGAGATACAGAGATAGAAACAAGCAGGGGGAGAGGCAGAGGGAGAAGCAGACTCCCCGCCGTGCTGGGAGCCTGATAAGGGCTTGATCGCAGGACCTGGAGATCATGACCTGAGCCGAAGGCAGACGCTCAACCATCTGAGCCACCCAGGTGCCCCTTTTTGCTTGTTTTGTTTGAAAGACTGGCTTTTCATCAAGCACTATGGTGATCCATCTCTGCTAATTAGTGGCTGGGCACGTAGAATTAATTCAGGGTAGAGATGTGAGAAAGGCCACTTGGTCCAGATTTTAGTTACGTTCTCCAACTGACTTTTTCAATAAAAAAAAAAAAAGTCGATACTTTTTACATTTATCTGCCTCACTTCTGTGGGTTTTTTTTTTCTCAATTTGTTGAGAGAAGATGAACAGAACAAACCAAGACTTGGGGTGGACCAAAGGCAGGGTAATGAATTGACAACCCTATTTTGTTTATTTATTTGTTATTGAAGTATGGTTGACACATAATGTTACGTTATTTTCAGTTGTATAAGATAGTGACTTGACAACCCTATACACTATGCTATGCTCACCACAAGTGCTCACCACCATCTGCCACCATGCAATGCTTTTATAATGCCATTGACTCTATTCGCTGTGCTGAATCTTTTACTTTCTTTAAAGATTTTATTTATTTATTTGAGAAAGAGCCAATATGAGCAGGGGGGAGGGGCAAAGAGAGAAGCAGACCCCTGGCTAAGCAGGGAGCCCGATGCGGGGCTCGATCCAAGGACCCCGGGATCATAACCTGAACTGAAGGCAGATACTTAACTGGCTCAGCCACCCAGATGTGCCTGATTCTTTTATTTTTATAACATATTCACTCAATAACTGGAAATCTGTATCTTCTACTCCCCATTGCCCATTTTGTCCATCCCCCCATCTCTTCCCCTCTGGCAACTACCAGTTCTCTGTATTTATGGATCGGTTTCTGTTTTTTTGTTAGTTGTTCATTTTGTTTTTTTTAGGTTCAATATATAAGTGAAATCATGTGGTTTTGTCTTTCTCTGTCTGATTTTTTTTACACTTAACATAATAGCCTCTTGGTCCATCCATGTTGTCATAAATGACAAGATCTCATTCTTTTTTTTTTTTTTTATCTCATTCTTTTTTATGGCTGAGTAATATGGATGTGTGTGTGTGTGTGTGTGTGTATACACACCACATCTTCTTTATCCATTCATCTATTAATGGACACTTGGGTTGCTTCCATAGCTTGGCTGTTGTAAATAATGCTGCAATAAACATTGGGGTGCGTGGGATACCTGGCTGGTTCACATGGTAGATTGTATGACTCTTGATCTTGGGATTGTAAATTCAAGCCCCATGTTGGGCATAGAGATTACTTAAAAAGAAAAAAAGAATTAAAAAACCATAGGGGTGCATATATCTTTTCAAATTAGTGTTCGACAATTTTTATTTATTTATTTTTTATTTTATTATTATTATTTTTTCCCAGTTACTTTTATTATATTTTTTCAGTGTTCCAAGATTCATTGTTCATGTACCACACCCAGTGCTCCATACAATACGTGCCCTCCTCAATACCCACCACCAGGCTCGCCCAACCCACCACCCTTCTCCCCTCCAAAACCTTCAGTTTGTTGCTCAGGGTCCACAGTCTCTCATGGTTCATCTCCCCCTCCAATTTCCCCCCATTCACCCTTCCTTTCCTTCTCACAATGTCCTCCATGTTTTTCCTTATGCTCCACACATAAGTGAAACCATTTGATAATTGATTCTCTCTGCTTGACTTATTTCACTCAGCATAATCTCTTCCAGTCCCGTCCATGTTGAAACAAAACTTGGGTATTCA
>CM052884.1:5057390-5131924 GCA_028534135.1 Potos flavus
GCATAATCTCTTCCAGTCCCGTCCATGTTGAAACAAAACTTGGGTATTCATCCTTTCTGATGGAGGCATAGTATTCCATTGTATATATGGACCATATCTTCTTGATCCATTCGTCTGTTGAAGGGCATCTTGGCTCTTTCCACAGTTTGGCTATTGTGGCCATTGCTGCTATGAACATTGGAGTACATGTGGCCCTTCTTTTCACTATATCTGTATCTTTGGGGTAAATACCCAGTAGTGCAATTGCAGGGTCATAGGGTAGCTCTATTTTTAATTTCTTGAGGAGTCTCCACACTGTTTTCCAAAGTGGCTGCACCAACTTGCATTCCCACCAACAGTGTAAGAGGGTTCCCCTTTCTCCACATCCTCTCCAACATTTGTTGTTTCCTGTCTTGTTGATTTTGGCCATTCTAACTGGTATAAAGAGGTATCTCAGTGTGGTTTTGATTTGAATCTCCCTGATGGCTTATGATGATGAACATTTTTTTGTGTGTCTGTTAGCTATTTGTGTCTTCTTTAGAGAAGTGTCTGTTCATGTCTTCTGCCCATTTTTTGACGTGATTATCTGTTTTTTGAGTGTTGAGTTTGAGGAGTTCTTTATAGATCTTAGATATCAGACCTTTGTCTGTAGTGTCATTTGCGAATATCTTCTCCCATTCTATGGGTTGCCTCTTTGTTTTGTAGACTATTTCCTTTGCTGTGCAGAAGCTTTTTATCTTGATGAAGCCCCAAAAGTTCATTTTCGCTTTTGTTTCCTTTGCCTTTGGAGACATGTCCTGAAAGAAGTTGCTGTGACTGATGTCGAAGAGTTTACTGCCTATGTTCTCCTCTAGGATTTTGATAGATTCCTGCCTCACGTTGAGGTCTTTTATCCATTAGTGTTCGACAATTTTTAAACCAATATTTTAGAAATACTTGTTTGACAGTTTTACAAGGGGGGCGGAATTTATATTTTACTAAGAACATTTTTATGCCTCTTCCTTCATGTCCAAAATTACCTACATTGCACCAGATGTAACCTTTTAACTTATTGATTTTCTAGATTTTTATAGCACTCATGATTGGATGGGTTTAGTCACTCAGACTCACTAAGGGTGGAAGCAATTTATAGAAATACTTGCTAAGTCTTATTCAAAATATTTTGAAAGCTCCCCCTGCCCCCCCGGCTTCTATGTAGGCAGAGTATTTCACTCGTTGGTTGATTCTGCTTTAACTTCGTTTTTCTTTTGGAATTTTCTGAAACAGGCACCTTCTATAGAGTAATACAAAAGATTTACAATACAGACAGTAAACTCATTTGCAGAAAAAGACATTACACAATGTCGATTGGGATTGCCAGCTTCATGTTACTGCGGTCACATCATGAAATGTGTATACGTACCTTGTGGAAATGGTCAACACAGAGAGGTGAGCACCAGCTAGGATCACCTTCTGAAATTTTCACTTGAGGTCCTGCCTTATCCTGTAGGAGCTGGATCACAGTTTGCCTTTGATGTAGTCATGTGTGGAAACCGATACCACAGTCCGGTGTGTTCCCTGATGCATTAGTGTCCTTTATAGACTGATGACAGTAGGCACCTACCTTCCTGGCTCCTCTCTTACCCATGGGCTGACCTGGATGAAACAGCAGAGACTGCTAGCCAAAATGCCAAAGAGAGGCCAGGCTTCAAGTTCTTGGTACGTGGATTATTCTGATGATGGTGGCTAGGTTAGAAGTGGTAGGCTACGGCAAAATGTGCATACCTTGTAATATAAGGTCCAGAGGCCTTACCAAGTAGATAAATGTGGTGAGGATTCTGATGATGAACTGTTCAGATAATATGATTTTTGACTTCACAAACATAGGAATTAAAATACTATGTATCTAGGATCCCCCAGAGCAAATTAGTGCAGCGCGGAAATAAAATAACGTAAAATACCTTCCATCACTGCGATGCGGTGGACTATAATAGTCTTTAAGAAAATAATTTAAAACTGTTTGTGTGAATGCCCTATTGGTATTATTATATTGATTGCATGGTATAAACTTACTGAAATTTTGCATTAATATGTAACTGGCTTATAGATAATAATACTCTCCTTTTTAAAAAAGATTTTATTTATTGAGAGAGCACGAACATGAGTCGGGAGGAGGGACAGAGAGAGAGAGGGAGATACAGACTCCCTGCTGAGCAGGAAGCCTGATGCCAGGCTTGATCCCAGAGTTCTGGGATCATGACCAGAGCTGAAGGCAGTTGCTTAAGCACTGAGCCACCCAGGCGCCCAATAATACTCTCCTTTTATGTCAGCTTTCTTCAGAGAAAATCAGAAATCGTCATCTGCAAAGATAATTAAGTGAAGACACAATGGAGTATTTGGGTCATTTAGGAACCAGCAGAGTTAACCACCTTAAGATCTCTTAGTCCCTGTATTAAAATGTAGCACTGTTCTTTTATCCATCTGTCATCAGGCACATAAGAACTCAGGGGTGCTCATGTCCTAGGTCAAACCTTGTGTCACCTGTAATTAACGTGGAAGCTCCTTCTCCATCTAGACCTTTATTTCTCATGAAATTTGTGTCACTCTATTCATTGGTGGCACTTTGTGCAACTTACCTCCTCCTTCAATCTTGGAAGATGGACAGGGGCCAAATATTATTACTTTGTACCTAATTGTTTTATAAATTAGGGAATTCACTCAGTGTAACAATTAAGGACCATATCTATTTCATCTCTGCATTCCCAGCATAATTTTTAGTGCAGAGTATATATTCAGTGAATGCACGTTAATTAAAGGAACCTGTTTCTGGAACTTCTGCCCACCAACATATTTTACTGGAGCACATTCAGAAGTAAAAAATGTATCAGCTCCCATCTTGTTTCAAACTGCAGAATGACCCATGAATCAAATAAGTAGTACCTTCATAATCTTTAGAAGGTTCAAATTTGATGAAAATCTGACATCATTTCTAAATGTGACAATGGTATAGATTGATAATGTAAAACTCAAAGTGGTTAAATTGGCTGAGATTTCACTTTGCTCAGCAAATCAGCTTTCTAGTCATTAAGAGTTGGCAGGGATGTGATGGAGCATTTGGACTTATGAAAAGACACTTGGCAAAACCTTTCTGGTTTACAGTTGAAAATCTGACAAGTTTTATGAAGAATAATTAATGATAAGTCTTAGGAAAAGACAGGAAGCAGAAATACTCACATTTGTTATAATTATTTTTTTCTCCCTGCTCTCGTCTTCAGATGGGGTTAATTTCTAAGCCTCTGCCTTCAAGTTTAGGGATCCATTCTCCAGTCATTTGCAATCTGTTGTTTAGCTCATGGAGTGACTATTTCATTTCTGATATCGTAACTTGGAATTCTAGAATTTCTTTTTATTTTTTATAGTTTCCATGTTTCTGCAAAGAATCTCCATCTGTTTAGTTAAGACCATGTTTTCTTTAAGTCCTTGAAGATGTTTATAATCACTAATTTAAAGCCACTGTCTGAAAATTCCAGCCTGTGTATCACCTCAGGGTCTGTTTCCATTCAGTTTTTTCTTTTTTTCCCTCTCAATTGTGGTCCACATTCTCCTGCTGCTTCTGCTTCTTTCTATGTCTAGAATTATTTATTGTATGTTATAAATTGTGGATGATACATTGTAACGGGTCTGGATCATATTGCCTTCCTTTATAGAACTGTTGAGATACCTAATTTTTGATGTGTCTCCTTGATCTTTTCAGGCTTAGTTCTCAGCTTTGTTAGAGTCTGACTGTCCAATAAACCTTTCTGTGATGAAGGAAAGTTTATTATTTGCACCATCCAATGTGGCTGGCACTAGTCACATTTAGCTGCTAAGTATTTGAAATGTGATGAGACTGACAAAGTCAGTTTTAAGGTTTATTGAATTTTAATTAGTTGAAATTTGAACCTAAATTGCTCCATGTGGTTAGTAGCTACTTTATTGGCCAGTGTCGATCTAGATTAAGTCTTATTCTGGGGTCTGGTCCTTCCTCCTAGACCTTTCTGGAATCTCAGTCTGGGGCGTTGATGAGTCTCTCCATTCTGATCTGGTCCAGAGCATCAGCATCTCCTGGAATTGTGTAACCTCCAGTATCTTTTAAATCTTTTAAAACTGTAACTGCCATTCTCCGCCAGGCTTTTTGAGTCTCAGCCTGCATGTGTACACCCCAGATCTTGGCCAAAAACCTGGAGGGAACCTTCACACAGACTTACGCCATTGACTAGCTATAACGATGACTTGGAATTTTTGGCGTATTTTGATGTTACATATTTCCTTGTCCTGTTACTGTGCATAAAGTGATCTTGAAGATTTAAAGAGTAAGAAAGGCAGTAATGATGGCTTTTTTGGCTCCTTCCTTCCTGTTCCCAAAGCACTTTTCCTTCCCCTGTTCTCTCTCTCATGCCGTTGCTCTCTAGTGAGTTATCCATGTCTGTCTTCCCAGCCAGTCTGCACGCTACTTAAGAGCAGAGACTGTGGCTTTTCCACTTTTGTGTCTTTAGTACCAAGGACATGATTGATGCATAGGGATGCTGTATTCATTGAATTTTAGAGGGACTGACAGAAGGCAGGAAGCACTGAACTTTTAACAGGCTGGGCAAACCAGCACAGCAAAGGCAAGAAGTCCTCGAGTGAGCCGTCCACGTGAGCTCAGCAGGGCAGCCGGATAGCAGAGCTGTGTAGCCATCGCGGTCACATCACCACACACCAACAGTCTCTTGGAAAAATGTCCCAACATCACTCCCCTGTTCCAGTCGGGTCCCAAGAGGGCAGATCTTGATAGCAGCAAATAAAAGTTGTGTGAATAAGTTCTCAAGCCCACAGTGATGTTAAGCACAGACGTGATTTGAATAATTGTTATGTCAGGCTTTGTATAAGTGTCTCACAACACCCCCATAAGGTAGGTGTTATTATCTCTGTAGAACAGATGAGGACACGGGTATGGAGAGAAGAACCTGACCAGTTTATAAAAATTAGCACTTGTCAGGGAAGGGATCCAACCAGGTGGTGTGACTCCCGAGCTCATGGCTGTAGCCTTTATACCATCTTGCCTCTTGTATTCCTTTTCTGGATTATTATCTTGACATGAGGGAGAATGATGAGTATGGCATTGCTTACCAGCATCTTCAGCATCAGTATTTTCAGCAGACACACCTGTTCTCCAGGGCTGTGCTAGACATCAAGAGTTAAAAGATAGAGCCCTTGTCTAAGTAACTCAAAATCTAATGCAACAATAAGACATAGAGCTAAAAATGGAATAATGATGTAAAACATATGCTAAATATAGTTAAAGATCAAACAGGTGTTATCAAAAATTTAGTATTACTTAGGATACTTGGGCCAAATGATCATATAATCTAACCATAGTACAGGTATGGAAACCGAAGGACACAGAGGTTAACTGACTTGCTCAGTCCCCAAACACTCACTTGTCTGTCTCTCCATCCATCCATCCCCAGTATTTACCAGGTACCAACTTTATTTAAGATACCGTCCTTAGGTCCTAGGGGTCTATGTAAGTAAGAAACAGTCTTTATTTTAAAAGATTTTATTTATTTATTTTTATTTTAGAGAGAGATACACAGAGAGAGAGAGGGCACTGCCAAGCATGGGGAGGGGCAGAGGGAGAAGGAGAAGAACAGAATCTCAAGCAGACTGTGCTGAACGTGGAGCTCAGTGCAGGACTCAGTCTCACAACCTTGCAGTCATCACCTGAGCCAAAACCAAGAATCAGATGCTCAACTGATTGAGCCACCCATGTGCTCCAGCAATCCTTATTTTCAAAGAGCTCCTGATCTAGTGATGAGGACAAGCCCATAGCACTAACAACCATTTTATACACTATATAATATTTTTTGGTTTTTATTGTTTGTTCTCCTACATTGTGGTGAAGGCAGATATGTATGTATATAAATATGTATTTACATAAAACATATTTTTTACTTTTTTGTTATATTTATATATTTAACATGTTTTTTATATATTTGTGTGTGTATATATACACACACACACACACACACACACATATATATATATATTTTTTTTCTGTTTTCTTCACTCTTATGTCCCCATCTCAAGCTTAAAGGCCCCACGCATACTTCTCGTGCTGGGCACTGTGGGAGGCGTTCATGTTGCAAGACCAGGTCTGGCCCAGCATCTGTGTCTCGGTGGTGGGTGAGTGGACGCAGTGCATGGTATATTCCTAGAAGCCATTCCTACTTGCAGAAAGGCTAATATAGATTAACTGTATACAAAAGCGACTATGAACCATGTAAATATACCTCACTATACCCGAACTAAATGTAATCCACTTCAACCTCCCCTTGGCCAGACCCGCTAAATACCTGCTGCGTCTCCTGAGGGGAGGTCCGAGTGGGAAGACAGGTAGTTTCAACTGATTAAAATTAAAGCATCTTACTTGTGCAAATATGGCAGAAGTGTATGACCACATGTTGTTAGGACCCTTCCAGGATATAGAAGGTATACTTGTAAGTGAGGGGCTCTGAAGCACCAACTTTAGCCTTATGGTAAACCCCCGGGGTGCCTGGTACGTAGGGTAGTGCCTGGGACTGTGTAAATTGTGTGCTGGATGGATGAATGATGATAGGAAGGACTCACTGTCCTAACCCAACATTGAAAACATCCTGCGGAGGTTAAGTGTGGGCATGGTGGTGTCGGGAATATCTCCAACCACCTGTGGTGGGGAAGAGGGAGGAGCGACACTGAAGCAGGGAAACAGTGTGAGGTGACACTTGAATACGGGGCACGCTTGGAGGGTTGTGAGTATGTGGCAGGGGCCAATTTCATAGGACTCTGTCATCTCAGTCCAGGGGTCCTTCTCCACACCAGAGCCGCTGCTCATTTGTTCAGAAGCAGGTATTTCTTAGCTCTTTACCCCTTAGAAGCTGCCGCAGTGCGCCACGGGAGGAGCCCCCTCCTGCAGGCTCTTCTTCTGATATGATGCCGATACTTTGTGCACTGAAGGATGGGGTGTCAGGGCAAGGAGTGTTTGGCTCCCCAAATGTTTTTACATGATGACAATGAACATAGAAAACATTTCTTTCACATAGAGGATTGTATTAATTAATGTGCAGTTTTTGGCTCCTGATTTTAGGCATTGACTTTGCTTTGGTCTTGGTGACGTCTCTGCTTTCTCACTTGCACAGTCACAGATACAGGTGCTACCAACTTTGCCTTCACTTATTCAGCACATCATTACTGAACGTCCGCTATGTGTCAGGCACGGTTCTAGGCACAGGAGGTAAAACCATGGACAGAGACAATAGACTCTGTCCTCACAGAGCTTATACAAGAGTACAGGATAGGGGGATAAATACACACATACAAACATAAAGTTGGATAGTATTATAGAGAAAATACTGTTCCATAGAAATTCTGTTATAAAGAAAAAATAAAGATGTAGAATGTGATGAGGGGGTTCTTTTAAATAGGGTGATCTCCAATGACCTCTCTGAGGAGGAGACATTTGAGTAGAGAATTGAACTGAGTAATGGGCAAACAATGAAAACATCTAGGGAAGTAGTATTCCAGGCAAGAAGAACAGGTGCAAAGACCCTAAAAGCATTGCATACATTTTTGTCCTCCCCAGGGGACCTCTGCACTGCATCACATGCTTGTGGGATGGGATCTGGGCCCAGTTGTTCTGTGATTGTTACCATTTGCCAGCTGAGGCCTCTTCAGCTTCCCAAAGGAAGGTACAGAGAGACCTACCTTGGAACAGAGACCCCTACCTTGGAACAGAGACCAAGAAATGGGCCCTAGCTTCTAGGAATTTTCATCCTCTGACTCATAGGCACATCAGAATTGTCGCAGCAAGGCGTTAATTCTCCTCCATGATCTTTGGAACATGGGCCAGTTTTTGTCTCTAAATAGGCTGATGAGTTTCCTATCTCTGCTAAAGGCTCAGCCCAGGGGTCTCTAGGATCTTACTTTTCAGCAATATTACCTTCTACTTTCTAATGTGGAGCTTTATTTGCATGGAGGATTGGTCCAGCAGCTGGGAGTCTCTGTTGTGTGTAATTACCTGTTTACTGCATCTGCTTGCTGAGATGTCCAGTGGGGACAGTTGGAACATTCTGGGAAGGGTACGGGCTCTGGGAGGGCAAACTCATCCACCACTCAGCAGCCATCTGGCCTCAAGCAAATAATGCCTCTGGGGGTCTCAGTTTACTTGTCTGTAAAATGGCTAAAAATGAGTCCTCCTTGATGTAAGTCCCTCTTAATCCCAGTTCCCGATTCCTGGACAACTCCTAGATGTGGTAGTGTTAAAGTACCTTAATTTACCGGGATGATAGGGTAAGAGACATTGAAGTGCACAGTGAGCTTGCTCCCTCGATGGCAGTCTGCTGGTAGACCCACTAATTTTAATGATCTCTCATTCACTTTTTCTCTTGGCAGTCAGACACTAGTTACTGGCCCTTGAGAGAGTCATTAATCCTGTTATTGGGTACAGAGGCTGGGAGGAGAGACATAGTGTCCAAACTCTAACAAATGGCTCTCCAGCATTGCCCCGCAGGTGTTAGGGGTGGATCCAAATGGCGCTTGGAAGCTTAGGTACCTGGCCTGGAGGGTATCGTCTGCTTATCTCAAGTTTGAGCTCTCATATGAGCTCATATGCTGAGGGTTGCTGTGAATAATTGTGGACAGCTCCTGGGAAGAGCAGTGTGTTTCCAGGGGGTAGCAAATAATAAGTGGGGCCCATTTTTTCTATCCAATAATTAAGTTATAGTTTCTAAAAACTTCATGAGATGCTAAGTCTTAAATGATAGCCCACAAAGCCTATCTTTACGAAACACTGGAATGTCTCTCAGAAAGGCTGTCCTGCAAACTAGGTTGGCTTGCACACAGTCACCGCCTTGTGAGGAAGGCCCTGCACCGCTGTCGAAGCAGAGTGTGGTGTGGTGGTTACCCGAGGAGTCTGCTGATGCAGCCTCTGTCAGATCGCAGGACGGCACAAGTAAGTGCCCCAAGTGATGAGACCCCCAGCCTGGAAGACTTCATAAATCGGAGGTTTGTATAATAAGGGCTCTTAGTGGAAAAAAATTGTTACTTATTTTAGGAACCATTATCTTAATCTGTGTTTTCTCCTCCATGTACTCACACCGTTGCTGTGGTGTCTGCCTCCAGTGCAGCCAGGTAGCCCTCAAGTGAGCCGCCTGCATGCTGACCAAGGGGACTGGTCGTGAGGGGCCAAGTGTTGGTGATGTCATCTAGAGAATGTGACTGCGAGTTGACCCTTCAGCTGGGTCTGGGCACTTGGAGGCTTCTGATCTCCTCCCTTGCCTTTAGCATGTATGTTCAGCCCCCACTTCCCACGGCCGAGCCACTTTCAAGGAGACAGGCTTGAGAGGGCAGTGTGCTGTTGGGATCATCTGTAGATGAACCCGGTTAGACTAGACTGAACCTAGTTAAGTCTTCTATGGTAACTACTAAAATTCTGGGAGGTGGGTGTGGAGATCTCCTCTCACCTCAGGGCTGCTGGAGACAAGCCTCATACATAAGTTCCCTCATACATAAGTACTAACCCTGCCACCTACCAAAGAAACTAAAGAAACTTCTGGAGAAGGCAGAACAGACACAATTCTTTTCACTTATTCATTCAGGCATTCATTTATTTGTTCATGCAGCTGTCATTTATCACATATTGTGTCTCAAGCAGGAATGAGTTTCTTTTTCCTTTTGTATATGTTATCTTATTTAATTCTCAAGGTGCCTTAAAAGGAGTGCTCAGAGTTCCCCCTTTCCACATGAAATGGCCTCAGAAAGATGACGTACTTACCTCCAGACTAGAAAGGCTCAAAGCAAGCACACACCAAGGAAGCTAAACATCAAAATATTTCAAAATCTGTTATAGCCACTGCCTGGGGCTTCTCAAGTGCCCCCGTCCCTCTTCTCTGGTGTCTTCCCCCCAAATCCTTCCCAGGACCTAGTAACTAACTGGTCATTGCCTGGCACAGCAGGGAGCCAGGGCCGCGCTCCAGCGTGACAGCCAGCGCTGGCTCAGATCGGCCAGTGCCTCTGTCACCCTGGGCAGTATTCGAATATCACCCCTGCACGGAGGGGAAATCAAGGTCTGAAGAGATGGATGGGTTGTTGAGAGTCTTAGGGAGGACTCAACCCCAGGTGCTTTGACTCTAGGGTATATTTTGTTTGCTTATGTGTTTCACCAACATGACCCTATGTCTCAGTGAAAGGAATTAGAAATGTCAATAGATTTTAGATTTTTCTCTCTAAACAAAAATTTTAAACTTTATATGGTTTACTTCCCAACATGTTATTCAATAGATATGCCCAACGTCACTCAGTTGGTGTAAACTCTAATGCTTTTATCAGACAGAAGCAAATAAGGGAAGTGTCATCTGCAAAGGGTTTGGTTCTGGAATCTGTGGGCATTAGTAAATCCAGGGTGGAAATCTGTTCTCAAGCATATCTCATTTCATCCTCACACCACTCTGGACAGAACCCCCTTGTAGCAGGAGTGTCCCTGAACTTTCTGGGCATTTACAGTGACATTGCTGCTGTAGGCAGGGCCTTTTCTGATTGTAGAGCTCACAGATGAAAGAAAAAGTTCCAAGTTGGGGCAAAGTAGTGCCTACAGACAGTGCTTGGCAGTGAGTGAATCCCAGAGGTGAAGAGGCTTTAGAAATTCTCTAAATCATTCAGTCAAAATGTTTTAAGTGGCAACTGAACTAGGCCCTGGGAGGCTCTGAGGGTACAGTGTCTATTCCTAATGAACCAGAAGGCTCATTGAAACAGACCAGTAGGAAGGTCTGACTCTACACTCTACGGCAGCCCTTGTGGTAGCTGGAAGGGTGGCCATCTACCAAAGGAAAACGAACTGCCAGGCAGCCTCCCCCACCCTTCCATGGTTGGAATGATCATCCCGTTTTGCTGCAGAAAAGGCCAACACTGGGGTGAACCAGGATTGGGGATCACTGAGTAGGTATGGTTTTAAGATAAAAGGATCCGAACAGCCTAAATATTAGCCAAAGAGTGGTTTACATGAAGGATAATGATGTCTAGACTGGTTATGGAAGGATGTGAGCTGACAGTTGGGGAGAAAGTGGAGGTTCCATCGCCTGGATGTCTTCATGAGGTCACGGTTCAGGAGCAGAGGTGATAAATGCTGGTATTCAGGAGAGTGAGAAGAAAGGATGCAGGGAGGGGCCCTGCGAGACAGACAAGGTGTGGAAGGCTGGAGATGCAGCAGCGCTTCTGCGGATGTGCCAGACCTCAGTCATGGCGGCGTGAGGGAGAAGGGGGAGGTGCTCTCTGAGGAGCTGGAGCGTCTTGTGGAATACAGAAGGGAGGGTTAGGAGGAGGGAGGGGGTGGGAGGATCGGGGTTGCAGTTGGAGTGAAGAAAGCCCAGAGCAGCATGAGAATGAAGGTGTGCAAAGGGATAAAGGACTGGCTGGCTGGCCTTTGGGGCAGGACTCAAGGGTGAGAAGAGCGCAGAGCTGGCCCCAGTTTCCTGAATGAAGGAACCATTGAGGTTCTTTGAGTGCTGAAGGGGCTGGTCCTAGATGGGGTGAGGGACTCGAGAGCACATGCCGGAAAGTGCCTTTGTTTCAGGTTCGAATGAAATGTGGCAGGTAGTGCCCGTGTGCCTCCATAGATGCCCTTGTCCACCTGGGCGAGAGAGAGGATCGCTCTGCTCCCAGAATCTTTTCCTCGTTTTAGAGAACTCCTGTCTCCTCTTGCTGGGAGGAGCCGGCTGAGGTCGGGGTGGGGTCTGCTGGAGAGGGGATTGTAGCCCAAGTATGCAGACAGTGGTGTTGGTTTGCTCCCAGAATCTTCCTCTCCTGCTGTAAGCATCATCAGCCATCAGCCGTGGATCGTAAATGTGTTACGTGTCAGATTTGAGATTCAGCGAATTATCCTTCCCCCTGCCCCCATCAAAAAGATGCAGTTTCTGGGAAAGTCTAGTTATATTCTGATTCGTTTTATTCCCGTTTACTTCAACAGTCTAAAAGCTGGAAGTACGTTTTCTCCGTTGTTAAGAATCCATGCCTGTGGAAGAGGACATTCTGTTGAATTTAACTCATCGTTTTGGAGGTGTCACACTTCATGCTGAGACCAGAAGTCATTCTCTCTCAGTAAATGCTGACCTCTTGAAGGTTGGTTCAGAAGGGGTGCTTGATAAATGTTTGCAGAGCAAATAGTAAGTTTTTGACCGTTTCTTGCTATGATGGCAGCTACTTCTTCTGTAAAAATACCTCTCTCAACAGTCCTTTCTTTTGCATTCTTGCTGTCTTTGACCCCCGTGATAGTGCAGGCTCTAATATCTCATACACTGTGTGGGCTTCTTCACTAATGTCTCTTCCTCCAAAATCTGCTTTCTCCAGCCTATCCTGAAGATTATTACCTACTCTCTGCCCTAAAACATTATGTTTACCTTGCCAATCCATTGTGCAAAAGCCATCCCTGGATCTCTGCCTGAGGGGCCACATCTAGAATTCAGGACGTGGCATTCAATGTCTTCCATTATGTGACCAACATTTTCCCAACTCAGTCTTTTATTTACCCTTTAGGAACCTACCTTTTCAGCCAGATTGATCAGTTGACTGTCTTCTGTTCATGCCTTGCACTTTCTTACCTCTCTTTCATTTTTTTAATGTTCCCTTTGCTTCGAATAGCAAACTTTCTCTTCTACTTACTTGCTGCTTTCTGGAACTAAGGCGTGTTAAGAAATTCTGTGGTATTAGCTATAAATATGATGAGAATTGACTCGAGGTGCATCCAGTCTTTAACCAACCAACCAATATTTATTGAGCTTACGCGTTAGCTCCTGTTGGGGAATCAAACCAGTAGTGCAAATGTATATGCTAGGCACTATCCTAGTGTTTTACATATAATTGCTCATTTAATCCTCTTAATTAATGAAGCTCAAATGATAATACTTTACCCTAAATGTGAACCAGGTAGTTTCATAGTCCTGTTGGGGGAGACAGGAAGTTAAGACCATCATACAGTTTGGTAAAAGGGTTAATCAGATGGTGTGTTAGGGGGTTACGTGTGCTGTGGCAGTGGTTTTATGTTTCTGCGGAACAAATCATGAAACAACACAAATTTATGATCTCACAATGTTTGTAGTTCAAAAGTGTGGGCACGGCGTCACTGTATCTTTGTGTGTGGTCTTATTTGCCTGAAGTTAAAGCGTTGGACTGTGTCTCATGTGGAGCTAGTGGTTCTCTTCCAGGATTACTGGTTGTTGGCAGAACTGATTTCCATGAGGTTGTAGGACTTGTCCTTTATGTCTTGCTTGCTGTCAGCTGTCATTCTCTTTCTTCTCCTAGGGGCCTCTCTAAGGTCTTTTCCATGTGGCTTCTTCCATCTTCCAGCCAGCAGCGGCACCTTAAAACACCTTCATGCTTCACATTTCTTACTGCTTCTTCTTCAATCAGCCAGAAAAAATCTGCTTTTTTTTTATTTGTTTAATTTTTTTACTTTTTTAAAGTAGCCTCCACACCCAGCATGGAGCCCAACATGGGGCTTGAACTCACAACCCTGAGATCAAGACCTGAACTAAGATTAAGAGTCAGAACCTTAACTGACTGGGCCACCCAGGTGCCCCAACTGTGCTTTTAAGGGGTTCATGTGATTAGGTCAGGCCCACATGGATGATCTCCCATTTAACTCAGAGTCTGCTAATTCATAGCTTCAATTACATTGGCAGTATCCCTTTGCCATGTAATGCAATATAATCATAGGATGGTACTCTATCATATTTACATGGGGGGAATTTATATGTAGGAGAGAGTCCCTGCAGGTCATCTTGGAATGGGACGACCCCTTCACCTAATTTTGGGATTGAAATGAGAGCAGGTAAAGCAGGAAAAAGTTTTTCAAAGGAAGTAATATCTAAGCAGTGAACTGAAAGGTTTATAGAAATTAACCAGGTGACCAGTATGGTAGGGTGATATTTGATATCAACCAATGTTCTTTTTGTTCCATATATTTCTTTTCTGCACTGAAATCTTTCGTTTATTTTGTATTTTTGATCCTGATATTTTCTTCTCCGCTGTAACCCATCCATTTATTTTAGATGGCAGCTGGGGCAGCCTGGGCTTATAGCTGCAGGGAAGGAACGGGTTAATATTTAGCTTTTATGTTCCATAGAAGACTTTCAAAATTCATGGAAGAACCAGTAGATAGAAGGTGAATGTTTTATTCCAGCTCAGAAGTTAAAACCTGGAAGAACTAAGACACAGAATTTTGAATTGTTACGACTGAGAACCTGTCAGAACTAGTTTTTCCAAACGAGAAGAGAGAAATTCCTCCTAGAAGAAGAGAGGAGAATTGATGAGAAAAGAAATAGAATTCAGAACCCGTGTAGGTATCCGATCTGGGGTGATGTGCTCTGTACTTGGCCCGAGCCCTGTCTAGGGTAGGGCAGTAGAATCACAGTACCGGGCAGAGGCTCTGAGGGCAGGGCAGAGCTGAGTCCTGCTTCCCTGTTTGAGTCTGGGGGATCACGAGTCTTAACAAGGTGCCCCTGCCTCCAGGACAGGAGGGCATTGGTGAGGGGGTGGAGGGCTTGTCTAGACAAGGAGGTCCCACATAGCCTCACTCCGTTTCCTGTCACCCTAGAGAAGCTGAGAATAAGAACCGCAGACCTGACAAGGCTTTGTGGACAGAAAGCAAGATGCAGTGAAGATGCTGGGTTAGTCTGTAGAACCAGAGACACATGGGAACACAAGCCCAATACAGATTTAATACAGTAAAGACTCTGAGGATGGGTCAGTGAGAGGGCGCACTTCTCAGCAGGTGCCAGAAGCAAGAGTGGACAATACCAAGGTGTTAAGGTCCTCCTTACCCATATCCCAACCTAAGCATTACATATAAGCCTTCCTGGATTTTAGACGCAGCTCTATGCAGAAGAGGAACCTAAGAACCCATAAATGACTGAGAAATCTCTGATTTGAGCAAGAAAAACCTAACAGGACCAGGATTAAGTTACTACTTCTTTTGGTATGGAGGCTTGAGCTGGAAATCACATTTCATTACAGAAAAATAAAGAGAATTACATTCCTGGATACCTGAATTTGTGGCCTGGGAAATTTGTCTCCACTGCATAATTGTGAAAGTGGGGAAATCTTTGTATGCAAGGAGGCTGGAGAGGGGGTGACTGGATTTTAAAGGATATGCAGGTCAGAGGACAGTGGGTGGTGGGATGGGGAATGAGTATAGAGAGCTAGCAAAGGGAGGGAGGTAGAAATGAGGGTGAAGAGGGCTGGGAGCCTAGTTGGGGCGTGAATCATGTACAGAATTTATTCAGATACAGGGTTGCACGTGGAGGGTGGAGTCAGATTAAGAAGGGCAAGGTGGCCTGGAGAGGAGGTGCTGAATAGGGTCATAAGATTTGAAGCTCAGTAGAGAGGGGAAAGCAAGGCAACATTTCTTTAGTGATTTTGAGGGCCAGGCACTTTGCAAATTATGTAATAACCATCAAGGCATTGATCATCCCCAGTTTTACAAATGAGGACCCTGAGGGGATGTAAGTTGAAACAACTGATGGTTGATGAAACAGGGATTTAGACCCACGCCCTTGGCTCTACCTCCCAGGCCATTCCCTGCTGCATCCCTGAGCCTGCCTTCAGGAGATTTTTGAACAGGGCAGAGGCCTGAAGAATTAGTATTTTTGAGAGATTGGCCTGACATAATTGTGAATAATGGATCAGAGAGGGAAGAGGTTAGAGAGCAGAAACTGGAGCCTTAATTTGGGAAGCAGGCTCGATTTGGGAGAAAAGATATCTCCAAAAAATGATTTAAAGGAAGAAGCTTCATAAGGTGGATTTGAGAGACGAGACAGGTTTTGTTTTTTATTTTTCTTTTCTTTTAGTCTCAGTGATTTCCCTCCCCAGTTTCCAAAGATTTCACCCGCATTCTCTACAAACCTGCAGCCATTAAAAAAAAAAAAAAAAAAAAAAAAATCATATTACATTAAAATAATAGTCCAGGGCTTTTCACTTTTGGCAGGTTTATTTGAGGACATCTCGTTCTCATAATTAGTTTCCAGAAGGTATGAGCTCTACCTACAGCCTTTCAAAGAAACAATTTAACTTTCTCCAGGCTTTTGGATAGGAAATTTGCTGTAGCCACTGTGCAGCCTGCCGCACATGCAGAGCCGCACAGACTGTTCTTTTGTAACATATGGGAAAAGAACAATGAAAGCACAGTCCTCGGAGATGCCTGAAATTTATGCAGTTTGATGCCCACGTTCTCATGGAATTTCTGGTAAGGAGACATCTGGAAGCTTGCTATCAGCAGTCTGCCACCAGCAACTGGTCCCTGTTTCCGAGGTAGGTCTGCATGTCAGGGGCTCCCGCTGTGTGGTGAGGAGTTCATTTTCCTTCCTCTGAGGACTTGCCGTCATCTGCAGTTACCTGGCGGTTCCGGTTCTGCGGAATATGTCAAGTTCATTGGTTGCAAGCAGTAAAAACAGATGCTGGCTAGCTTAAGCCAAAAAAAAAAAAAAGAAAGGAAAAAAAGATTAAGTAATGAAAGATTCCCGAGGTGTTTCATGAGACTGAAGGGAAAGCTAAAATGTTGGAGGTCTAGGACCACTCCGGAGATCTCCGCAGCAGGCCTCAGACTGTTGCAGGATTCAGTGTCTGGGGTTCTCCGTCACGCGGCTTCCGAGAACGAAGAGAGAGACCAGACGAAGAGTGGTGGGCAGCACAGCGTTTATTGAGCAATAGCACAAAGCTCCTGAAGAGGGTGGGACTGAGAGGGTTGCCACCAGAGTTTCCATGTCGAGGGGTTCTTATGGGCTTGTCGGCGGGCTGTTTTGATCTGATTAACCCTCCATCCGTCTGTCACCAAATCAGGTTTTTGTCCACGAGCTCCTATACCCATCAGGTAGTTGTTCATGTGGGAAAAGGGTGGAGCGCTCCTTCCAGGGTCTGTAAAGTCCTCTTGCGGCAGGTGGGGGTGGGGAGCCCTTGTCCCCGCCTGCCTTTCTTCTGACTCTCCTTCATTTAGACCTCTCTAGAGTCCTGAGATTCATGCCGCCCACTCTGAGGGCTTGGGTCTCTGCCATTCACAGCTTACATTCCCAGGAGAGAATCTGACTGGCAGTTAGATGTGGCGTTCCCTGTGTATCAAAGGTCCATCTCAGGAGGGAGACTCCATGGAGCCAGGCTGGCATCCTGTCATAGGTCGAGAACAGTGGACTTGGAGTCGGATAGAGTTGGGTTAAATCCCAGTTGTTCTCTGTTCATTTGTTTAATCACTGACAAATATTTATGGAGAATCTACTGAGAATTTATTGAGAATGTCTGTATTTTATACTTATAGGTGTTCAGTAAATGTGGGTTTCCACTTTAGAGAAGAAATATAGAGACAGTTTCCATGTGTAGATTCTGAGAGTCAAGTTCATTGTTCAGACAAGAAAGAGCTTATAGACCCCAACTCTCCTTCTATTAAGACAAACTGCAGAGGACCCTTGATGTAAATACTCAGAGTATTTAGAGCAACAAGTGAACTGCTAGGTGAGCTACTAAGTGGGACTTCAAGATTGAGTCTATAAATGTGAGTTTGTACATTTTTCAGGAGGATAAAGAGTAATATACATCAAAAGCTTTAAAAAATGTTTATTTTTGACTCAGAGATTTGACTTGTAGGCATTTATCCAATGGAAATAATACAACAAGGGTAGAGATATTATACTATAAAATATTCAACATGGCAGGTTTAAAATTTAAAAAAAGGGTGGATTTCTGGACAAGGCAGCCCCAGCATGTCCCAGTGTCTGGGCAAGCTTTAAAATTTAGAAATGATCTGAGTGACAATAGCACGGGATCGGCTAAGTTGATTATCATATTATATATGTAACAAACCACCTAGCCATTAATACCATATCTTAAAAGACTGTGATATGAAAGATGCCTAGTAATACAAAGCTTTCAAAACTATCATTCCCATGTTTTTTTGTTGAATAAGCAAGGAAAAGTATATGCACATATGAAAATGTCTAGATTTAACAGTACTTCTAAATAGTGATACAAGAATGCATAATTTTTACTTTTTATTGCTTGATTTTATTTTTTCAGTCTTTTCTCCACAACAAAAGTATTCTTTTTATAATTAAAAAAAAAAAAACACAACAATTAAATACTTTGAAAACATCCTGGTGATGCCAGTCTGCTACTTGGGAAAACTCTGCCAACACAAAAGGCCCCAAATCACTTGGCTTCCTATTTTAATGAGCCAGTCAGATCCTACCTCCATTTGCTGCTATCAGAATCTTGAAGGAAAGCTGATCTGTCTTTTTTTTTTTTTTTTTTTTTTTTGGTCTCTTCATAATGGAACCAGCCTTTGCATAGTCTGTCCTAGGCCACTATCAGAACATCTGCACTTGGGAAGTAACTCAGGGGGCATTAAAGAGGCAGGTGCTAGGAACAGGCTTGGAAGGATCTTCAGAGAACAGTAAACAAATGACGTGGCCAGTGGTGGACCTGCTGGAGCCACAGAGGTCCTTCTCGCTGTCTTGTGGTTAGGCGGTCAGTGGAAGCCCACGGACTTATGTCTCCTGTTGGTATCCTTTACAGTACGTGGATCGTGAAGTATATCATGCCTCTCCTCAAGCAGGAGGACCACTCCAGTCTGCTTTTCCCCTGGTCTGTTTTAACTTTATCTTGAAAGGTTTAAAAGAAAAGAAGTTGAACTCCATCAGAATATCTACCGAATGCTTTTCTCCTTCCTTGTCTTCTCTTCTTCCTTTTCCTCCTTTTCCTTCTCCTCTTCCTCCTTCTCCCATTTTTCTTCTTCTCAAGATAAACACTTAATTCTGTGCTGTTTACTTTGAAATAATAATAAAATGCTCTTAAGCTCTTCCTAGGCATTTTGTTGGAGGAAATGATGCGACCCAGCTTCCAAGCCCCTGCTTAGGCATTTAAAATGCTGGTGTAGCTTCTGCTCATTGGTTGGCAAGGCTTTTCTGAGACCAAGGCTTTATGGAGGAAGAGCCAGCTGGATGTTTGTGTGTCATTTTCCCAACCACTCAGCAACTGGGTATTTTGATTTACTCACTTGTGAAATGGAGGTCATAATACTTTAGCATTTTGAAGTTTACATATCATGTATGTAAAGTATTGAGCATGTTCTCTGATATGTTAGTGGGCACTGAAATGTAGTTAACAGTATCACCATTTGGGGCTAGATGTTGCAGCCTTGGGAAATCCAACTCAAAGTGGCTTGTTTGCAGAGGAAATCTGTTGGCCGACTTATCTGAAAGGATGAGGGGTAAAAGTAGTCGTAGGTGAGATTTGATCCAACTTCTTAATAGTAGCAGCATAAAAAATTTCTGTTTATCTTTTTCATTCCACCTTCCTTCACCACCAGTGAGCTGCTTACCTTTGCACTCTGGGCTGTCCTCTTCTGACTGTAGTCAAAATCTCAGATTGTCACTTTCTTCCCTACAGGGACAGAAAGAAAAAGTCTCCTCTGGGATCTGTAGTTGAAGAAAGAAGAGGTTTCTTCTACTTGAAACTGTAGCTTCAAGTTGCAGGGTTATGTTTCGCTGATCTTGATTAGGTATCGTGGTCATCCCAAAGATCATGGCCCAGAAAATAGGGTATGTTAATTGTCTGGACTCAATCAAGTTCTGTCCCTAGGGTTAAGGTTGAGTTGAATCATACCCAAACCACACAGCTGAGAATGGAGAGGTGGTTTTATAAAGGAAATTTTTTTTTTATAAAGGAAATTTGATTATTAAGTTATTAGATACTCCCAGAAGGAGAGGGATGGATAGATCTGCAGACAACAAATGTTTACTACTGTGGTTTTAATTTGCGTTTCCCTCATGAGTAATGATGGTCAGCATTTTTTTTTTTTTTTAAAGGTTTTATTTATTTATTTGATAGAGAGAGAGGGAAGCAGGCTCCCTACTGAGCAGAGAGCCCAATGTGGGGCCCAATTCCAGGACCCTGAGATTATGACTTGAGCTGAAGGCAGAGGCTTTAACTCACTGAGCCACCCAGGCGCCCCGATGGTCAGCACTTTTAACATGCGTATCGGCTTCTCTTCTTTTGTGAAGTGACTGTCCAGTTCTGTCATTCATTAAAAAAATTGATTTGTAGGAGTTCTTATTGTATTTTAGTTACGAATATTTTGCCAGTGATATGAATTGCAAATATCCTCTCCCATCTGTGGCTTGCCTTTCCATTCTCTTAAAGGAATCTACTAATGAACAGAAGTTCTTAACCTGAAAAAAAGTTCAGCTTCTCAGTATTATTACTTAGGATAGGTACTTTTTATGTCTTGCTTAAAAACTCTTTTCCAATCCCCAAAAGTGAATTCCCGGTTCAAGCGGTTTCATATACTAAGTTTAATTCCAGCTGGATTGCAGACCTAAATGTGGAGGGTAAGATAAACAGTAAAGATCACTTTTGGGGGAAAGTTTTTAATTACAAATTCAGTATCAAATAGGTATTCACATATTTTATTTCTTCTTGTGTCAGTTTTGGTTAAGTTGTGTTTTTTTCAGAAATGTGTTTTTTTCACCTAAATTGTTGAATTTATTGGCATAAAATATTAAGTAATATTTCTTTGTTACCTTTTAATGTTTATAGAAGGGCTTGGCAAACTTTTTTTCTTGTAAAAGGCCAGATAGGAAGTCTTTTAGGCTTTAGGAGCCTTACACTCTCTGTCACAAGTACTCAGCGCTGCTGTTAGAGTGGGAAAGCAGCTGCAGATACTGTGTAAATGGTAGCCTCGCTGTGCTCCAATAAAACTTTATTCGTGGGCACTAAAATATTAATTTCATAATTTTCATGTGTCACAAGATATTGTTCTTCTTTTGATTTTTTTTCCCCTCAATGATTTTAAAATGTAAAAATCATTCTTAGTTTGAATTCTCTACAAAAACTGGTGGTGGCTCATTTGGCCCCTGGGCCGTATAGTTTGCTGCGCCCCCCCCCCCCGTCTGTAGCATCAGGAGCACTAGCTTCTCTTGCATTCTCCAGTCGATAAATTGTGCTTTCTCTTCTTTTTTCTTGGTCAGTCTTGCTGGAGGTTTTCAAGTTTTATTAGTCTTTTTAAGAAGTAATTTTTGGCTTTGCTGTGTTTCTCTATAGTTGCCTATTTTCTATTATATTGATTTATATTCTTTATTTTTCTACCTACTTATGTTTAAGGCTCTCTTCTCTAATACAAGAATTTCAACTTACATATTCTCCTCTCTAAGGATTACGGTAGGTGCAGCCCACAAATGTTGTATTTTCAAATTCATTCAGTTCACAGTATTTTAAAATTTTCCTGTTTTTCAAATTATGGTGCAAATCTTTTAGATGACATTTCTTTTTTCCTTTTTCCTTTTTTACTCTATTCTGACAATTGCTGTCTTAATCATAGTGTTTTCTGTATTCATAGTGTCTTCTCTATTTCTGCTCTATTTGTTTAATCAATTTTCTGTTGTTTCTCTTTCCCTGTCTTCTTTCGAGATGATCAGTAATTCTTATTATTACAATTGTTTTTTTATGTTTGCATTTTTAGCAATACCCAATCATAGGTTTATATTGCAAAATGAGCACAATAATTCTAATTAACATCCATCACTACACATAGTTACAAACCTTTTTCTTGTGATGAGAACTTTTGTGATCTACTCTCTTAGCAACTTTCAAATTATAATACAGTGTTATTAATTATAGCCATGTGCTATAAATTATGTCCTCATGACTTATTTTGTAACTGCGAATTTGTACCTTTGGACCACCTTCACTCATTTTAACTACCCCCACCCACTGATTCACAGCCACCAATGTGTTCTATATCTAAGAGGTTTTTTTTTTAATATTCTACACATAAGTGAGATCATACAGTATTTCAGAATTTGTCTTTCTCTGTTTGACTTATTTCACTTAATGCTAAGTAAAGTCCATATATCACAATTTCTTTATCCATTTATCCATCAAAGGACAGTTAAGTTGTTTACATTTCTTGGCTATTATAAACAATGCTGCAGTGAACATGTAGATATCTTTTAGAGTTAGTGTTTTTGTTTTCCTTAAATAACTACACAGAAGTGGAATTGCTGGATCATATAGTTCTATTTTTAATTTTTTCGAGGCAGCTCCATACTGTTTTCCACAGTGGCTGCTCTAATTTGCATTCCCACCAGCAGTGCAAAAGGGTTCCCTTTTCTCCATCTAGTCCCTATCACTTGTTATTTCTTGTCTTTTTAATAATAGGTGTGAGGTGATACCTCACTGTGGTTTTCATTTGCATTTCCCTCATGATAAGTGATATTAAGAATTTCTTCTTGTGTCTGCTGGCCATCTGTACATCTTTTGAAAAATAACTATTCAGGTCATCTGCCCATTTTTAAATCAGATTGTTTATTTTTTGCTATTGAGTTGTATTTTTAATATATCTTGGATATTAACTTCTTACCAGATATATAATTTGCAAATATTTTCTCCCATTTAGTAGGTTACTTTTTCACTTTGTTGATTTTTTTCTCTCTGCAGAAGTTTTTTAGTTTGATGTAGTCCCACTTGCTTGTTTCTCTTATGTTGCCTTTGCTTTGGTATCAAATCCAAAAAATCACTTCCAAGACCCATGTCACGTGGCTATGGCTTGTATTTTCTTCTCGGAAAACTCCTGGTTTATGGTTTCAGGTCTAATGCTCAAGTCTTTAATTCATTTTGAGTTAACTTTTGTGTAAGGTGTAAGAAAGTGGCTTATTTTCTTCCTTTTGCCTGTAGGTGTCCAGTTTCCTAAAACCATGTATTAAAGAGATAGCCCTTTCCCCACTGTATATTGTTTCCTTTGCTATAAATTAATTGACCATATATGTGTGGATTTGTTTCGGGTCTCTCTCTTCTGTTCTATTGACCTGCATGTCTGTTTTCATGCCAGTACCACACCATTTTAATTATTATAGCTTTTAAAATTTTTTTTTAAAGATTTTATTTATTTATTTGGACAGAGAGGAGAGAGATCACAAGTAGGCAGAGAAGTAGGCAGAGAGAGAGGGGGAAGCAGGCTCCTTGCTCAGCAGAGAGCCCGATACGGGGCTCGATCTCAGGACCCTGAGATCATGACCTGGGCTAAAGGTAGAGGCTTTAACCCACTGAGCCACCCAGGCGCCCCTTATTATAGCTTTTTAATATAGCTTGAAATCAGGAAGTGTGATGCGTACAGCTTTGTACTTTTTCAAGATTTCATTGGGTCTTTATTTAAAGTGAGTTTTCTATGATTACAATGTACATTCTTTAAAGTGAGTTTTCTATGATTACAATGTACATTCTTTTTCATACTTCATTTTAATATTCTGTAACTACATGTAAAAATGTAAGAAAGAACCTATATTGGTACATTCTTTTTATCTTCAAACTGTATTCTATTGTTGCTATAGGTTTTACTTCTATATATGTTGTAAAATCTGCATGATACAGTGTTACCATTTTTGCTTTACAAAAATAGTTGTTTTTTAAAAACTTAATGGAAGAAAATATAGTTAAAATTTACCTATGTGTTTGCCATTTCTGGTACCATACTGTTGAGCTGAATTTCCATTTGTATTATTTCTCTTTCGTTTGAAGACTTTAGCATTTCTTGTAGTGCCATTGTACTGGCAATAAATTCAGCTTTTATTTACCTGAAAATGTTTTTATTAACCCCCTTTTGGGAAGGGTGGTTTTTCCAGATATGAAACTCTTAATTAACATTTTTAAAAGACTCTGAAGAAGTAATTTCATTTTCTTTTGCCCTCCATTGTTTTTGGTGAATGGTAGCTGCCATGATTATAATTCTCCCCGCCGACCCCCCCTATATAATGTATCATTTTTCTCTGACTGCTTTGAAGATTTTAGTATTTGTTTTTAGCAGCTTGGCTATTATGTAACTCAGTGTAGTTTTTCTTCTTATTTATCTTGCTTTGAGGTTTGTCAAACTTTCTGGACCTGTTAGTTGATTTATTTTTACCAATTTGTGAGACTTTCAACCATTATTTATTGAAAATAACTTCTCTGCACCATTCTCTTTCTTTTCTCCTTCACATATTCCAGCTGCACGTATGTGAAACCACTTGATAATTTTCCAAATATAATTGAGGCTCTGTTAATAAAAAAAAATCTCATTTCTGTTAGTGTGGATAATTTTTATTGAATTATCTTCATGTCAGTTTACCCTTTATTCTGCATAATCTAGTCTACTTTAAGCTCATGTGGTGAATTTTTCATTTCAGATATTTTAATTTTCAATTTTAGAATTTCCATTTGTTTTTTTTTTAATAGTTTCTACTTCTTTGTTGAGATTCTACATCTGTTAACTCATTTTGCCTTTTTCTTTAAATCCTCCACATGTTCTAACAGTTGTTTTAAACTTCTAATCTGTTAATTCCAGTATCTTTGTTTTCCTTGGGTTTTTTTCGTCTGACTTGTACTTCTCTTGGTTCTGGGCCACTTGTCTAGCATTTTTTTTTTTTTTTAAAAGATTGTATTTATTTATTTGACAGAGACACAGCGAGAGAGGAAACATAAGCAGGGGGAGTGGGAGAGGGAGAAGCGGGCTTCCCTCAGAGCGGGGAGCTGGATGCGGGTCTTGATCCCATGGGATCATGACCTGAGCCAAAGGCAGATGCTTAACAACTGAGCCATCCAGGCGCCCTAGCATTTTTTATTATATGCTGCACATCATGGATAGTATATTGAAGGGAGTTGGATCATGTGACCTTTTGTCTCCATTCAGCCCCTACTCCCAGGGGAGCCCCTCTCTCTCTCTCTCTCTCTCTCTCTCTCTCTCTCTCTCTCTCTCTCAATCTCTCTCTCTCTCTGCTAAGGGTTGTAGAATCTTGTTCTGCATACAGAAAGCTTCGCATTTAGCCAAGGGCTTGAGGGAAAACTACAAGGTAAAGTTCCAGAGGCAATTACTTTGCAAAGCTTTTCAAATTCTAGTGCCTTATCAGGCAAAATCCAGTCACCACTGGAGGAATAAACTCTGATGTCTGCTTTCTCAACTCAGAGAGACAGCTGCTCCCTACTTTCTATTTCACTTTGGGTTCCTCCCTCCCCCACCCCTGAAAGTGTCCCCAGGCAGAAATCCAAGGCAAATGTGAGTTTCACCTGAGTTTTCTTTCTCTCAAGGACTGCGGTTCTGTGCTCCTTACTGTCTAATGCATGACAACAGTTATCTTAGACATTTTTCCCAGTTTTATACTTATTTGTGGCAAGAAAATAAGTCTAGTTACGCCAGTTACTCCATCATGTCCAGAAGCAACTGTTCCTATATTATAAGAATGAAGAATGATTTCTCTGGTGTTTTGAACTATTTGTCACCATCACCTTCTTGTCTCTGTACTCATTCACACATTTTAGATAAAGGTGAAAGTCAGAGTTTTGCTTGCGTTTCAATGCTTCTCAAATTTCGATATGCCAAGGAATCACCTTTAAAAATATATCAGTTATTTGGACACGGGGTGGAGCCGAGGATGATGGGTCTTCAACACACACATAAGGAGATTTTTCATGTGTTTGATCTTAGTTCCACACTTTTAAAACATCTTCTGTGTTGTATTGGATAATAGCTTATTAGTCCAAGGGAAGTTTCACTGTCAGTAAATCTGTATCACTCACAGAGAAACGTCACGAAAACTGACTTATATTTTTCCTCAGAGGGATGTGATCACTTTACAGTGATGGTGCAGCATTTTCTTTAGACATTCATTAGCTTTGAGGACTGATATGTAATTAGGATTTTATTTTGTAAATTGGCAGATTATTTTCCCTTGATAGATATAGGTTCACTACATGTAATTTAAGACTGATTTTAAAATATAGGAACCCTGGAAGTACTTAAAGGTGACATTATAAATCAGGCTCCATTTAGTTTCTTGTGATAAAGACTAAAATGTTAGGGGTTTGGAAGTCTGCTACATTTAAAGTTTACATATTGCTCTCCATAGGAAGTGTCTTGCCCTAGGCTCTGGTGTGATCCTCTGTAATTTGTTTGACAGAAGGAATCCATAAGGTTGTTTGATCGTTTGCTTTTGTGGACCTTCTGCGGCACCTCTTTTCTGAGGTAAAGAATTTTTGTTGTACTCATGAAAGGACGTTAATCTTCCCCATTACTTGTTTAATTTTCAGTCTCTCCTGTTTGAAATGTATAAATACTGAGCTTCATCTAGATGTATCCAGAATAGAAATTATACAGAAACATGAGCAGCTCCAGTCCATTATTTCTCTTTTTCAAGACATTTTCTGGTTTTGTTGAATAATGAAAGTCAGCATAGCTCAGGGAAACATTAAATAGAGTTCATAAAATAATGCTGTCTTTAGGGAGTCACTATTTGAATTATAGTCTTCATATATTTAGCCCTTATTTACTAAGCAAACACTTCTCTCAATGGCTAATAAATCCCTAAGAGATGGTAGCAGAAAAAGGAATGGAGATAGTGGTTTTCCATGGATGGCAATACATTACTTTCTGAGTGTGGTTAAGAAGGACCTGAGTCATACACTCTAGTGATTTCCTTTTTGTCGAAGAATGGGCAAAGTAGTCACCTCCCTGAAGGTGACTGAAGGTGACAATCAAGTACTGAAGTAGTCATCTTCATGGAGGGTTCTTTCGATGCTGATTCCAAGAGGGTACTGAGAGCTTAGTGTGTTTCAGGCACTGTATCAGGGAGTTGAAAGCTGAGACTAAGTGTCTTATTCACCACTGTGTCTTCGTTGGATAGCAAACCCTCAGTAAGTTTTTTCAGAATAAAGGAATAAGTGAAAGTTTCTATCCTCGAGGAATCTAGATGGAAGCACAGGAATGTAAATGAACTCTTATGGTAGAATTTGAGATGTGTCCAGTAGAAAGAGGTACAAAGATGTATGTGATTAAGCTGGAAGAAATAGCTAGGTTTGAAAGGGGTAAGTGGTTTCTCTAATGCAGTCATTTTTCGTAGGTGAGAGCCATTAATCTAAGAACATTAAGTGCACCCACTAAATTAAATTAGGAAAAAATGTGGGTTCCTGTTGTTGAAGTGGAGTTGAGCCTCTAGTGGTGCCAGAATGTAACTGCTAAAAATACTTTTTGAAAAATGAGGATATATAAAAGGACACAGGAGCCAACCTGAAAATACTGACGATGCTCAAAGCTGAAACAGTTTGAGAAACACAATCAATATTAATAGTATTGGATTATAACTCAAAGAATAAAATAAATATTCATAAGTGCATATAAATCAATGAGTAAGAAATAAAGGGATAATTCTTCCTTTCAAAAGGACTCAATTAATCGGTATAGGAAGAATGAGGGACATGGTAAATCACCATTAGAAGACCATAGTAATAATTGCTGCAGACAAGATCCACTGATGAATGTTAAAATCCATGGAGGAAGATTTTTGCATATTTACTCAGTACAAAAGGAAAATATTTACTAATTACAAATAAATTTTCTACAAAAGTGGAAAATCTGGGCACACTTCATTTTAACAAAGTGATCCAAGTTGATACCAGCAGTGACTGCTCATATGGTATCATGCACTCTGTTTTGGGACGCCCTGATACAGGCCCGTTCCCTCTGTTCCATTCTTCCCAAACATGGATCACTTCAGTGTAGTCATGAGAAGCCACCAGACAAACTCAAACTGGGAGACAAAACACCAGACCACTACCAGTACTCTTTTCGAGAGTGTCAAAGTCATGAAATTGTGAAGAACAGTCACAGATTGGGGAATACTGAGGAGAAATGACAAATGAATGCAGTATGAGATCCTGCAATAGAAAAGGGATATTAGCGAACATCTGGTGAAATCTCAGTAAAGCCTATGGTTTAGTTAATATTATTATGTTAATTTCCTAGTTTTGGTAATTATACTGTGGTTGTGTAAGATTAAAACATTAGAGAAAGCAGGGAGAAGGGGATATTGGAATTTCCTACTATTTTTGCAACTCTTTTATAAGTCTAAAACTATTTCAAAGTCAAGAGTTAAAAAATTAGAACCTCTGCAGTTAAGCTTATTTTGTTCCTCTGGGGACAACTGTGCACTTTGTTCTTATTGAATTGATCTTTGCTAATTGAACAGAAGCAAGGTTGACATGGATACTAGAAGGTGGATACTTGGAGGAGACAGTTACAAATGCCTCAGGTTTCTATGACCATCAGACAGTAGCGCTGCAGCAGCTCTTTTGCATTTGGTGTGTCACTCTTTGGTGAAGGCAGAGGGTAGAGCTCCTCCAGCTCTTGCGTGACCACTTAGGATAAGAGCACTTCTATGCTCTCAGCAATCTAAATGCTTTCTTTTTCTTCTATGGAAGAATTGATAAATACTTTGAGCACAGGACAGAGTTGGTTTGTGTTGATGATTTTACTCCTGCATAGTATTCTATGGGGGAGTCTCAGAGACAGGGAGATAATTGTCAGACAATATTTTGACTATTAAATCTGTGACAGGCTTAGGAATCTGGGAAAGAGCAGAGTTACCAAGGTTTTACAGATGGAAGGTTTTATAGATCATTCCTAGGAGGAGCAAAGTTTTCTAATCAAGAAATCTGTAAATCAATCATTTTTACCAAATTAGCAAGTTTTTATTGAGCAGTTACTATATGCCAGGGACTTTTCATGGGCTATCCCATTTAAACGTAAGCAAAATACTTTGAAGTGCAGGTGAGGACACTAAGAGGGGTCGGTTGCCCAAAGACACAAACTTGGCAGCCTTATTTGTAGGTGGAGGAGCATTCTAAGAATATCGGGTCCACCCGTTAAATTACATAAAGAGGACACTTGATACTATCAGGGTGTGCAGTATATGCTGATTGAAGTGCACAGATCCAAAAAGTCTGATTTTAAAGTGAAATGGGGGAGGTGGGATAATAACCCAGTCTTGTCCAAATGAAAAACTGGTATTCTCTGTATCACGTCAGATGAATTTAGTAGGGGTTCAGATGGAAGAGGTTAAACGTAGACTCGAACTGGATGAGTGGATAGGTTTTGGATGGACAAGGAATAGGCTAGATGTAGTCATGTTGGAAGTAGACTGGATTTTTAATGGTTCCTCGATGATTTAAAGAATTTCCACTCATCTTCTACCATTTTTTTCCCCCTGAACATGGGTATCTCTTCAAAGAAATTTGTCTGCTGAGTATCTTCCAAGTTTAACTGATAAAATTGTATTTACTTTTCTTTGGTGACTTGTTGCCAGATTCTTTTTTTTTTTTTTTTTTTTTTTAAGATTTTATTTATTTATTTGAGAGAGAGAGACACACCGAGAGAGTGAAGAGCAGGGGGAATGGGTGAGGGAGAAGCAGGCTTCCCGCTGAGCAGAGAGCCCGATGCGGGGCTTGATCCCAGGACCCTGGGATCATGACCTGAGCCGAAGGCAGATGCTTAACTACTGAGCCATCCAGGCACCCCTTGTTACCAGATGCTTAAGAATTTCTCTCCTGCACTCAGAAATAGCTTGAGATGGTACTAACATGCTGAAACAATGCAGAGTCCTCCTTCCCTGTGCCCCTCTATCTGACAGCCATGGCCTAAATCCTTCCTTTCTTCTAAAATGTTTTGGGTTCTGCAAAAGGGTGGTAGTCTGAATGGGACCTTTGATTAAGAGCTGCTCTTGACTGTCAGCTTTGCCAGGACTTAGGCATATTTTCATAGAGGTAATGCCTGGGCAGATCAAAGATAGATCCCTGTCAGTTTTCCTGCTTATCTTGTCTGTGGCCCTTCTCATTCATTAGAGCTGTTTAGAATTTCAGAGGGGCTAGGGACACTATATCATATTTAAAGGGTCTCTCCATCAGGAAGATCTAACAATTGTAAATATCTATGCCCCCAATGTGGGATAAGCCAAGTATATAAACCGATTAATAACCAAAGTAAAGGAACATATTGATAATAATACATTTAATAATAGGGGACTTTCATATCCCACTCACAACGATGGACAGATCATCTAAGCAGAAGATCAACAATGAAACAAGGCTTTGAATGACACACTGGACCAGATGGGCTTTGCAGATATATATAGAACATCGCATCCTAAATCAACAGAATACTCATTCTTTTCAAGTGCCAACGGAACTTTCTCCAGAATAGATCACATACTGGGTCACAAATCAGATCTCAACCATTACCAAAAGATTGAGATTATTTGCTGCATAATTTTAGACCACAATGCTTTGAAACTGGAACTCAATCACAAAAAGAACTTTGGAAGGAACTCAAACACTTGGAGGTTAAAGAGCATCCTGCTAAAGAATTAATGGGTCAACCAGGAAATTAAAGAACTTAAACAATTCTTGCAAACTAATGAAAATGAAAACACGTTGGTCCAAGACCTATGGGATACAGCAAAGGCAGTCCTAAGAGGGAAGTACATAGTCGTCCAAGCCTCTCTCAAAAAATTAGAAAAATCACAAGTACACAAACTAACCTTGCACCTAAAGGACCAGGAGAAAGAATAGCAAATAAAGCCTAAACCAAGCAGGAGAAGAGTAATAATAAAGATTACTGCAGAAACCAATGACATATAAACCAGAAGAATAGTAGAATAGATCAGCGAAACTAGAAGCTGGTTCTTTGAAAGAATAAGTTCAATAAACCTCTGGCCAGGCTTATCCAAAAGAAAAGAGAAAGGACTCAAATTAATAAAATCGTGAATGAAAGGGGAGAGATCATGACCAATATTAAGGAAATACAGATAATTGTTAGAACATATTATGAGCAACTATATGCCAGCAAGTTAGGCAATCTGGAAGAAATGGATACATTCTTAGAAACTTACTAACTAACAAGACTGAAACAAGAAGAGGTAGAAAATTTGAACAGACCAATAACCACGAGGAAATAAAAGCAGTAATCAAAAACCTTCCAAAAAACAAGAGTCCAGAGCCAGATATCTTCCCAGGGGAATTCTAACAAACATTTAAAGAAGAAATAATACCTATTTTACTGAAGCTATTTCAAAAAATAGAAATGGAGAGAAAACTTCCACACTCGTTCTATGAGGCCAGCATTACCTTGATCCCCAAACCAGAAAAAGACTCCATCAAAAAGAATTACAGACCAATATCCCTGATGAACATGGATGCCAAAGTACTCAACAAGATCCTAGCCAATAGGATCCAACAGTACATGACCAGGTAGAATTTATTTCTGGGGTGCAAGGGTTGTTCAACATTCACAAATCAATCAACGTGATAGAGCACATTAATAAAAGAAAAGACAAGAACCCTGTGATCCTCTCAATGGATGCAGAAAACGCATCCGACAAAATACAGCATCCTTACTTGATTAAAACTCTTCAAAGTATAGGGGTAGAGGTAACATACATCAATATCGTAAAAGCCACCTATGAAAAGCCCACAGCAAATATCATTATCAATGGGGAAAGACTGAGAGCTTTTCCCTTATGGTCAGGAAGACAACAAGGATGCCCACTCTCTCCACTTTTGTTCAACATAGTACTAGAAGTCTTAGCCTTAGCAATCAGGCAACGAAAAGAAATAAAAGGCATTCGGATTGGCAAAGAAGAAGTCAAACTCTCTCTCTTCACAGATGACACGATACTTTATGTGTCGTGTCACCCAAAGTCTCCACCCTAAAATTACTAGAACTCATACAGCAGTTAGCAGTGTGGCAGGATACAAAATCAATGCGTAGAAATCAGTTGCATTTCTATATGCTAACAATGTGACTGAAGAAAGAGAAATTAAGAAATCGATCCCGTTTACCAAAAACCGTAAGATACCTAGAAATAAACCTAACCAAAGAGGTAAAGCATCTATACTCTAGAAACTACAGAACACTGATGAAAGAAATTGAGAAGACACAAAGAGATGGAAAACAATCCATGCTTACGGATTAGAAGAATAAACATTGTAAAAATGCCTGTGCTGCCCAGAACAATCTACACATTCAGTGCAATCCCTATCAAAATACCATCGACATTTTTCACAGAGCTGGAACAAATAATCCTAAAATTTGTATGGAACCAGAAAAGACCCTGAATTGCCAGGGGAATGTCGAAAAAGAAAACCAAAGCTGGGAGCATCACAAGGCCTGACTTCAAGCTATATTACAAAGGTGTGATCATTAAGACAGGATGGTACTGGCACAAAAACAGACATAGATCAATGGAACAGAATAGAGAGCCCAGAAATGAACCCTCAACTCTATGGTCAACTAATCTTTGACAAAGCAGTAAAGAATTTCCAATGGAAAAAAGACAGTCTCTTCAATAAATGGTGCTGGGAAAATTGGACAGCCACATGCAGAAGAATGAAACTGGACCATTTTCTTATACAAAGGTAAACTTAAAATGGATGAAAGACCTCAGTGTGAGACAGGAGTCCATCAAAATCCTAGAGGAGAACACAGGCAGTAATCTCTTCAGTCTCGGCCACAGCAACTTCGTGCAAGACACATCACTAAAGGCAAGGGAAGCAGAAACAAAAATGAACTATTGGGACTTCATCAAGATAAAAATCTTCTGCATGGCAAAGGATACAGTCAACAAAACTAAAAGGCAACCTATGGAATGGGAGAAGATATTTGTTAATGGCATAACAGATAAACGGCTGGTATCCAGATTCTATAAAGAACTTATCAAAGTCAGTACCCAAAAAACAAATAATCCAGTCAAGAAATGGGCAGAAGATGTGAACAGACACTTCTCCAAAGAAGACGTACGAATGGCCAACAGACACATGAAAGAATGCTCCACATCACTTGCCATCAGGAAAATACAAATCAAAACCATAATGAGATACCACCTTACACCAGTCAGAATGGCTGAAATGATAAGACAGGGAACAACAAATGTTGGCAAGGATGTGGAGAAAGGGGAACCCTCTTACATTGTTGGTGGGAATGCAAGCTGGTACAGCCACTCAGGAAAACAGTTTGGAGGTTCCTCAAGACATTAAAAATAGAGCTACCTGATGACCCAACAATTGCACTACTGGGTATTTACTCCAAAGATACAGATGTAGTGAAAAGAAGGGGCACCTGCACCCCAATGTTCATAGCAGCAATGTCCACAATAGCCAAACTGTAGAAGGAGCCAAGATGTCCTTCAACAGATGAATGGATAAAGAAGATGTGGTTCATATATACAATGGAATATTACTCAGCCATCAGAAAGGAGAATACTTACCATTTACATTGACATGGATGGAACTGGAGGGTATTATGCTAAGTGAAATAAGTCAAATAGAGAAAGACATTTATCATATGGTTTCACTCATATGTAAAATAAGGAATATGGCAGAGGACAATAAGGGAAGGGAGGGAAAACTGAATGGGAAGAAATCAGAGAGGGAGACAAACCATGAGAGACCCTTGACTACGGGAAACAAACAGGGTTGTGGATGGAGATGAATGGGATAACTGGGTGATGGGCATTAAGGAGGGCATGTGATGTGATGAGCACTGGGTATTATATGCAACTAATGAATCTTTGAACATTGTATCAAAAACTAATGATGTACTGTATGTTGGCTAATTTAATTTAAACTAAAAAAGAATTTCAGAGGGACCAAGAACAATGTTAAGTGAACACTGAACATTGAACCAGTCATTTTATCGTGATAAGTTCTAAAGTCCTTCACTCCCATAGAGTGGACAATTCGTGTGCTGAGCAGAGAACAACAAATTCTAACTGGGACCTTAGGGGGAGTTACAGAATACTTTAAGTTGTGTTATGAGGTAGACATTTAATAGAAACTTAAAAGTTTTATTTAATTCTTTCCAGGGCCATCCAATAGTTTCCCCATCTCTTCCAAAAGTTGCTTGCCCTGGAATGGAAAAAAACTGATTCAGTAAGCACTTGTTAAACAACTTTTTCTTTTCTTTTCTCTTCTCTTCTTTTCTTTTCTTTTTCTCTTTTTCCTTTCTTTCTTTTTGTAAAACACTATTTTCAAGTGTTGTGTTAGGTGCTAGAGGTAAAAAGATGAATAAGATATTGCTCCCACCCTCAGAAATCTGGTAATCCAGTGAGAGAAGTTAGCAGTAAATAGGTAAAGTAAAATGTCATAGTACTAGAATGGAAGTCTGTATAAAGATGTGGGAAGGGGTGCCTGACTGGCTCAGTCAGTTAACTGTCTGCCTTCAACTCAGGTCATGATCTCAGGGTCCTGGGATGTAGCCCTATATCGGAGTCCCTACTCGGGGGAATCTGCTTTTCCCTTTGCCTCTCCCCCCAGTCATGCTCTCTCTCTCAAATAAATCTTAAAAAAAGATGTGGGGAGTGAGAACCTCTGGGGGTGGGAGATGGTTGATGTAAAATCACAGGGGTTCATGGTCATCAGTAGCTTAGAGGTTGGACGACGTGTGGTCCCCTTGGTTGTTAAGGGTTTGTCTTAGTCCATTCAGGCTGCCGTAACAAAGCATCATGGACTGGGTATCTGCTCAGTGACAGAAGCTTACTTCTCACGGTTCTGGAGGCCGGGAAGTCCAAGAGCAGGCTGCCAGCAGTTCAGTGTCTTGTGAGGACCTGCTTCCTGCTTCATAGATGGCCGTCTTCTGTTTCACATGGTAGAAGGGGTGCGGGACCCCTCGGGGGTCTTCTTTATAAAGACATGAATCCCATTCATGAGGGGTCCACCCTCATGACCTAATCACCTCCCAAAGGCCCCACCTCCTAATATCATCACACTGGGCGTGAGGATTTCAACATATGAATTTTGGGTGAATAGAAACATTCAGTCCATAACAAGGTTCTAGAAGGACTGTTTCCTAGAGTCAATATAGACTAACAAAACAATTTCCTGGGTGAGAAGTTTTTAAGACATTAATTTAAAGGCCAAACTAATCCCATGAAGCTAAGAAAGAATCATAAATGAAATCAGAAATTTCTAGAGCAGTTAGGATATTGGAGTCTTTTGTGAAGATAGAGATGATTTTGATACATTGATAAGACATGGGTAATAGATGAACTTAGCCAATGCTGGCTTGATCACCTCTATTTTATTTTACCTTTTTGGGGGGTCGGGTGGATTTTGAAGCTGAGTGAAATGTCTTTAAATGTAAAATCTCAGAGGATAGAGGCGTGTTCTACCTCACCTTGCTTCAAAAGGTGCCCTGTGAGTATATTTTAATGTTAAGAACAGGAAACAACATGAAAAGTAATGTACTTCTAGGTACAGCTGGTGGCAAATTATTGTTAATAAACTAGCTGCCTGTTTTGAATGTTGGCTCACTGTCATATGTCTTATGCTCTACAGGATGTACATGTAGGTTAAATTAAATTCATCAAACTTTTTTTTTTTTTTTTAAGATTTTATTTATTTGACAGAGAGAGAGAGAGATCACAAGTAGGCAGAGAAGCAGGCAGAGAGAGAGGGGGAAGCAGGCTCCCTGCTGAGCAGAGAGCCCGATGCGGGGCTTGATCCCAGGACCCTGAGATCATGACCTGAGCCGAAGGCAGAGGCTTTAACCCTCTGAGCCACTCAGGGGCCACTAACTCATCAAACTTTTATTGAGAACTTGTTACTCACCAGGAACATAATATATGGGATACAAAATAGATCTGGGAAACTGAATGCAAGAAGGAAGAGTGTTGTCTTTATTCAAACTTTCTGTTATCTCAAAGTCAAGGGATTTTGACAATTTGTAAACCCAAGAATGACAGAGAAAAATACAGATTTTTGCCTATTACATGTAGCTCGTTGAAACAAATTGTTATCTTAACAGCTGGCAGTAGAATTTCTCTTAAAGAAGGAGCTCTCTATTTAGGGAAGTACCTTGCTTTGGTGCTTGAAAAAAAAGTGAGACCCTGAACTGATGGTTTAGTAGAAGGTAAAACAACAAAGGGTGTAAAAAGTTTAGTGTTAGTTCTGAAGAGAACATTACTGTCATAAGGAAGCCAAGAAGGGAGGAACGATGTGGCAGAGTATTCTAGGATGGCTCTGAACAGAATGTCTAATTTAATTTTAAGTTTTTGTGTTGTAGTGAAATAAACTCCTGTTTCTGTCCCTTCCACAAACCTTCAGTAGACTCTGTTCCACACGGGGTTGTGTGCGTGTGTGTAGACGGAGAGGTGGAGGGAGAGGGAGAGAGAAAATACCATGGAAAGGGACCCTCTTCTATGTCCGTGCTGACATCCAAGGTAGAAAAGAGACAAGACCCTTAGATGAGTCAATCTGTAAATGGAATAGATTTTGCAAAACTGTGGTAGAGGTGACCAAGAGAATTTGAGCTCCCCCTACCTTGAACCTTGAACTTAGAGATATTTTAGGGGAAGCCACTGGACATTTGAATCTGTCTTATCTAGATATTTAGTGTTGTATAATCCTGTTCAGTCATCTTACTCTGTTTGATTGCCTTCATAGCACTTGATATTGCCTGAAATAATCTAGTTATCTGTCCTTTTTCTTTTCTTTTTTTTTTTTTTAAAGATTTTATTTATTTGAGAGAGAGAGACAGAGAGTGCGTGCAAGAGATTGCATAAGGGGGCTTGGGGGGGGGAAGTGCAGAGGCAGAGGGAGAAGGAAGCTCCCCCCGAAGCAGGGAGCCCGATGTGGGGGCTCGATCCCAGGACCCCGGGATCATGGCCTGAGCCAAAGGCAGATGCTTAACGGACTGAGCCACCTGGCGGGCCCATTATCTGTCCTTTACTTGTTTGTTGTCTTTGCCACCCTCCCTCCACCCCCATGCCTTGACTAGAAGCTTCTCAGAGAGTGTGGGGTCTGGCCTGCCCTGTTCGCTGCTGTAACCCCAGTGCTGGCACAGGCCGAGGACAGTAGTAGGTGCTCAAAAAGCTTGTGCTGAATGAAGGCTCTTGGAACTACGGGGATTGCATACAGCTCCCTCTGATGTTGTCCTTTGAACTTTTTCTCTGCTTTTGGTCATTAACACCCAGTTTTGCCTCTATTTAGATTATATTTCTTTTCAAATGTGTTGGTCAGTGACTATTTCTTATACTCAGTAGTTTTTAAAGTCTTTTTCGAGTAAAAAAATGAGGCATTGATACTTTCATCCTTATTTTTAGAAAATGCCTTTTCTTCCCCTTTCTATCCCTTAACCCCTGACTATTTCTATATCACCATCAGCATGGGCATTGCCTTTTGTATCAAGGTAGTGGGGGAGTTGGAAATGGTAATTTATTTAGGTGGATAAGAGTGTCGTCCTGAGAAGAATTCTGTGTCACTTGGTGGGATCAGGTGGGTGTAGGTGATAGACCGTGTCAGGAGAATGCTGTCTATATTCCTGGTGCATTTCCCTCTTGTTGCATGTTGATTAAAAAGATGTTTGTAGCTGGAGACGGCTAAGGATTCTCCACAAAGATCAGATCCACATAGGCATGGAATAGTTTGCCAGTTTTTCGTTTTGATCTAGGAATGAAGGCTTGTATTTGAGAATTCCCATGGATGTTTTGCCCCCCAGATGTTGAATATTCCCCTGTCAGAGATTCACATTTTTGTATGAAGTTCGATCCTCTAGTTTCTGACACTGAAATACTGTTCATTAAACCTACACTTTTACTGTCTCTCCTCAGCATTATTTAATGTTTCAGATTTCTCTTGGGGAAAAGGTTGTCAGATAAAATACAGAATGCTGAGTTACATTTGAATCTCAAATAAACAATGAATAATTTTTTTTGTATAAGTATGTGCCATGCAATATTGGGGACATACTTGCATTAGATTATGTATTTCTCTAAAATTCAAATTTTTCTAAGGCATCTTGTGTTTTTATTTGGTAAATATGGCATCCTTACTTAGGAACATCCCTTGGGAATGAGATGCTAAAATCTGCATTTTAGGACGTCTGTAGGTTACATAGCAGTATAAGCCTGTCTTGTGCTGGGAGGAGAATGTGAAGCCACTGCAGTGTATCACCCTGGCAGGAACTGAGCTGCTTTTCCAGCATTTTCTTTTCAAAACACGTGCCAAAGTAATTTTCTAGATTGGAGTAATGAATTCCAGATCTTTTAATACCATGTACTGTAATTAGCTGGATAATAATCTGTAATTATTCAGAGAAAGTGAGCCCATGTATAAATTATTAGAGTTGTAAACTATGCTCTTTCAGTGGAGGAACTTTTGGCCTTTTCTAATCAGCAGTGGCATTCAGAATCCCGTGATGAGTATTTGGCCCTCTATGCTGGGCCACCAGCCTCCTGTCTTTGATATCCTCCTCGACCTCACTCACTTTCTTTGGAGAGGCAGGCAGATGATGCTGGGTCTGCTCTGTCAGTCCATGGTACGGACCCCAGACCAGGCACACAGAAAGCAGTGTGAGTTTTGTGAAGCAGAAGGCACTTCTACAGTAGTTAGGGATGCTGATGTCCCCAGGTATGTAGCTTGGACGTTGTGACTCCGTCAGGTGGGAAAGGGAGGGTGTTGTGAATGAAGGGTCCTTTTGGTGAAATCACCTCCCACAAATGTCACTACAGTGGAATATGCTCTCTACACTCAGCATCTCTATTTGGGCAACGTGGTGGTCAGAGCCGTGAATTCATTAAATGTTTATCATTAGAGCGCACTAGCACTTTTGTCCTTGATAACCTTCTAATTCCTATAATGCTCCTGGTCTGCTTAGTCACTAACAGCTAACTTATCACTCTCTCAAGAATTGAAATTTAAAAGAAGAAATCTGTCAAGGACTGTTTTTGAGACTTTATCCAAGAAGCAAGTCTCTAACAGTGAAATTTCAAACACTATGGAGACTCTGGGGGATATATGTGGGAAGTGAGAACCTTCTGGCATTCCTTGGTTCATAGTACATGAAAAACTGATACAAGGCAAATCATGCCTCCATCTTGGTGTTGGAGATGGGGAAGGCCCAGTGCATTGACAGATTGTCCCAGCATTATATCCCTGAGCTGCCCTCCCAGTGGGTTCTTGGTGGTCCTTTGGCTGAAGGGTCCAATATCCAGGAGTCTGACAGTCTTTCAAACCTCCTCTAACAGAGTTTTGTATATTCACTGTTAAAGGATCCTGATGAATCTGCTCATTAAATATGAAAGGGAAAAATACCCATAATAATGCTTATATATATTAAGTGGCAAGTATATGTTTAATTTTCATAATATCCCTATAAAAATATCACTGGGGTCATTTTACACTTAGCAGAGTGAACCTCACTGAGGTTAAGGATTTGCCTCACTCAAGTTAGTGAGTGTCAAAGTTAGAATTTGAACCCAGGGTCTCTCTATAGCCACACTGTTTGTGAACTCCCATTACATTTGTTTGTTAAAGGTGGTCATGAAGTGGCATCCAGTGAAGAGCCTGCCTCTGTTTAAACTTTAGAGCTTGGAGACGACACCTTAGAGACCTCCTCGTTTCCTGTCAGCACTGTTTCCTTTTAATTGCCTCATGACTGTGCACCATGTTTCAGTTATAAGATAGGTTTTGGTTGAGAATTGGCTATCTGTGCATCTTTGTAAGGAGTGCTCCTGCCAGTATGCCTATTTTTTGACCTCTCATAGGGTCAGGGATCAGGTCTGCCTTGTTTTCTTTTTGCATGTCCCACATCAGGAACGGTAAGTTTGGTGGTGATGCTGATGATGGTGGTGATGATGGTGAGGATGATGGTGAGGATGATGGTGAGGATGGTGATGATGATGATGGTGATAATGATGGTGATGATGGTAGTGATGATGGTGGTGATGATCATGGTGATGACGGTGATAATGATCATGGTGATGGTGATAATGATGGTGATGATGGTAATGATGATAAGTGATGATCATGGTGATGACGGTGATAATCATGGTGATGGTGATGATGATGGTGATAATGATGGTGATGATGGTAATGATGATGGGTGATGATCATGGTGATGGTGATAATGATCATGGTGATGATGGTGATAATGATGGTGATGATGGTAATGATGGTGATGATCATGGTGATGGTGATAATGATCATGGTGATGGTGATGATGATGATGGTGATAATGATGGTGATGATGGTAGTGATGATGGTGATGATGGTAATGATGGTGATGATCATGGTGATGGTGATAATGATCATGGTGATGGTGATGATGATGGTGATAATGATGGTGATGATGGTAGTGATGGTGATGATGATAATGATGGTAATGATGGTAGGTGATGATGATCATGGTGATGATGGTAATGGTCATGGTGATGATGATGGTGGTGATGATGATGATGATAGTGATGATGATTTTGAGGGAAGTATCCTTTAGGAGCTTTTGACTGAAGACACATAAATGCATTCTCCAGGCAAATGCATATATAGCCAGAGACTAAAGCATAAACAGTAAAAAAAAAAACCTCTCCTTCTCTATATATCAGGGCCTAATACCTGATGGATCAGTTCGTTGGGTAGAATTACAAACAAATTTTGGGGGCCACATATCTGGTATTTGTTAATATTTTTTCTTGTCTGCAACCTGATTTCTTTTAGGCCCTGGGTTTTGTTGATATGTATCGACTACTGATATTTTTCTTAAATATTTTAACTAAAGCATAGAACTGTTTGGATGTACAAGAAGAGTTATTTTCCTTCCTTTTAGGGCTGTATAAAGCATTGTTACCTAGAACTCCATCAGTGACCCATTCAGCATTTATAAACCCTAATAGGAATGCTAAAATAGGAAGCATTCTCATTGATTCACCTCAATGCACTGTTACTGACTTCGCGCTATAGCTTGTGCATTGAGTAGGGAAATAAAAAATTGGCAAACATGTCTGAAATCTACACAATGAAACGAGAACCAAATCAGTGACAAATGAGTGCCGTGCATGGTAGGATCAGAGGAGGAAGGTCACTTAGAGCTGGTGTGGCCACTGAGGCTTCGTGAACGAGGCAGAATATGACCTGGATCTGGAGTTCACTTGGGATATTAAGGTAACACGGAGATGGTCAGTGTGTTCGCTATGCTGCGAAGAACAAGTGTGGGATTCCAAATGGTGTTGGTGAGTTGGAGAGAAGGTCAGAGACTGACGAAGCAGGGTCCAGGAAGGCTCTGCCCATTCCTTCGGACAGAGAGGACAGAAAGGGCGGGTGTGGTTCACTTTTTCATTCAAACGATTTTTGTTAAGCACCTGCTTTGTGCATAGGGTACGTTGGTGAGCAGAAATAGATGTATCTTGAGGGAGGGCTACAGAGAAGCACATGCTTTTCTGGGTTCTGTACATAACTAAGTCTGTTATTAAAAGTCTAGTTAAGGAAAGGTTGAAAGGTTAAACTTCCCAGAGACAGAAAAAGGTGGGAGGACAGTGGTTGGTGCTTTTGGACAGAGAAGAGGCAAGAGAGCAGAGTGAGTAGAGCAGCTGACAATAGGTCAGTGATATGGCACTGTATTATTATTGTTGCTGCTGTTGTTTTAAAAGCAAACCTAGGGGCACCTGGGTGGCTCAGTGGGTTAAAGCCTCTGCCTTCTGCTCAGGTCATGATGTCAGAATCCTGGGATTGAGCCCCTCATCGGGCTCTCTGCTCAGCAGGGAGCCTGCTTCCCCCCTCTCTCTGTCTGCCTCTCTGCCTACTTGTGATCTCTCTCTCTCTGTCAAATAAATAAAATCTTTAAAAATAAATAAATAAAAAAAATAAATAAAAGCAAACCTAACACTGGCCTCGCATCAAGAAAATCTCACTGGGTAAGCAAGCGGTCCTATTATATGAAGGTAAATACTCTTGTGTCCTCCATATCCGGAAATTTTGTTCTTCCATGGATTAAGACCACAGCAAGGAAAAGAAAAGGAAACAAAAGGATTCACTCCTTTCTGTCCTGGTCCTATCCCATTTTCTTTCCACTTTCAGCCCCATCGTCATCCATGCCTTCTCTAAGAAATAAATGAAAAGGTAGAGACTTGTAAGATGCCATCTATCACAAGGCATGTACCCACTGAGATTCTTCCAGCATAATTCTCCTGTAATTTCCAGCTGTCACTTTTCTTTCCTGAATTTGGCCAGCACAATGCCCTCAATATCAGTGCCTTCCTGACTTCCAGCCGGAGAGCTGGTCTATTGTACCAGTAACTGCTGGGTTTGTGCCTAAGAGTTGAAGCTGGAACCTATTGTCTATGCAGACAGGGGAACTCACAGAACAATTACTGTGGGAAGTGATTGTTCGCAATTTGGTGAAAAACAGCCTTGCTAATTTACGTGCACTGCAAGATAATTTAGGTCTGAAGTACAGGGAATAATAACCAAGTCCTTTCTGGAGAACCTCTATAAGGGAAAGCCCCCAGCCACAGCAGCTGACTCCCTGAGTTCAGAAAGTGCCTTCGGGGGCAGTTCTTAGCCTCTGAGGGGCTGTTATATAACCTTTGTCAGTGTGCCGTTTTCCATTGTTTTTCTTTCTCCTGCATAGACGCACAGACAGCCCACCCATCTCTTTACCCGTGCACTTCAGTGTTGGGGAGGGGTTCTGTCACACGCTCAGCCCGCCGCCCTCCTTCTTCGATGGCTAATGCATCTTAGGTGTAGGGACACATCATTGAGCTAATTCATAAAGATGAACATCAGTCACCAGCAGGCTGAGAAAAGAATCTCTCTAGAACAAGTAGCTGCTTTTCCTGTGATAAATCCATCCCTTGTCATGGATTTTACTTCAATTTTCTTAAATAATAAAATATTTTGATCTTTGAAAAACCTGTCATTTTTTCCCAGAGAGTTTATTATGTCCAGTAGATAGGGAATTAAGGATCGTCAATTTAAATGCCAGCTTTGTCACTAATGACCTCTGTGACCTTGGGCAAACCGCCTTTGTGATGAGTGGGGGTCAGTTTCCTCACCTGTATGTAGCTGCTGGGGTGCCGCTCGGCTGAGCCCAAACATAGATTGGCCCACGCCCGCCTTCCGCTGCGCCTGTTCTCATCATATGGCGTTCCTGAGGACCTCTTTACCTTTCTCAGTCGGGAGAGAGAGGGGGGGCATTTCTGTGAAGGTACAAGGGTGATGCAAGAAAAGATTAAGATGGTGAGGGGGTAAGTAATTTGGATTGATTTTGAACCCTTAGAGCAAGGTAAGTTAGAGTCCGAAGCTGAAGAAACAATTTTTGGGAGAGTCTTGGTGAATCTCTTTGCACAGGCAATGCTGCTTCAGGGAGCTCCTGTGGCCCGGTGCCGTCCAGGAGGGGACGAGGGCTGTTCACCTCCATCAGTGCCCTGCAGCAGTTCAAAAGGGAGGAGAATTCAAAGGAAAGCCTTCTCAGGTTTGGGGAGGTTGACGGCTCTTTAGGGAAGGTACCGGGAAAAGTGGTGCCGGTAAGGGATCTTTGGCCTCCTGTCTGGACACAGAGTATCTAGAAAGATGGCGCTTTCTTGAGAAAAAGGTTAAATCATATCTGCCCTGGCCAGACTCCTTGGCTGTGAGATAGCACTCCTGCAGCCCCCGGCCATGGTGTGCCATCAGAGAGAGAGATTTTTATAAGGGAGAAAATGGTGAGGAAATTTGATCAGCCTCTTGTAAAAGGAAGGAGGTCACAAAATGAAGGCTTTCTTTGAGAGTTCTCTTTCAGCCTTAAGAAAAACCTTTGAACTTTGGCTAAAACATGCCTCCTGAGAAGCATTCTCTGGAAGGAAATAAAAGAAGGATGTTGACAGTTTGCAATGGCTTTTCACTGTAGTCTGTCCATCTGCTGTGGCAGACGATGCCTCCATTGCTCTGATGGCGAGCTTGGATATATTTGAAGATTTATTCATTTATTTTAGAGAAAGAGTGCGTGACAGTGAGCAGGAGGGGGGCAATGGCAGAGGGAGAGAGAGTCTTAAGCAGATTCCTCACTGAGCATGGAACCCGTTGTGGGGCTTGATCTCATGACCCTGAGATTATGACCTAAGCCGTAACCAAGAATTGGACGCTTAACTGATTGCATCACCCAGGTGCCCCTGGAGAGCTTGGGTATATTTAACAGAAATACAAGAAACTGTAGGACTGTGCAGATTGAATGTTCTTTACCTATGTGGGTCATTGTTCTTATAGAAAGCCATAGTCTGTTGGTTTTCAAACTGTGTTCCACAGAACGCTCAATTTTTCTCAGTGCCTGCTTAAAGGATACCCTAGTAGAGCTCAAGAGTGGGAAAGGGTCATGGTGCACGGTGAGAGGCCAGGGGAATGGGACTCCTGGTCTCCTACTCCTGCTTTGAATATGGAACCACTGCTTATGACTTTGTTTAAATAAAGCACTCCTTAGTTAACCATGGCCACTGTGATAGAGGCAATGGTTAGAAGTACCTTAAAAACTCATGGTTAGAAAAGACTTAATGCAGGGCTTGGGTGCCGGCTCAGGCTGCAGTGACAACATGAATAACCTTGTGGTTCTCTGGACTTCTCATGGGCTTAGAGAGACAAGGAAGAACCTCAAACCATTTGGAGTAGTCACTAAAATCCTGCCAGGGTCGAGCAGATAGTACAGAGAGTATAGTACGTTCACATTTCAGGGCACTGTCTGGGTAGACTGCCAAGGCCACCAGGACTGCAGGGAGTATCATCTAATGCTGAAGCGTGTTTCCAAAACAAGGGCTAGGGACTTCTCGAAGCAGAAAAAAACGCCACTGTTCTGTTATCATTGGACAAAGGATAGCTATTTCTTAGAGGACTGCAAGTTTGGGGGAATGTGTAATTAGGGATTCAGAAGCAAAATGTACTAGAGAGCATGGGAACTGTGTAGCCTATTCTTCCTATTCCACCATCCCCCAAATCCCTAAATTCTCGATTCCCAAATAGTAGATCCTACTCCCCAACTGCCTCACATATTTGAGGGCTAATGGAGCTCTTGAGGAAGGGGGTATTGAAGACATCTGTATTCTCATAGCTGTTCAGGCCAAAACCTTGGAATCTTCCTTGACCTCACATCTCATGTCGAGTCCATCAGCTGGTTTTGTTGTGTCTGCCCTCAGTATGGATTCAGAATTCTGCTGCTTCTCACCACTTCCTGACCACCACTCTACCACTCAGTCTCCTTTTTCTTCTATCTGGATTCCTGCAGCAGCTTCCTAACTTGCATCCCCACTTCCACCATTAATTCTCAGTGGAGAAGCCAGGATGATTCTACTGAAGTGGAAGGAACATGGGTCAAAGCCCTGTTTCATTCATGGTAAAAGCCAGTGTCTTCATAATGGCCTGTAGGGCCCCTCTGTTTGATCTGATCTTCCATTATTTCTCCGAACATCTCCTCCTATTTGTTCCAGCCATATTCACCTCTTTCCTGTTCCTTGAACATTCTGGACTGACTCCTATCTTAGGGTCTTGCACTATCTGTTTCTTGTGCTTGAAATGTTCTCCCTCTGATGTCCACAGGATTAATGTACTCATATCCTTCAAGCTTTTGTTCAAATGACTTTTTCTCAATGACGTCTTCCTTGACTACTCAAAATTGTTCCTAGCCCCTTAGACCATGTACACTGGCTGCTCTTCCTTACTTGGTTATACTTTTTAACAAAGGATGTTTTAGTGTTCTGTAAAGTTCACTTCTTTATTATGTTTGTTTTGTATCTTTTCCTGACTGAATGTAAGTTCAGTCATGAGGACTGAACATGTCCCATGAGGACAGGGATTTTTGTCACTTTGATTCGCTACTGTATCCAAACTGTGTAAACTCATGCCTTGCTCATATTAGGTGCTCTATACAAATTTCCTGAATGAATGAATGAATGACTAAGAGAGCTGGCCAAGATTCTTTCTATTATCTCTTTTACTTTAATATGGTTCTTTATTATATAATAATTTCATATTACATTTAATATTCATTTTGAATAGAAATATGAATTATATATTATATGAATTATGAATTGCATTTAATATCATATTTAATAATACATTTAATACAGTAATATTTCATCTTACATTTAATATGATTCTGTCATAAAAATAAAGAGCATTTCTCAACAACCTTTGTTTTCTGGTCAGAAAAAAAGTACTAGATTTGGGGAGTAAGGTAACCAACCAATTGTATCTCTTCTGATTGGACAAAGGCTCTTGAAACAAGTATTCAGCACTATTATGTGGTTGGAGATGACTTTCAATGACCCCACTGTTGTATTTTAATGAAAACCCAGTAGGAAGAAGGAAGGGGAAAGAGAAGGCAGGTCATGATGGCTAATTCCCTCATCCCAAGGAGAAGAGCTCTTGTCAGCACTTGGAGCATATGGTAAGGTAGCTGCCTAGTAGTCATCCTAACATGAATGTTCTGGTCTGTGCTAATATCCCTGATTGTAAATTGATAAACTGGCATTCAGGAACCCAACTCAGTCTCATTTATGTTTCAGTGAGTGAGAGTTAGGCTCTCAGACGGAGCAGAACCTGAACATGGTGACCCAATTGTGGTTGGGCCTTTTGAAGTTCTGCTCAACTCCTGCTGATGCTACCTGATATTGATACATCTCCCGTTGCTCAGTCTACTGGTTTGATCGGGAACATACCGGTTTGAGAGAGTGGGATGATTTACATCTTTATTAACTGGAATTATTGGTAATAAAGTTCTTTATGCCTAAAAATATGAGTTGTTTAAAAACCGTATGGTTGTAAAGTTTCTATCCAAATCCTAATTATCATTTCTACCAACTTCTCTCATCCTTACTTTATTGCTCAAACTTGTGCTACCATTCTTTATTTACTTGTAGAAAACATCTTCAGAAAACCCAAATAAAAGTAAGCAAGACAGGCAGCACACATAGATTATCCTTTTTTCCCCAGCTTTATTGAGGCATAATTAACAATGAAAAATTGTATATATTTAAGGTGTACAACTTGATGATTTGATATACATATTCATTGTGAAATAACTACCACAATCAGGCTAATTAACATATCCACCACCATATCTATAGTGTGTGTGTGCATGTGTGCAGTGATCTTAAGATGATCATCTTACAAATTGTGTACACCGTAGTCTCAGTGTTGTACATTAGATCTCTGGAACTTATGCATCTTGCATGACTGAAACTTTGTACCCCTTGACTGATATACCCTCAATTCTCCTCATAGCCCCGGGCAACCACCATTCCACTCCCTGCTTGAATGGATTTGTCTATTTTCAATTCTACATGTAAGTGAGATCATGCAGTATTTGTCTTTCTGTGCTTGACTTATTTCACTTAGCATAGTGTCCTCCAGGTTCATCCATGTTGTTATAAATGGCAGGATTTCCTTTTTTTATGGCTGAATAATACTCCATTGTGCATATGCAACATGTTTTCTTTATTCACCCTTTGATGGACACTTAAGTTGTTTCCATATCTTGTCTGTTGTGAATAATGCTGAATTTAACCTGGGAGAAAAGATATCTCTTTGAGATCCTCATTTCATGTCTTTTGGATATGCGTTCAGAAGTGAGATTTTTTTTTTTCAGAAGTGAGATTGATGGTTCATAAGGTAATTCCATTTTTAATTTTTTTAAGGAACCTCCATACTGTTTTCCATAACAGCTGCCTGCACCAATTTACATTCCCACCAGTTTCCCTTACGTCCTCACCAGTGCTTTTTATCTTTCTGATAATAGCATTCGAACAGATATAAGGTGATATCTCATTATGGTTTTGATTTGCATCTCCCTGATAATTAGTGAAGTAGAGCACCTTTTCATATACCTGTTGGCCATGAGTCTATCTTCTTTGGAGGTGTCTATTCAGGTCCTTTGCCCATTTATTAATAGGGTTATTCTCTCTCTCTCTCGCTATTTTTTGTTATTAAGGTGTAGGAGTTCCTAATATATTTTGAATATTAATCCCTTATCAGTTATCTATTTTACACATATTTTCCCCCATTCTGTAAGTTGCCTTTTCACTCTGTTGGTTGTTTCCTTTGTAGTATGGAAACTTTTTAGTTTGATGAAATCCCAGTTGTCTATTTTTGATTTTGTTGCCTGAGCTTTTGATGTCATATCTAAAAAGTTATTGACATGGGCTATTCTTTATGTTAATATCTGGAAAGCACAATTAACTGAGTTTCATAATAACCAAGTTCTCCTTTGAAATCGTGTCACTCAGTAAATGTACAGGTAACCATTTTGTGGGCTATGAGTGCAGAAGAGGCAGTACTCATATATCAGAGATCAAACCCACAAGGCAGGCCTCCAGAGCATTTCTGTATTTGTATAGTCAGGTCCCATGATGTTGATTATTATTGTGTCCCACCTTTCAGGCTGGAGGCAGGGAGCGTATATTAGCCATTCCTCCAGGTCCTAGACAGTTTTTTTCTCTATTCAATATATACTCTGCTCAGAGACTGGATCCTGGGAAATTGATTGCATCTTTTCTCTAGCTACTCGATGTTAATGGTCTTTTCATCTGAGCATTGGGTGAGTGATTGCAATGACCCAGTTGGTTGTAATATCATGTGCATGACTGTATCGTGTATTGTTACACTGCGTTAGAGTATGGTGATGACTCTGCTTGAGCACAAGGGACACTTTATAGAATCTCTGCTGTGTGATTTGAGGATATTACTATGCTGCATATGGACTTGCCTTAAGTACTACGGTGAAAAAACTATAACACAGAACTTCCACTAAAATGTAATAAGTCCAAAGTGGAATGATGCAGTTCTGAACCTTTTTTTTTTTTTTTTTTACTTCCAAACATGTAGCTATAAGAATTGCTCAGAGGCTCTGAATATATAAATGGTAGAGCAAACTAGGTTTTATGCATGCGATCTCTTTTGTGGTTATGGGTCAAACCAACCCTCTTAACCTCATTTGGTCAGATTGAAAAGGCCTTCCTGCTGCTTCTTGTATATTTCAGCATTTGATGGTATATGTGGATAAAATACACAGACTGAGCTTATCTTGAAAGAATTCCAGGAGCTCCCAGCATATTGGCAAGGGCAGTAATGACGTAAAATCCCTTGTCTGAATGGATGATTAGTGAGGCTCATTTTGTGCTCTTTCTTCTAATGTATCCTTTCTCTTTGGGGCCAGCTTTAGACAAGTGATTTGACAGCTGGCTTATTGGAGGAATTAGATCATAGGTTTAAATTGTTTATTGGTTGCCTCTGGATTTGAGTAACCAGCATCTTCACACCTTTGAGCAGAGAGATTGGGCCTCCACAGGCTCTCAGTCAGTGCTAGTGGCTATTCTTCCTTCTTTCTTCTTCTCCTCCTTATATCCCTTGCATGCTGGGCAATTCTTTGCGGTGGAGGTGAAAATATAAATGGGAACTTGGGGAGAAATGAAAAGCAAGAGAGTTTTCAGTGCATCAGGCAAATAGCACACAAAGGGTCACAAATAGTTGCCAGTGAGCTTTTGGGTTGGAGGTCTGAAGGCCAGCAATGGTTGCAGTTTGTCTTGGAACGTGCTTCTCACCTCTTGTGGCTTCAGGCCAGGGGTCCACTTTTCCCCGGGGGCATAAGAAATGCCCCTGGGCTGTTGGTAGAGATATTTCTATTCCTCATTCCTCCTCACCTTTCTCTCATGATTTCTGAAATTGAGGGTTTTATGGGTAGTCTGATCTTTGAATCCTGCTGGGTGAAGCTGGGGAACTTGTGATGTCAGGTGAGTTCTGCCCAGAGGAGAATGGGATTCTTTAGGGCACATTCCTTTGGGCAGACCTGCTGTGTTTGGTGTAGAGCCTATGTCTAAACACAGGTCAGTGAGAGAGGGGGAGAAGGTGCTGGGGTTTGGAAGAATGGTGGGTGGATATACTGGAATTTGGGGAAGAAAGGTGGGATTTATAGCCTTATTTAGTGAAACTAGTCAGTGGGGATTATCATTGTGGCCTACAATGATAATTGTGGCCCGATGCAGATAGGCCCACTGCCATTTGGGCTGATCTGGGTCAGAGCAGAATTCCAAACCTGCATCTTGAGACTGTGCTATACCCTTGGCTCATTCATGTGCTCATGTGTTCGTTCAGGCTTGGAATTGGGACCTTTGTGGAGTCTTAGAGGATGAGGGAGGGTTAGTGTGGTGATGGAGGAGAAGGGCCTTCTGGGCAGTGAGTCTGTGTCTCACCATCAGGTTAAAGATGCTGTTTCAAAACTTTTCTTCTCTATTTTCAGACTGACTGGAAGAGGCCTGTATTGTGTGGGGTCAAGTTTCTTGAGTGTTAACTGAATTCACCTGACAGCTTAGAGTTTTATTTCCTCTAGCAATTGTTCAGTTCTCAAAAAAGATCATGGAAGGCCCTGCTCGATTGATTTCAGGGAAGACAGATGTGTGTGCTCTCTGCATAGACACCCTCATGGAGATTCTGCTTTTCTTTTTAAGGAACTCACAACAAGCCTTGTAATGAAATTGTTCTGGTTAAAATAATCCTTATGAACTAATAAAAGCTTGGATAGTCTTCGGGATTTCCTGCCAAGACTGGTATTCAATGGCAAGACCCGAGGTCAGAAGATAACTCCTTACAAAGGTGGTTGCAAGGGAATTGTTAAAGAAATGTCCTAACAAAATGGAGTTGGATCCATTGGCCTGGCACTGTTCTTTGAAACAAAGGCCCAGTTTTGATCCTTTCAGAGCGAATCTACAATGGTTCACAACAGACCTTGTTTTATCATTTATCTTGCTCCCCATGTTTACCGCTCCTCCTTTCGCTCAGCCAAAAGCTCATGTATTCATTTTTGGCTTTCTCAGGGTGCCTGAGAGGACTATCGTACCACACACTGCAGGTTCTCTTTTTGACTGAGAGAAATTGCCGAAGGTAAAGGGACATTTTCTAATATCACACTACAGTGTCTAGGTATCTTTTCCTTTCTTTTCTGAAGTGGGGGGAAAAAAAAGAGGCCTTGAGTTTGAGCACTGGAAACTCCAGTCAAGTGTAGGATCTCAGCGATGAGAGAGCTCTGTTGCTCCTCCACCCCAGACTTGTGTTTTGGTGAGGTTCACTGGTAAATACCAAGCAACAAGAGGTCACGGCTAGGTGACTCAGGCCCTAAGTGATGTCCTCTCTGAAAATGTAGAGGTACGTCCTGATTTTTAGACCAAGATTTCTAGTTTATGCTGAGGCAGGGCGAGACTGTCCAGATCAGAGAAATGTCTTTAGTGGGCCAGAGGTAGGGGTGATACACATGTGGTGGTTCAGAGGAGGGCATCGAACCAGTAGATGAGGGAACGCTGAGCTTATGTGGAGATTGAACCCACGGCTTTGATCCCATTCCAACCAAACTTGTGCAACTGAAGTTCTTAAGGGGCTGAAGGTGGAAATGGGAAAGTAGGCACATTAGTGTGATGTATGCTCATTGGTAATGAACAGACCTGGAGTTCAGATCTGGGTCTCCCGCTCATGAGCTATATGGTTTTAGACAAGTTACTTAACCTCTCTGATTGTCCATTTCCTCTTATGTAACATGGAGAGAATTAATTTCAGGATGAATAGTAAAGACTAATTAATGAATACTGGAGATAAAAAGAGGGATGTACGAACATGACTAGGCACTCCGTAAAGGACACCTAAAATAATAGGCAAGGTTAGCCAGAAAGTGTTGAATGTGGGTGAGACAGGCTGAAGCATGGATGACTCCTGGGATAACAGAAACCTTTGGAAGACAACTGGCCGCACCACTGACCTTCTGCGCTTCAAAGGCAATAATCATAGCAATAAAAACAACAATAACAAACAACAGCGTGGGCTTTAGTAGGATTTTGATGTTATTAAATGGTGTGAGTCTGACTCAGCAATGCTCAGATGCTGTCCAACATGCATTCCTTCTCCCCCCAACACCTCCCTTGAGGCCCGAGCTTGAAGCTTAATTAGCGCTGCCTTCCTTCCAAGTCTTGGGATCTGAAACACTCTTATTAGCCACACGGATAAAGTGGTTAAATAAGTGGGAGAGCTAGCTGCCCGCTCTACAGAACAGGCTTGGACTTAGTCCACCCCCAGCTACATACCTATCGGGCAGTAGAAAAGCACCGAAGAGAGATGGCAGGCCCAGCTCTGTGGACAGTGTGTTCCCCCAGCAAGGTGTGTACCAGGAAGGAGAGGTCACAGAGCCCAGAGGGATTCCCACCCAGTAGGAAGACATGGCCCAGCCTCTGCCCGGCAGCTCCTTCATCCCTGAAGGAAAAGGGGTCCAGGAAGGTGATTGAAAGTTTCTTTCCCCAATGACAGGAATGGTAGCCAGCATTTGCTGAGGACCCACAGGCAGGATGGTATGGCTCCAAATCTCATGTCTTTAACCTCCTTGCTTGGAAGTACCAGAAGGGAAGAAGGTGCTGCTCCTCTGAGCTCAAGGACAAGAGAGTGAATCTTCTTTGTGAAAATTATTCTGGCTCTGGCACATACTAATGTTTTCTATTTGCCTTACCTTTTAAGCTTGCAGAGTGCCCTTAATCATATCCTACTTCAGGTGTATTTTCTCCAGCTCTCAGCTTTTTAAACTGCCCAGCTAGGTAGATAAGTTACTTTATTTTCATTTTAGAAATCTATACTGAGAAATCTGTATCCGTTATCTTGCCAGGCAAGCATTCTTGTTGTCCGTGCAGAGAATCAATTTTGTTTACATGTTAATAGATTTAGGTTTGGGTGACGTGTCCTAAGGTCTTCTTCAGAGAATAAGAGCTTGCGATGCTCTATTAGAATGCACCTAGGGTGCGGAGCTAAAACAAAATAGACCCAGCTGTGTCATTAGGTGCTTTGAATTACACACTCCCAATTCTAGGCAACTTCTCCGTCCATGTCTTCTCTGAGGAGCGGGGACGCAAAGAGCCAGCTCTGTCACTGCCGATACACCCCACTTAGACTGTGGTCTTGGATTCTCTGCTGTGTACTTTCCGAAGTCTGATGGCTTGATGGGAAGGTTTTTGTGTGGAGGGGAAGCCACACCCTAGCATTACCTGTTTTCACTGCTGTTATTTCAGCAGTAATTTGGTGATATTCGGAGGTTTGCTAAGCCTGGCACATTCTGGATGTTTTGGAGAATTGTTTTAAAGATCACAAGACTTAATTCTTCCCTGCAAAAAGATTATAATTTACTGGGACTATCTGGCGCAAATACTTGGCATTCGTGAATGAAATAAAGTAGAACCTTGAAGTACTCAATCAATGTAGAAAAATCTTAAGATAGTGTTTCGGGGAATAAGCCTATTAGGAGCACACTTCTCAGCACACGGTGTTATTACACACTCATGTGTCACAACCAGGTGTGGGATTCGTTGCAGGCCATTTGTTAGTAATAATAACTGAAGTCCTAAAATTTGTGAATTACTTCTTTTTCATATGAATTAAGATGGATTCAGTGTCATCCCTAAATTCCTCGCTTGTTTGCATGCTGACATGCTTTCTTGAAAGTGAAAGAATCGAAGCTCTAATTACAGTCCTGCTCCCTGGTTAGGAGCTTGTGCGCTGGAGTCCGGTCATCTGAGCTCAAGTCCCATTTCCCTCACTGTGACCTAGCACTGCCGACATTCCTCGTTTTGCTGGGAGGCTGCAAGGAGATCATCGGGGTACCGCCATGCTTCCCTTGCCATGACGCAACCACTAGATAAATCTCAGCCAGTGTCATTATTAATTATGTGTAGTGCTGGGTACACAGCTATTGTTCTAAGAGACCAGAAAAAGGAGCGAGCAGTGTTGGCCAGTGTTGGCCATGGTTCAGAAGGAAGGCCTAATTGCAGGGTCGGTGCAGAAAACACTGCAAGCTTACGAGAGGGCTTGATTTCCTTTTTCCCTGCTGTGTGCCTCAGTGGCTTGGGGGGCCCATACCCGTGCTAGGCCTGCGTGTGTTTTCCCCCATTGCTGATAAGCCCTGTTCTGTTGTCTTTAGTTTGGCTCGATCCTCATGGGATTAGATTGTTTGGCTTTGGGAAGGTGTGCGATACCTTGAGTCTCCTCTTCTCACACTGACACTCATGGAGGAAAACACTACTCCTGGCTCTGGTTTGTCGTTTCTGTTCCTACACCAATGTAGACCACACTGCCCCCGCCCCAGGTCAGGACCCTCCCCCTAAGGGTGTCTGTACTGTTCTTCAAACCCCACCTCCCCTTTCCCTCACTAACTCAGACCAGCACTCCCCGTAAGCCTACTAATTGTACTCATTTTTTAAAATAAAATGATTGTATTACACATATTTTAAAGATACATCAAAGGGAAGATAATGACACTTTACAAATTTATACTCATGTTCGGTAATTTTGAAGATTTTGCCATGTTTCCTCTCTGTCCATCTCTTTTGGCTTTTTCTTTGATGAATTATTCTAAAGCAGATTTCAAGTATGTTCTTTTACAGCTATGTCCTGAAGAACGCATCTCTAAAAATTATGGACATTCTCTGATATGACCACCATGCTGTTATCGTGTCTAACAAAAAGTAATTCTTTAGTATCATTGACTACCCCGTTAGTTACCAGATTTTTTTCAAAGTTGGTTTGCTTGAATTAGGGCCCACAAATTATGTCGTAAATTTCCTTTAATCCAAATTAATGTCCTTCCTGCCCTGCTCCACCCCCCTCCTTTTTTGGCTATACTGTCGGCTTACTGAAGAGAAGGCAGTCATCCTTAGGAATGCCTTCTGTTTTCAATTTACCTGTTTGTTTCTTGGTGAAAGCTTGATCCCTTCATTGGTGTTGCATCTTCATAGAAGAGTATGGGATATTTTTCCATTTGTCTAAATGTACTTTTTCATCTTTGCATAGTGTTCACGAATTTTCCTTATGTAGTTGTGGCATGTTCCTTGCTCAGAGTATGACTAGGTGGGTAGTTTTTTTTTTTTTTTTTTTTGGTGGATAGTTTTTTTTTAAGCCTTCTCCCCCTGTAAATAGCATAATATTCTAGTGTGTGTATAAATGGGAGCTATCAATGCCATATATTAATTTTATGTCCTGTTAATTCGCTGCTTTGCCTGATTTTTGTGGTTTTTCATTGATTCTGTTGAGTTTTCTTAATATACAGACCCGTTATTTAAAAACAGATCTAATTTTAGCTCCCAATTGCTCTATCTTATCTAATTGCATTGGCTGATTCTTCCAGTATCATGTTAAGTAGTTGTAGCAATAGTGGGTGACTTTGTGTTGTGTCTTCCATTGATGAGAGTGCCTGTGAGTATTTCCCCATTAAGTAAGGTACATGTTTAATTGATTTGTATTTTAGGAATGAGTGTGTATGTGGGAGTGTGTATGTGTGATCAGAAATAAATGTTGAATTTTTCAAATGAATTTTTGACATTGTTGGAGATTATAGTATGATTTCTCCTTTGACCTTTTACTGTGATTAGTTACATTAATGGATTTGCTCATATGGAACCATCTTGTATTTCCAAAATAAACTCTCTTTGATCATGACATACTTTGACGTAAGATTCTATTTTTAATTCTTTTCTTAGAATCTTTATATCAGTTATCATACATGAGAATGATACATAGCTCTCTTTTTCATATTATCTCTATATACCTTTTATATCAATGAATATATTTGACATAAAATATTTGATTTTCCTTCTTTTTCTATACTCCGAAACAATTTAAATAGCAGCTAGACTATTTGGTTTTTAACTATTTGTAGTATTCCACTACAATTTGTAAAACCATCTGATCCTGGTGTTGTTTTGAAGAGTAGCTTTTTGAAAAGCCTCTCAGTTATTTATATGATAATTGATCTGTTTGGATTTTCTATCTTGACTTTTTATTTCAACTGAAGTTCTCCATTTCATCTAGGTTTCAAATATTTGCTTAGAATTGTGCCAATATAATTACATAGATTAAATAAGTTCCTTATTTTGATGGTTATTTTTCCTTTGCCATGTTTGTTTTGTATATTTGTGTTTCCTACTCTTATTTACTAAAAAAAAAAAAATTACTGTAGATTTGTCCATTCTATTCATTTTTTTCAGAAGATAAGATTGTTTCTTTATTAATGCTATATATTCCGTCTTCTAACTCTTATTTCTGCTTTTATCTTTAGTAATTCTTTTATTTTGCTTTCTTTTGACATTCTTTATTGTTCTTTTCCTCACTTCTGGAGTTGAGTATTTAATCCATTTTTTTTCCATTTTTATTGATATAGATAATAAAGTTATGAATTTTTATTTGAGTATTTCCTTTAGCTGTATCCCTAGATACAGTGTGTTGCATTTTATTTATTGCTGCCATAGATGTTCTGCAGGAAGTTCTGTAATTACTTTTTATATTTCCTTCTTGACATTAGAGTTGAATGAAGTTTTTTTTAATGTGTTTGTTTACATTTCCACGTGGAAGGACTTTTAAAAGATCTTATTAATTTCTAGTTTTATCATACTTTGGTCAGAATATACTATATTTTTAAAAATTTACTATAACTTTGTGGCCTAATATGTTGTTAATTTTTGTAAATGTTTCATGTGTACTCTTAAAGAAGGTGCATCTCTATTATTAGGAAGTGTTCAATATGTATCAATAAGATTGATCTTATTGCTTGTTTATATCTTCTATATCCATACTAATTTCTTTTGTCCATTTGATCTCTCTGGGTCTAAAAGAAACCAATATGAGAATAGTTGTTTATTTTTTCCCCCTCTGGTGAGTTAAGACCTCTTGCAATTATTGACACAATGGATATGTTTGGTGTTGTTTTATATTGTTTTTACTTTAAACTCCTGTGTTTTCTTTGCCTTGTATTGACATTTCTTTTGTTATGTGAAAGTTTTAATTTTTGCTTAAACAGACACATTTCTATCTTTGTTTAATATGCTTAGTCACTGCTTGTTTAGATATAAGCTATTGGTTTTCTGGTTTGACCAGTACAGAGGTTAACTAGTGACTTTTTTTTTCCCCCCACTGTCTCTCTCCTATGCTCCAATTTAGACAATATTCTCTTAAGTTCCAGCATGTCTGTGACTACTATATGGAAGAAAATTTTAGATAGATTTTGAACCCTAGCTTTCAGTTTCTTTGAGTATGTTAAAAGTGCTGTATTGTTTACCAGTATGAAATATTATAATCAAGATGGATGTCTAGTCTGTTCTGATGTTCTTTTCCTATAAATGACAGACTTTTTATAGATACCCAAGGGACTTTTCCTTGTATTTAAAGGCTATGACTTTTACCAGGAAATGTTTTTTGTGTTGACACTTTTGGATCAAGTTTCCATGGCAATAGTATACTTTTCAATATATAGATGCAAGTTTTCTTTTACTTTAGGAAATTTTTTTTTTTTTAAAGATTTATTTATTTATTTGACAGAGAGAAAGAGATCACAAGTAGGCAGAGAGGCAGGCAGAGGGAGAGGGGGAAGCAGGCTCCCTGCTGAGCAGAGAGCCCGATGCGGGGCTCGATCCCAGGACCCTGAGATCATGACCTGAGTCGAAGGCAGAGGCTTAACCCACTGAGCCACCCAGGTGCCCCAGGAAATTTTTCTTGAAATATAGTTTTAAACATTTGTTCCGTTTCAGTTAATTTTCTTTTTTGGGAGTGTACCAATTGTCTATATATTTACTCTTCTTTACTTATATTTTATATTTATATTTTTCTTGAACCACATAAAAATTTGAAAATTTCTGACTGATTTGTTATTATTATTTTGTTTATTTCCCTTCTATCCTCTCTTTCCCAAAAGGTACTTTCTTTGGTTTCTATTCACTTTTGTGTTTCTTTAATTTAGTCTTAGATTCTGAAATTCTAATTCTTTTCTGAAATGTCAATTCTTACTTTACATATTCTTCTTCCTAGTCCTGTAATATCCGAGCTTTTCTACCTCTTATTTGTGCTGTTGTTTGAAAGCTTTAATAATTCTCGAAATCTTCGGATTCCCTCATGTTGAAATAATTGAATAAAGTTTTCTGCTTTGTGGCCACATTTTCAGATATGTTTTCATTATTTGCCAATGTGTTATAATGTTATTTTTCAGCTTTTTTCCATGTCATCATTTTGTAGTGAGGCTATTGTTTTGTTCTTTTTCTGCTTGCTTAATATGTTATTAGGCAATTAGGAGAAATGTCTATGGAAGAACTGAGTTATGGTCATATTCAGGGTTTATCGTTCAAGGTGCTCCTTCCTGTGCTGTTACCATGAAGAATTCAAGGTAGGGCCTCTCTCTGAGCTGAGCTGGGTTGAGAGAACTTTCTGACTTTCTGTAGACCTTACATTCTCGGGCGATGCCTTCACCTTTAGAAGCTGCACTTTGCTGTTACGGTGATTTCTGGGTTTACTTCCTCACTTAGCGCCCACTCTCTCCTTTATCTTCAGCCTGTCTCTTCCCTGCCTCTTCCTCCTTATCCCATAAACACAATCATCTTAAAAAACAAACCTTTTTTTTTGACACTGTATCCCCTTCAAGACACCATCCAATCTTGCCTCCTCTTTTTATCCAAACATCGGTGACTCACAGTCTTCATTTTCTCATCTACTGGTTACTCTAACTCATTATAAACTCCTTTCTATTTTCACCACCTTTTTTTAAATAGATCTTGTTACAGTCACCAGTGAGTTCCTACTTGCAAATCCAATGGATGCCTCTAGATTTATCGTATTTGACCCCACTGTTGTATCAAAACTGGTGATCCTGCCCTCCTGTATTCTCCCATGTGTCCCTTTAATTCCTTTCTGACCATTCCTTCTCCATTTTCTCAGTCCTTCCTCTCCCTTTGCCCATCCTTGAATATTCCTGCTTGCTCTGTCTCTTTTTAGCTCTTCTCATCCTACAGTATCTTGTTCCTAGTTTCATCTACTTTCAGAACTTTACTACTCATAGGCTGGTGACCACTAAAGAAAGCCCAGTTCTCTCCTCTGAACTTCAAACTTGTTAATCTTTCTGTGGGTTCTGCATCCCCAAACAAATGTTACAAAGATATCTTAAAGTTAGTATACTTCAATATGAACTTGTCTTTCTTCTCTAGAATTCTTGTCTTGGTGGTGGCGGTCACACAAATTAGAAACCCAGGAATCATCCTTGATTTCTTTCTCTTTCAATCATCTCCATTCAGGTATACACCAAATCCTGTAGCATTCTATCATCATCTCTTGCCTAATGTGGTACTACATGGTCTTGTGGCTTGCGGTCTTGTCTCCCTCAATTACCAGCATGATCTGTCTGCTCATGTCACTGCCCTACTTTAAATTTTCTATGGGTCCCTGTAGCCTTAGTGATAAAAATCAAGCTCTGTGACTTGAAGCACAAGGACCCTTTGGCTTTCTCAATACCTTCTTCTTTTATGACTTCTAGCCTGTAACAACATGTTTGATCCATACTCAACTGCTTTAGCTCAACATGCCATGTTGTCTTGCTTTCCCATGCCTTCGCTCTTGCTGTTCCCTTCACTCTCTTTTCTTCGCCTGGTTCACTTCTATTCATTCTTTAAGGCCAAATTCAGATATTACCTCTTTCATGAAGACTCCCTGACATCTGGCTGACATTTCTTCAAACCTAAGCTGCATTAATTATCCTTCCTCAGTGTTGCTCAGCATCCTCAGCTCCCTGATACCATTTTGCTAAACATACTATATTACAATAAATCATATTTATTTTTGCCTCCTCCCCAAGTCTTCCTTCAGGTTTCCATGTTCCACATAGAAATCACTTCATATATGTGCTATAGAACAAAACTACCCATTTGAATTTAGCACTATGAATACAGACAAGAACATGATTGTTTCATTTCTTAAAATTTTTATATCATTTATCATATTAGCCCAAATGCCTTGCACATAGTTCATGCTTAATAATTATTCTGTACTAGATAAAATTGATGGATATCCCTGCTCTTGAGGAGCACAGTCTTTGGTGATATGGTGAGACCAGAGGGAAAAGCTGCCAAGCTTAAAATGTGAAGAAACATGGCTTAGAGACAAAAAGTCCCTGAATGAGGTTATCTGGAGAGCTGGTAGCTCTCACTAACTCACTGTGACCTTGTGGGGCCACCTTCCTGAATCTGTGAGTGCTGTGATCCCTCAGAGCTCTAACATTTGGTTCTGAGTCATAGCCCAACTTGTTATTTTCGAGAAGCTATTTCAAATAATACGGGATAGTTTGCAGTTACCCCGGTGCAGTGGACTGACAACGTCAAACCCGACAAAATCATTAGCACCAAATATCTTCCCTGCAGATACAGATTCATGAATTCTTACCAGATGCTGTGACCTGAATTTCATGCCAACTCTCCTCTACTTGTGAGCCCACACTCATTCTGTTCCTTCCACCCACAGTGTTCTTCCTTTTCCCTCTGCCTGCCCATCCTACCCTTCTTTCTTCCAAGGCCCAGATCACATCCTACTTCCCTATCTGTATTTCTCCTTTCTCTGTGCTTCTCTTCACTGGAATTGTGAGCATTACCACACTTCTGTGTTTAATTGTTCCCCAAACATTTAATGTGACTTAAGTTTACTAATTTTATGATGAAATTTTTTGAAACTCATAGAAGACTGAAGTGAGAGCCTTTAAAATCTTCAAGCCCTCATCACGGACTAGCACTGTCAGGTTCATTTTGGGTCCTTGTGAAATCCTTGCAGGATGATTGATTTATGGTGCCAATAGTAGAAAAGGTGAACATTGAGTGAGGGCAGCTGGTGTCGTGGGAAGACTTCCCGCTGAGTTTCCTCTTGGAGAAACTTCAAGTTTCAGACCAAGCCTAAGATCTTTGCTCTGAATCCAAACTCTGCTACAGTTATTTTGTATAGTTTTTAATTTTCAGGTTGTTCACACTGATTGATGATGATCATTTGCTCAGGGGGGTTGAAAAAGATCTGTTTGGGACCTGTGATGCTTCCCTCTTGAAACCACAGGAAGCTTACTTATTGGGTAGAGCATCTCTTGAACAAAAGCCTGCCGCTGTTGTTAAAGATGCCTCAGCTGCAGTTGGACAGATGCCTTTGCTCAAAATGAGCTGCCCCAGTCCTAACAGTTTCCTGCTGAGCTGGTCTGACTGCAGCTGCTGTTCCTCAGTGTTCCATAGCTTTGCCACACCACTTGAAGCTTTGTACTAGACCAGCCTCAAAGCGTTTGTCTGCCCTCCCTTGCAGTGTCACGGGCAAGCTTGTCTGTGTGACCTACTCTACATCTCTTGGCAGATGGCCTCACCAAAAGCAACCCTTTTTGGAGCCATGCCAGGGAGCCTGAATGGGACGTACACTGGCCACAAGTCAGCTGGGCAGGTGCTGAGGATGACAGATGTGCTGAGTCAAGGAGCTCTCTGCTGCGAGAGGGCAGGCACTGGCCTGTGGATTCTGGCTGACAGCTCATTCCACTCTCAGGAAACCCTTGGCTTCTCTCAGATGGGGGTCTGAGTGTGCCTTTTTCTCAAATTTAAGCAGTTGTTATTAGATGCAATGCCATGTTTTTCCTTTGGCATAAGGTTCTTATTTGTACCTTTCATGAACACTTTATAGAATATGGCTCTACTCCTTTAAGATCTAGTATTCAATTCAATTCATTCTAATTCAACAAATATTTGTTAAGAGGCTGGGTTGCTGGGATTACATCTGTGAAGAAGACAGATATGGCATATGTTCTTTGACATTATATTGAAAATTTCTCTCCTGTTCTTCCGGAGCTTTTGAAAAATTTCATTTTTATATTTCCATCATTGATTCATCTGGAATTAATTGTGATATAAGGAATGAAATAAGGATATGATTTTATAATTTCCTAGATGGTTACCCTGTTGTTTATTTGTCTTTTAATTCTAGTGTCGTTGACAGACAGTGTTATATTAGTTTCAGGTGTACAATGTACTGAATTCAACAATTGTATGCATTGCTCATTGCTCATCATGATTAGTGTTTGCTCATCTTAATCCCCTTCACCTATTTCACCCACTCCCTCCCCTCTGGTAACCATCAGTTTGTTCTCTGTAGTTAAGAGTATGTTTTTCGATTTGTCTCTTTATTTTTACTTTGTTCATTTGTTTCATTTCTGAAATTTCACATGTGGATGAAATCATAGGATATTTGTCTTTCTCTGATTGACTTATTTCACTTAATATTATAGTCTCTAGATCCATCCATGTTGTGGCAAATAGCAGGTTTCATTCTTTTTTTATGGATGAGTAATATTCCATTATATATTTTATATCTTCTTTTCCCATTCATCTGTTGATGACATTTGGGCTGCTTGCCTAATTTGGCTTTATAAACAATGCTGCAATAAACATAGGGATGCATATATCCTTTCAAATGAGTGTTTGTATATTTTTTGGGTAAATACTCAGTAGTGGGATTCCTAGATCATATGGTAGTTCCATTTCTAATTTTTTGAGGCACCTCCATACTGTTTTCCACAGTGGCTGCACCATTGACATTCCCAACAGTTCATGAGGGTTCCTTTTTCTTCATATCCCCCACAATACTTGTTTCTTATGTTTTTGATTTTAGCCATTCTGACAGGTGTGAGATGATAGTGCATTGTGGTTTTGATTGCATTTCCCTGACAATGAGTGATGTTGATCATCTTTTCATGTGTCTGTTGGCCATCCGTATGTCTTCTTTGGAGAAATGTCTCTTCAAGTCTTCTGCCCATTTTTTAATTGAATTATTTGGTGGTTTTTGGTGTCAAGTTGTGTAAATTCTTTCTATATTTTGGATACTAACCCTTTATCAGATATGTCATTTGCAAGTATCTTCTCCCATTTTGTAGGTTGCTTTTTAATTTTATTGATTGTTTCCTTTGCTCTGCAGAATCTTTTTATTTTGCTATAGTTCCCATGTTTTATTTTTGCTTTTATTTCCCTTGCCTCAGGAGACTAATCTAGAAAGATGTTACTATGTCAATGCCCATTATTTTTTGAATAAGCCATCTCTTTCCCTCCTTTGACAGTAGTGCCTTTGCTATGTAGAATTCTTCCCTTGTGTTATGATGGTATTTTGTTCTAAGTGGAAAATCTTCTTACTGTTATTTCAGTGGCAAATATGTGGTGACCTGAGTCTCAAGACAAAAATTTTATAATAAAACCATCCCGCACCTTATTGAAATTAATACAATAACTTCAATAATTAATACTTAGCTATTTTGTGACATAACAAAGCCAAATTTCATTAATTAATTTCTCTATAATAGGGCTATATACCGATAGTCATTCATCTCTTTCATAACTGTTGGATGCTGTTGTAGTCTTAAAATAATCTTTTTTTTTTTTTAAAGATTTTATTTATTTATTTATTTGACAGAGAGGGAGAGATCACAAGTAGGCAGAGAGGCAGGCAGAGAGAGAGGGGGAAGCAGGCTCCCCGCTGAGCAGAGAGCCCGACGCGGGGCTCGATCCCAGGACCCTGAGATCATGACCTGAGCCGAAGGCAGAGGCTTTAACCCACTGAGCCACCCAGGCGCCCCTGTCTTAAAATAATCTTCACAGACAAAACATTCATATGATTCTCAGTATTTAAGTAATTGAATTTTTAAGTAAAAAAATTAATGAAATCTATGTAAATGAAGAGTTTATAACTACAATGTACTGGAGTATTTTAGGGGAAAACCCAGTAGAATATGCACCAAGTATACAACTCCAAAGAGTCTGCCTGTTTGCTCCAATTTCATAGTACTGCGTTGGTCGGAGGGAATCCCAATTGATCATAAATACAAGTGAAGTCTCATAAGCCAAAGCAGGAGTACTAAATGAAATTCTTCATAATTTGAACTCTTACCACAGATACAGCTATCCTAAATCCAGTGCGTATTTGCGTCTACTTTTGTAGAAGTTTTATTATCTGTCTGCTTTTTTATGCACCAGTATCATACTCTTCTAATTATCGTAACTTTATTATATGCTTTATTGTCAGATAGAGGTAGTCTTCTCACAATACTTTTCTTTTTCCAGAATTTTCTGTTTTGTATGTTTAATTTTCCAGGTACACTTTAGAGACACCATTGTTTAGCTATTAAAAATATCTACTGATATTTTATTGAAATTTCTTGACAACTAGAATTATTTTCTAGTGAATTAATTTCATTTTGATATTGAATCTGCCAAGACAAAAACAAGTTATGTTCTTTCCTTTACTTATATTTCCTTTTTGGTACAGAATTTAAAAACTTCATACAATATAATCTTGCATATTTCTTGTTAAGTTTATTTCTAGGTCTTCATTCTTTTAGCTGTGGCTTAAACAAGATCTTTTCTAATTGGTTATCATTTTGTATACAGAGTGACTACTAACTTTTGTTTATTAATTTTGCATCAAGTTAGGTGAATAATGCTATTGTTATAAATTTTCAATAGATTTTCCTAAGCTTCCCAGTAATATATAATTTTTTCATTGATTTATCACATTTAGGGATTAGCATAGGTAGAAAGTATTTGTGTGTTATGAAAATTTCTTTTTATTAAGAGTGGATTTGGGGAGTGAGACAAACCATAAGAGACTCTTAATCTCAGGGAGCAAACTGAGGGTTGCTAGGGGGTGGGGGTGGGGAGGGATGAGGTGGCTGGGTTATGGACATTGGGGAGGGTATGTGCTACGGTGAGTGCTGTGAATTGTGTAAGACTGATGATTCACAGACCTGTACCCCTGAAGCAAATAATACATTATATGTTAAAAAAAAAAAAAGTGGATTTAGAATCCTTCAATTACCATCTTTTTATCAGTGGAGATAATGATACGATTTTTTCTCTTTTGACTTGTTAAGAATTATTAATATGACTTGTAACAAGAGATATCTAATATCGAACATTATTACATTCTTTGAGTTAGCCACACTTAGATATGGTGATTTATTCTTTTAGTGGGTTTTGTATTCTATCTACTGATGTTTTATTTAGGATTACTGCATTGATATTTCCTAAGTAGATTTTTGTGTGTGTCATCTTTTGCCATCAATATTATACTAGCTTCTTAAGAATAATCTGAAATAGTTTAGAGTACTGTAATTACCTATATAAAAGATTGATACAGTCACTCCTGAAACATGTAGACACTTTATGTTTCTGTAATTTAATGTTCACTATCAAATTTTTTTTCATTTATCTCCCTGTTCATTTAAATTCAACTTGTAGTAGGTTTTTATTTCAAGCAAAAGTAGCTTTTCTTCTTTGGTTTTGCACATTTGGATTTTTTCCTCTGGTCATCATGATATTTCTTTGACAGTTATCTGATGTGGCGGACTGCTGGTAGCTCATCCAAGTCTATTATTTCTTGTCCTTGGGCACACAATTTACTTCCTTTCCCAGCCTGCCTTGAAGTTAGGTGTGCCATGTGTCTGGGTTCTAGACAAAGGAATATGAATGAAACCGCTGTGTGCCAACTTTAGGCTTAGCTTTCGTGAAAATTTCCCACATACCTACTGTGAACCGGATACTGTTCTGGGGAGTTGGGCTAGGGAAGTCCAGAAAGACCAGCTCTCTGCTCCTTGAGGTTTATAGTGAGCTTGAGGGAACGTGATGTGAAGAGAAGGAAAATGTGGGCAGAAGACCATAATAGGATTGAAACCCAGGTGTGTGAACTGTAGGCAGCACAGGGGAGAGCACGTAGATTGGTGTGACCAGGATGTAAATGGCATGGGAGGTGATGGGGTGGGATGGTGAGTAGTGAAGCTGGGGAGGCGGGCAAGGACCAGACGGCACCAGGCCACGCTAAGGGGTTGAGAGTAACAGGAAAGTCCCTATTTTTAGGTGCATGGTGTCAGTCACATCACACTGCCAGCAACCCAGAGAGTGGGCTGGGCTGGTGCTACCCGGGAACCTGGAGAGCCATCCGGTACGTGTCCTGGAAAGAGATGCTCAGGGTAGGAGGGCAGGGTTGAGAGGATGGAGTGTTAATAAGGTACAGTCAATACAGTCAATAGACTGTTGCTACTGACCAGATGTGGGGGGTTGAGAGTGAGTGCCAGGTTCTTAGTGCAGACGGACAGTGATATCGTCTCCTTGGACAGGTGTACAGGCAAGGCAGCAGGTTTTATCCACATTCTGTTCTACAGGATTGGAAACATTTTCATTTGCTCAGTTTCTATCTATTAGATACTAATATTATCTATAGCTATATTATTATTATATAATATACATACTATATTATATATTATCTATATCAATATTATCTAAAATTTAGGAGAAAATGCTTGATGACATCTTTGGTTAGTGTTGGGCTTTTTCACCATAAATGGTCAGTTCGTATGAATTTTTTTGGTATTTGTTCTCTTGCCCTTCAGGCAAAATTGTGTTTATTTATTAAGAAAAAATTTTCATAATACTGTTAGACCTTGCTTTTAATGAGGTTTCATGCTTTTCTTCACAGATTTTTGCTTTATTTATCTGCAAGCAGAATTGAATAAGCATGATTTCTAAGTGGATGGTTTATTCACAGCTTTCTTTAGAATTTAAAAAAGGTGTCAAAGTTGCCAATAGAAAGTGTTTTTTGTCTTCTATTAATGTCTTTTCCCACTTTTTACTACAGGCTGTTATCATTCTTACAGGAAGTGAATAGTTATGAGTCATAAGTCTCACAGCTCAGCATTACAGTAATTGGCGTTTCAGAAAGGTATCTGTCAAAGGTAATTAGGACACATGTCTGAATGATATTTTATATTCATAAGTTTTAGTGAAACAGGTTTTTAAGGTATAGGAAAACTTGTCTGTGAAGGCTCCTTGGATTTGACTTGTAGATTAATGATAGGGGTATTTATCTATTTTGTTATCATTAGGTTCAAAAACAAGCAAAGATATGAGGAGAGTAGATCGCTTCTTGTGTACTTTCTATTTCTCACCTCCTCTTACTACCTGTAAAAATTCACATTTATTTAAAATTAACCCCAAATGTGACAACTGAAATACTAGAAGCAATTCACAATGCTAAAATTATACCAGTATAAACCCTTTCATCAATTGACACTTTGATGCAATAAAGCTTTTTTGTGTTTGTTTTTAATAAGTATCATGTTAAAAAGTATGTGGAATGTTATTTTCCACCAGTGTTTGTTTTTAAATGTAATTGTATGTGCTTTACCTATTTTGGAACTACATGAAGTTATTAAAATACTTTTAATTTCATTTAGAATTTTACATTTTTTTTAACTCCTCACAGTTCTTGAGTTTAGAGATTTACTGTATTATGCACGAGCCAGCACTTATTGTGCCTTTCTTTTGATAAGGTAGCTATTTTTTTTGAGGATTCCTCAAACTAAATGTTTACTTTTCGTAGCATAGTTCCGTAATTCCTAGGTAATCCTTCATGTGTGGTAGGCAAAATAAACCTTCAATTTCACTAAAACATATTCTGATTTTGGTTGGTGACATTCTTTCCTTGCCAGATTTTTTTCATATTTAGGTCTATGAATTTTTTTCCAGAACACCATCTGTATATTCTTTTATCTTCTTTAAAACTGCCAGCATTTCTTAGGCGAATGTGTAGGGGAGTGAGACATATTCCAGAAAAAGAATGTGTGTTCTAAGATATTTAAACCAAACTACATGGCTAAGGATATCAAAAGCTGATCTAATACTAGACAATAACATCAAAGCAAACTTCTCTTTCCTTATTGTCCTTGTCATTTCTATAGTTTTTTTTTTTTTTCTGGGTGCATTACTTTAAAAAACTTTTAATTTTGAGATAATTGTAGATTTACATGCAGTTTTAAGAAATAATACGGATAGATCCTGACTACCTTTAATCCCTTTTCCCTCCAGTGGTAACATCTTGCTAAACTGTAGTACAGTATCACGACCAGGATATTGACATTGATACTATCTATACATGAATCTTATTCAGATTTCCCTGATTTTAAATGTGCTTATTTATGTATGTTTTTAGTTCTATATAGTTTTAACACTAACACTTGTAGGTTTCTGTATCTGCCACTGTTATTGAGATCCTGACCATTTCTGTCACCACAAAGATCCTTTGTCTTTCTCTTATAATGACACCTTCCTCTCTTCTACCTTGTAACGTTTTGTCATTTCCAAAATGTTATATAAATGGAATCATACAATATGTAAAAATGAAGTTTTTCCTCAGGCACCCCAGTCCCCTGGGGTTTCTTCCAGATTGTTACATTAATAGTTCATTCTTTTTTTTTGTTGAGTAGTATTTCATGGTGTAGATATACCACAGATTATTCATCCATTCATCCACTGAAAGACACAAAGGTTGTTTCCAGTTTGGGGCTATTACAAATGAAACTGCTATGAGTATTTCCATAGAGGTTTTTATTTCAACATAATTTTCTCTGTGACAAATGCCCACGAGTGCAATTGCTGGGTTGTATAGTATCGAATATTTAGTTTTAGAAGAAACTTCCAACAGCAATGGATGAATGCTCCAGTTTTTCTGCATTTTGTCAGTGTTTGGTGGTGTTACTACTTTTTATTTTAGCCATTCCCATAGAGATTACTGGTGATTTGTGTCTACTTGCTTTTTGTATCTTTGCTTTTCTATACTTTATTTTTCATTGATTTTTACTTTTATCTTTATTATTTCTTTTGTCCTGCTTGGTTTGGGTTTACTTTGCTCTTCTTTTGCTAGTTTCTTAAGATAGGAATTTGTTACTGATTTGTGATCTTTCTTTTGTTCTAATGAAAGCATTTACATAAATTTCCCTTTCAATACAGCTTTGGCTGCATCTCAAATATTTTGATGTTGTGTTTTTATTTGTATCCAGTTTTACGCATTTTTAAAATTTTATTTTGGGATTTCTTTTCTGATTCATGAATTATTTAGAAGTGTGTTAGTTCCCAAGTGTTTAGAAATTTTCCTCACGTCTTCCTGCTTTTGATTTCTAGTTTGTTTCCGTTATGGTTAGAAAACTTTATATGAATTCAGTGTTTTTTAATTAGTTGAGGTTCGTCTTATGGATGAGGACATGATCTGACTGGGTGAATGCTCCATAACTACTTGGAAAAAAACATGTATTCTGCTATTGTTGGGTGAAGTGTTCTCTAAATGTCAGTTAGATCCTGTTAGTTAATTGCATTGTTCAGTTCTATATCCTTCCTAATTTTCTCTGTAGTAGTTCTATTATTTATTTGTTGAGAGTGAGATGTGAAATCCCTAATCTTCATCTGGCGTAATATACATTTGCTTCTTTATTTATTCACCTGTTCTTCTGCCCCTCTAGAATGCCAGCTTTATGAGGGCAGAAATTTGTGTCTATTTCATTTCCATCTGTATATTCAGCCAGCAGTATATTGGATGCAGTATACTTGACTGTAGTAAAAAAAGAATTAAGATAAACTACATCTTTGTTTGAGGAACTGTCTCGCAGTCATCTTGGTTTTAGTGTTTGGAACAAACACTAGCTTGAGTAGGTGTTTTAGTGATGTCTATGGAATGAATAGATGCATTTCCTGGCTGATCCATTCCCACATGCTGGGAGGCCTGTCAGACATGTTGTTTCTCCAAATAGCCCAGCTTTGACTTGGCCCCTGCAAGGCGGGTGTCTTTGCTTGGTAAGCTCTCTGGAGAAGTGGCCATGGCAGGTGACTTCCACGGAAGGTAGCAGCTGACACTTGAGATCTATCTTTTCCTTTGTTTTGTAACGTTTTCATGGCACAGCTGAGAATATTTACAGAATTTTGGCCAGTGTTGTCTAATTACATTTTAGAATTTTGTTCAATATTGTGGAATTACATTTTAGAGCTTTGCCATCTCATTATACAGCAATTTGGGTGGTTGTGGGTGAAGATTGTGGATGATGATTCTGGCCATTTTGTGTGTCTATAACTCTTCAGTGTGGGCTGGAGAAAGCTTTCAGGGAGTTTAAGGAGCAATGGGTTTTCCCTCCTACAAACAAAATATTTTACTTTTATAAAATGGTAAGAATGTCAGGATGGCATTGAAGGTCAGCAATAGATAGAAAGCAGGCCCTCAAGCCAGGCAGATTAGGTTCAAATTCCAACCCTCCTACTCAATAATTGTGCAACCATTAGTTAGGTCATATTTTTACCTCAATTCCTGCCCCTCTAAAGTGGGGATAGAAACTTTTTAGTTGGATGTAGTCCCACTTGCTCAGTTCTGATTTTGTTGCTTGTGTGTTAGGTGTCATATCCAGAAAATCATTACCAAGATCATGTCAATGAGCTTTCTTCCTGTATTTTACTCTAGGAGCTTCATGGTTTCAGGTCTTACATTTAAGTCATTTACTTCCCAATAAAACTGGAAAAAATGGAGTGTGGATAATTGTTGAATATATTACATTACAGAAAGATTAAATGAGATGTCTAAAATGGAACCTGTCATAAATTAAAGGCTTGATAAATATTAATTTACTTAACTCTTACCCTATTTTTGACATGTGAAAATGAAGAAGTCTCTCCATCTCCAAGAGCTTTTATCTCCTTTGTCCATGTTATGATTTGGCATTGCTCACAGTGAAATGTATTGTGGGACTCAGAGAATCTGGCATAGACAACAATTAGTGGATATTCAGACCCTTCTGATGAGAATAAACATACAAGGGAAATGAGGAAAGCAAGGTAGATGTGGGCAGATATCCCCATAAAAGAAGAATAGATGGAATTCAAAAGTGGTCACAATAAATATAGTCACAGAACTGTCTGTGTCTGCTGATTACTTGCTATCCACTCAGTTTCATTGTCAGATTGCAAGTGTCCTTAAAACAAGGTCTTTCTCATATCTATAGTTTCACGTTTCTTAAACCATATGAAGTATCCACTGGATATTTTATGAGTAACATTTCCACTTGTTCTCATCTTTTTGTAGGGCATAAGAATGGCAATTTCCTTTTCTTGAACTTGGAAATGAAGGAAAGAAAGATTTCCCCGTTAGGCAACTAAAATAATAATACATAATGAACAGGACAAACATATGTAATTCTTTATTAAAGATTTCTCCTAGGAACTGTATCCTGATTGACGGCTAAGTTGCCCAAAGAGGTCATTAAAATTTCGAGTCATAGAACACCCTTTATTTTGACTGCAGGATTATGAATCAATAGTCTGATTATAGTTTATTTTCCTTTACGGCATGCTACAAGAATGGTAAACTGGATAGAAGATCAAATGAGTCTGATCCCCGTGGGAATTTTATTTCTTATTTAAAAATAATAAAGATTGCTCTTAGTCTTGAAGGTTTGTTATTGTGCTATACTCTTGATGTGCAGACAGAATTAGGTTTCTGGGTCTTTAAGGCCGTGGGCTCGGCCATTAACCAATGCAGTTCATTTGGGAAATCTACTCTGGGAGGCCTCTAGTCAGGTGACATGCCAATTTGACACATAACTCTCAGTTCATCACTGGTTCTTCTGGTCCTCCTTAAAACATGAAACAATGTGAGTACTAAAAGTAACCAACTTTTAAAAAACTAAAAGATTTAGATCTGGAAGTGACCTCATACTCTCTTTTATATTTGCTAATGAAAATACTGTAAAGTCTGAAAGAATACTAAGATACTGTCCAGTATTACTTTTTCCACTTAATTCAGAAATCGTTTTTACTGTATCTAGCAGGTTATCATTAGGCCTCTGACTGAAGCTCATTATCTCATGAAGCAGCCTCTTTATTTAAAAAAAGTGTTAACTTGGGGCATCTGGGTGGCTCAGTGGGTTAAAGCCTCTGCCTTCAGCTCTGGTCATGATCTCAGGGTCCTGGGATCGAGCCCCGCATCGGGCTCTCTGCTCAGCGGGGAGCCTGCTTCCCCCTCTCTCTCTGCCTGCCTCTCTGCCTACTTGTGATCTCTCTCCTCACTGTCAAATAAATAAAATCTTTAAAAAAAAAAAGATACTAAAAAATACATTAACTTTATATATTGTGAAATACACAGATCTAAGTTACGCTTAGATGAGTTTGACACTTCATTTAGTCAACACAAGGGCATATGCCTGTCTAACCTCCGCTCCAAATAAAATATAGAACATTATCTCCTATTCTTAAAACATATGCGATTATTAGAATATTATTTCATATGTAAAAGTATAATCTGTTTGGAACTTCTTCATGCTAGTTTTATTTCTCTCCTCTGAAGCATGTATGTACAATTAGCCTGATTTCTCTTTTCCTTGACTGTCCTTCATATATTTGAGAATTGAATATGAAGTTGTAAACTCTTCAGAATGTAAAAAGTATTACATGTTTCAACATGATTCCAGAACATAAGTCAACCTATTTACTTAGGAATTCTGGTGAAATGGAACCTATTGCTTTCCCTGTATTAATTGTGTGATGTTGGGAAAAGTTTCTGTGCTTCCATAAACTACAGTGTAAAATGAGGACAATGCCTACCCTATGGGATTGTTGAAGGAAAAAAAAAAGATATAATGTATTTAAAATGCTTAACATATTTCCTGGCCCTTAGTGAGGTATACAGTAGAAAGTGACAGATATTATTTTAGGCAAAGTAGATTTGAGTATTCTTGAAAAATCCTTGGATATAACTTCTTCAAAATTCTGTCTCCTTTTTTGACATGGATTAAGGAGTATAATGAAGTGAAAGAAAACCCGATTTAGCATCAGATTATCTGGGTTTTAATCCTGGCTCATGTATTTTTTAGCCTGTGACCCTTAACAAAACACTTAATCTTCCTGGTGCATTCTCACATATCTAAAGAAGGGATAATAATACTGCCTAACCTACATCATAATGTTGAGCTGTTAAAGATTAAAATATGGTGTGAGTTAAAGTTCTTTTTAAGCTGCAATTTTCTGTAATAAGTAAGGAAGAATAAAATGATGGTGCTCATAGGGAGGCAAGGTAGGAAAGGTCAACCAAGAAGTACTTCAGGCTGAATATGCTAAATCTGCCTTTGTGGAATTTCAGCTATACCTCACATGGTGATGGCATCCAGAGTGCAAGTTATAAGCAGGTGATTGGTACCCAGGGGTTCCTCCTGAAACACAGAGCATTCATCTGCTCATGAAACTCAGAGGAGGAGGATGTCTAGGTTGTAGATGAATGCACATCCCTTGGTTATCTGGGATATACACTGCTAGATGAGAGATCCTGGCTGTGTTCACAGATTTCTCATTGGTGATTACTTGCTCCGGTCGAACCTACCTACCCACTCTCCTTTCAGGCCGTCACCTGTTAATAGGAATTCCAGTACTACTCATTTTTCTCTCTGAACTCAAAACAGGGGTTTTGGTTGCCTGATAATCTCTCTCATGTGCTCAGAATATCTTTATTAATTTGTAGGTACAAAGGATGCAACATTAATTATCATTAATGCTCAAGTGACAGTGTCCCTAAGTGTCCTCCTTGAGTGCAGCATCTCAGTTTTTCTCAGCACTTCATTCCCTTCCTATCCCAATTCTTCCCCCGCTCTTTGTGGGAAAGCCTTAGTTATTATTTGCTCTCACCACTTCCATTCAACATTGTCCTAGAGGTTCTAGATAATGCAGTAAGACAGAATGAAATACGAGCTGTCCAGATTGGAAAAAAACAAAAACAAAACAAAACTGTTTTTATTTGCAGATGGCACAATTGTCTATGCAGAAAATCCAATTAAATCTACAAAAACTCTTGTGGAAATGATGAAAAAGGTCATCAAGGTTGTAGGATATGAGATAAATATAAAAAAATCAAGTGTATTTCTGTATATTGGCAGTGACATATCCTATATGCTAAAGGAAAAATGAGTAAATTGAACTTTATTTAAATTAAGATATTCTGTTTGTGAGAAGATGCCACTAAAAGAGTGTAAATAAATACAACCTATGGAGTGGTAGAATATTTTCTCTATGCACATATCTGATTAAAAAAAAAACAAAAAACTCCTATCCAGAATATATGAGGAGCTGATATTTAAAAAAAAACAAAATTTAATAGTTAAAAACAAAAAAACTCAAACTTTCCAGTGGCCAAGAAGCATATGAAAAGATGCCAGAGTGAATTTGTCATCCGGAAGATACAAAATAAAACTACTATCTTGTACCACTACGCAACTACCAGAATGATAAGATGAAAAAGATGGTAAAACACCGAGAGTTGGGGAGGGTGTCAAAAAATTGTAACTCTCATATTCTGCTGCTGGGAGTAAAAATTAGTATTTTCACTTTGGAAATTTGTTTGAAAAAAATGAAATGATGCATGTTCTGTGACCCAGAGATATCTAACAGAGTTGAATGCTTTTGTCTACCAAAATGTACAAAATATACAAGATTGTTCATAGCAGCACTTAAAGAGTCAAAACCTGGAAACTACTCAAATATAATCACAAAACGTAGGGCTGTATAACAGTGGAAATGAAGTTCATTACATGTAGCATGGATCATATTTAGCTTTAAAGAAGCCTACACAAATAAATAGCTACTTACATTTTTTTTTAAAAATGCAGGTTCAATCAGATAGGGAGATGTACCATGAAAGTTTACTAAGGGTTTCAGAGGGGAAGGGGATCGATGATGCGGTAACAAGGTGATGGATATTAAGGTGGGCACATTTCGTGATGAGCCCTGGGTGTTAAATGCAACTAATGAATCATGGAACACTACATCAAAAACTAATGATACACTATACAGTGGCTAACTGAACATAATAAAAAAAAAATGCAGGTTCAGGGGTGCTGGGTGGCTCAGTTGGTTAAGTGTCCAACTCTTGATTTTGGCTCAGGTCATGATCTCAGGGTTCTAAGATCAAGGCCCGCATCAGGCTTTGTGCTCAGTGCAGAGTCTACTTCTCCCTGTCCCTCTGCTCCTCCTCATAATTGCTCTCTCACATGCTCTCTCTCTAAAATAAAATAAAATAATAAAATAAAATAAAATAAATTGTTAAATGTAGGTTCATACAGGAAAAACTACACCTGTAGATGTGAAAAGCACAGTTAGCCTTGGAGAAGTTCCAGTGGGTTGATTCATTCAAGTTCTGGTTAGTTTGGTTGTGAGAATTCATATATTAAATTGTGATATATACACTTTTCTATATGTATGCTGTATTTCTAAAGTTTTTTTTTTTTT
>CM052884.1:5132424-5152079 GCA_028534135.1 Potos flavus
TTTAGTCTTACATGTTCACTTGATTTATGACAAATGTTATACTGCAGTCCTTTGTGGAAAAGATGACTTACCAACAAATGGTACCTGACTAATTGGACAGGCATACAGGAAAAAACAAATCTTTACCCCTTACTTCATACCAAACTAAACATCAACTTAAGATGGATTATATATAGAAATATAAAAGGCATAACAGTAAAACGTTTAAAAGAAAACAGGAAAAAAAAAAAGAAAACATGATGGTACATCTTCATGTCCTTTTGATATGTAAATGTTTCTTGTTTATTTATTTAAGATTTTATTCATTTGAAAGAAGGAGAGACAGAGCACAAGCAGAGGGAGAGGGAGAGGCAGATTCCTCATTGAGCTAGGGGCCCGATGTGGGGCTCAGTCCCAGGACCTGGAGATCATGACCTGAGCTGAAGGCGGATGCTTAACCATCTGAGCCACCAAGGTGCCCTGATATGTAAATGTTTCTTAAACAAAACCAGAAAGCTGTAAAATGTAAAGGAAAGATTGACAGATTGGATTTCAATAAAATTATTTCTAATCATGAAAAGACACCGCTAGGAAAATGAAATGATAAGCCATGGACTGGGAGAAGATATTTGCAACACACGTATCTGACAGTGGATTTATTTGAATATACAATGGGGCTCATAGGTGCCCATGGGGAAGAGTCATCCCCAAAGAAAAGTGGGCAACCATGTGCACAGGCACATCACAGAAGAGGATATCCAAAGAGCAAAAAAGTGTGAGAAAGGCGCTCAACTTCATTGGCCATCAGGGAAATTCAAGTTAAAAATCATACTAAGATGCGCTGAAAGGGCTAAAATTAAAAGGACTGACATTTCTAAGGATTGGAGAAGATGCAGAGCAACTGAAAATGTCATGCTATTCTGGTGTGATTAAAAGTTGGTACAGCTACTTATTAGGAAAGCTCTTTGGCTGTATCTGTGGATGTTGAACAGATAAACACCTGATGGCCCAATAGTTCTGTTCTCATCTTTATAACTTGACAATAAAGTATACTAAAGTGTACTGAGAGTGTGTGCAAGAATTTCACAGCACTGTAATTCATAATTTCCTCAATCTGGAAAACCAACTTGTCCATTCGTGACAGAATGGAAAAAATACAATACAGCAATGAAAAGGAACAAACTATTGTTATTTGCAACAACCTATGTGAATCTCATAAATAATGGTGAGGGAAAGTCAGACAGAAAACAATATGTACTGTATGGCTTCATTTATGTAAAATTCATAAATAGGCAAAGCTAATCTATCTTTTTAAGAATCAGAATGATGTTTACTCTTAGAGAATAGAACTTCTGGTTAGAAGTTAGAATAGAACTTCTCTTAGAGAAGAACTTCTGGTAATATGTTGTTTCTATATTTGGGGGTAGATAAGAGAATGGGTTAACTTTGTGTAAACTCATAGAACTGAATACTTATGATTTATGCTTATTTACATTGTAATTCAATAACAAAAATCTTAAAACAGCAACAAAAAGTAACTGCTTTGGTAGCTTATCCTCGTATCTCTAGCCAGATGAGCAGCTTCATCACAAGCCCTGTCTAACCTGACCTGTATTATACTTATATGCCTCCAAAATCCCATTACTTTTTTTTTATGGCTCCACTTGGCTCTGAGAGAGGACAACCAGTTGTGTGGAGCTAATGAGCTCAGTTCCAGATGCGGCAGTGTCCAAAGGCAAATACCCCTGAGGTGAGGGGAGACTCTTCAGTTTTCCTTTATTCAGAATTCCTAGCAGAAGTTCACCTGCTCTTCGCTTCTTTACTTCTAGCGACAACACCACAGACAGATCTCAAAAGCCATTTGTGTAGGTACGTCACTGGCATTGTGTATATGCATGTATTTTATCTCATTTTTAAATTTTAAAAATTATGACACATGAGAAAGATATATAAAACATAGATATTTGTAACCACCAACAAGATCAAGAAATAGAGCATTACCAGATTGCAGAAGGGCCCCCCACCCTGGCCCAGATGCCCCTCCTTTATCTTTGTGTATTTATTCATATGTGTATGTAAATTTGCATCAATAAAATATTTTTATTTACCATTCACATTTCAGTTTTATCGGTTGATTTAAAAATGTCTTTTATAACAACTTCCCCCTCTAGCAAAGGACTCAGTCTAGGGATCAGAGATTACATTTAATTGTCACATCTCTTTAACCTCTTTTAATCTGAAGCATTTTCGTAGCTTTTGTCTTTTATGACATTGACACATATAGTACTTCCACTGCCTTTAGAAAGAACATTTCTCACATGGTGTTTGGTGTTTTCTCTAATCATGGTGAGATTAAGATGCTATGGTCTGGCCTGGAATACTGTGCAGGTGATGTTGTGCTCTTCTCAGGGTATCACAACTGCAGGCACTTGATGTCTACCTGTTCTCATCGGTCATGGTGATTTTGACCACCCAGCCAAGTATTGCCTGATTTCTCCACTCTACGTTACTGTTTATTCTTCTCCTTTGCACTAATAAGTGGTCTCTTCAGAGACACACAAATGTACTATGTCTTATTAAGTTCCTTCTTGAATTAGTATCCATTGAGTTTTGCCTGATCCAGTCTTTACCACAATGACTACAAAATGATGACTTTTCAACTCCCACACCAACATTCCTTCCACATTGACCATGTGGCCCTCACCATCTACTGTAAGCAGTTCATTATTATGTACTATCTAAATACCTCCTTATTTATTTACTTATGTAATTATTATCTGTATAGATTCATAAACTCCAATTTTTTTTCTATTGTTTATAACTTACTACTGAACTTAATTCTTTTGATGCTGAAATTGTTCCGGGCTTGGCCAGTGGAAACCCCCTCAAGCTGGCTACAGTATTCTTGTATATTCTCATGATAGGTGCCCCGCCCCCCTCCTTTGAGCGCTGTCTTACTTTCTGGTATAATAAATCCAATTAATTGTTTAAGATCGAATTCAAATGTCATCTTTTTCAGGGCAGCCACCAAGATTAATTCTGTTCCAAAGACCGTCGTCTTCGTCGTTTTTGTCGTCGTCGTTGTCTCCTTCTTCTTTCTTCTTTCTTTCTTCTTCTTCTTCACATAGATGTGTAGATTATACTGAATGATTGTTCCTTACACATAGAAGTGATTTCTAAATGTTTCACTATTTGATTTATCTCTTCAGTAAATTGTGCTTCATGACCAAGGTCTTCATTTTCTACCTAAAAAATAAGATCACTCTTAGAATCTTAAATTGCTTTAGTTATACAATAGATGGCAAGTAATTCTGTTCTTATAAATAAATGAAGGATGGAAAGGAAGAAGGAAGGAAGCAAGCAAATCATTTCCTTGAAAAGTGTTTCTATTTTTCACTTTTAAATTTACATGTTGATTGGAAATGAAGCTAAATGTTGAAGACTAATTAGAGTAAGGGAAGAAAGCAGTGGGAATTGGGTGTCTCCATAGAGTGATATAGAGAAAAATCAAAACAAAGTCAGGGACCTCATCAATGAATATTTAATGATCTCAGTTGCCCAACTGACTGGTTGATTTACTCTTTTATTCATAATTTGAGGCAGCTTTATTGCATTATTATGTTTTAGCAGATGTTGATGTTCATTTTTGAGATGATGTATTTGATATTTTTATTATTTGTTTTGGTGAAGATTGTTTTTACTAAAATTCATTTCTTGAGTAGATTAAGTGACATAAAAAGTTGTTGACTGTCTTGCTATAGGGTTTGTGGTGGTGAATAGTCAGTTTATTGTCAGGAGGTGAATAGTAGAGTCCTTCACCCTTGATGTTATTTCTTGAACTGGTCCCATCATGTCCATTTCTCCCTGTTGGCCCTAAACCTGCAGAGATGAGATGAAGTGAGTTTGTGGGTGTGACTCACTTACCTCATACGCCATTTCTGTAGGGTACGTGAATTTATTCCACTTATCAAATCCAACAAAACTTCCCAGTTTGAGCTAGTCTGGGAGATATAGTGAATATCAGAGACTATGTAATGAAAATTTCATTTTTTAAAAGTTATTTATAAAAATAGCTTCAGTTAAATTCATTGTGTTAAAGCCTTTTAAAGACTTAATTTGTTAAAATAATGAACCCATTTCCCATTTGTATGCAGTTGGGTATGTTTTTCATAGACTTAGGGGAGGGTTGATCTGGATGTAACTGTGGAGTCAGAACCACTCATCTCACAGATAAGGAGTTTGGGGCCCAGAGAGGTCAATGAGAGCTAGTTAGTGGCAGACTTGGTAAAAGAACCAGTTCTCTTCTGACTCTTGGTTAGGCATTCTGTTTACTGTACCTTAGAGTTAAAAGGTTATAAGGTATCAGTCACTCACCTCATGGCATAACCACCATACTCACCATCTGTTTAGTAATAAACCTTTATGATTAGAGAAAGCGTGGAGCCTTCAGTCCACTGTCAGCATTACCCTGAATGCCAAATGTCTGAAATCTAACTTTCTGTGTTTTTACTAAGCTGTTACAAGTTTCATGTACTCTTTTCCTGGGTAGAAAATGAGTTAATCGAATAGAAAACGAGCCCTATAGAAATTTCTGCATTCTATAAAGGCTTTCAGATTAATTTGTTATCTATTTAGTTACACTGCTGCATCATAATAAACAAGGTCTCAGCAACAGCATCTTTGCCTTGCTGAGGTCAGGCTGTGTTATGCTAATTAGCTCTTCTGTCCTCAGCTGTCCCCCAGCTGTTTCATTCATTCAATAAATATTTGAGATTTATTATGTGCCGCACTCAGTGCTTATAATTGAGGATAGGAAGTAACTTGCAAGAACTGATCACACCCCTCACTGAGCTTGATAGGCAATTGAAAGCTAAAATCACTAAAGTGAGAAATTACAATACAGGAAGAATATGGAATCATGAAACATATGGTTCATAACATATGGAAACCATAACAGTCCGGGAAGTGATGCTTAAGTTGAAATGTGAAGGACCACTAGGAGTAGCCAGATGAAGGGACAGAGTAAGATCACCCTAAGCAGGGGCAACACCATGTGGGAGGGCTGGAGGCAAGAGAGAGAGCCGAGCAAGAGCAGTAACGGCTGGAACATGGACAGTCAATGGACTTAGGGGAGATAAGACTCAAGAGCTGGCAGAGAGCCTTGATTCCAGGGATTCTAGAGGCCCCTGAAGGCCAGTTGAGTGAACTCTGATTTTATCATAAGGCAACAACATGAAAATGAAGGATTCATTCCTTTCTTCGGGGCACTCGTCTTACTATATTTTTCTCATCATTTTATAGTTGTCCTCTCTGATAGACTCTGCAGTCCTTGAGGGGAAGACTTTATCTTCTCCATCCTTGTACACTGAGAATCCAACAGCATACATGTCACAGACCAAGTGTGTAATGATTTATTGAAGGCTGAATGAATGATACAGGTAATAAGTAATTATCATCATTCTCTCTGGGCCAGCCTCTGAAAGAATGCAAGCTTACTTTGCACATGTGGTTGTGTTAGACTTAAATGATTTCTGGAGAGTAGAGGATGAATTTCTGACATGTCCTAGAAGTATGTTCATAGGATATAGTTTTTACTATATCCCTAAAAGAAAAGTGTAGGAAGCTAAATTTGGCTCATAGGTCATTGGAAAAATATCTGCACCTATGAGTGAATGCCGTCTTTGTTCTTTGCTCCTCACAACAGTTCAATTTTCAGTCTAGATAACAAGTGATTCTTATTTAAAGTGTTTGTTGACAAACTAAAAGGCAGCCTACAGAATGGGAGATGAAATTTGCAAACATATCTGATAAAGGATTAGTATCAAAAATCTAAAAAGAACCTATCAAACTCAACACCCAAAAACCAAACAGTCTAGTTAAGAAATAGGCAGAAGAAATGAATAAGCACTTTTCCAAAGAAGACATCCAGATGGCTAAAAGACACATGAAAAGATGCTCAATATCACTCATCATCCCAGGGAACTACAAATCAAAGCCAAAATGAGATACTACCTCACACCTGTCAGAATGGCTAAAATTAACAACACAAGAAACAAGGGATGTTGGTGAGGATGCAGAGTAAAGGGAACTGTCTTGCACTGTTGGTGGGAATGCAAACCGGTATAGCCATTCTGGAGAACAGTATGGAGGTTCTTCAAAAAGTTAAAAATAGAGCTACCCTATGATCCAACAATTGCATTACTAGGTATTTACACAAAGGATACAAAATACAGATTAGAAGGGGCACATGCACCCTGATGTTTATAGAGGCATTATCAATAATAGCTAAACTATGGAGAGAGCCCAAATGTCCATCAACTGATGAATGGATAAAGAAGATGTGGTATATAAGGATAAAGAAGATGTGGTATATAAGGAATATATACAATGGAATATTACTCAGCCATCAAAAAGTGAAATCTTGCCATTTGCAACAACATGGATGGAGCTAGAGTATATTATGTTAAGTGAAATAAGTCAGTCATAGAAGGGCGAGAGAAAAAGGAGAGAGGGAAACAAACCATAAGAGACTTAATGAAAAAGAATAAACTGAGGGTTGATAGAGGGAGGTGGGTGGAAGATGGGCTATATGGGGTATTAAAGAGGGCACTTGTTGTGACGAGGACTGGGTATTGTATGCAAACGATGAATCACTGAATTCTATTCCAGAAACCAATATCGCACTGTATGTTCACTAACTAAAATTTAAATTAAATCTATAAATGTGATAAATGTTATAAAGGAAAAGTATGGAAAGCTATAAACATAGAATTCCATCATTAAATATATTTGATTTCTTAAAAAAATATATACAATGGAATATTATGCCTCCATCAGAAAGGATGAATACCCAACTTTTGTATCAACGTGGATGGGACTGGAGTAGATTATGCCGAGTGAAATAAGTCAAGCAGAGAGAGTCAATTATCATATGGTTTCACTTACTTGTGGAGCATAAGGAATAACATGGAGGACATTAGGAGAAGGAAAGGAAAAGTGAATTGGGGGAAATCAGAGGGGAGATGAACCATGAGACTGTGGACTCTGAGAAACAAACTGAGGGTTTTGGAGGAGAGAGTGGTGGAGGGATAGGTGAGCCTGGTGGTGGGTATTAAGGAGGGCACATATTTCATGGAGCACTGGGTGTGGTGCATAAATAATGAATCTCGGGACGCTGAAAAAAATAAAATTAAATAAAGTGTTCGTTAACAAAAGTCCTGGAGGCTTTGGGTAACTCTTGACAGGGAAATGTTGACATTGTAAAGCCTTCATTCATAGGTGACCCTATTGTCGTAGCAACCTCAGGTGCTTACGAAACACAGTTCAAAGTGTCCAAATTCAGGCATGCTGGCTTGGGGTCAGCCCCAAATCATTTGCTTGTTATTTCTGTAGATCTCTTGGAATTTGGCATAAAACCGTCATACTATTTGGTGACTTGCTAAATTCCCCCTCTTTTTTTTAATCAGGGCAAAAAGCCACAATCTCATACGATGGTCGTTTTTGACAGTGGTGGGTACAATTGTGACTGGTTTTGATAAATATCCTTAATCATTAAATGAAATATTTTACTGATTTCTGACCCTTCTCTTGGGGATAGGTAGTAGCAGCCCTCTGTTCTGTATTTATTGCCATGGAAACCAAATCTAGGCTAACTCTGCTGCTTCAGAAATGTTCATTGGTCTGTGGATTTCTTGGTGAGTTTCTTTGCTGATACTGTAATCCCTTGTGATCTCTTTCCATTAACACGTGTGTGTATGTTGTGTGCTTCTTCACTTGAATTAGTAGTTATTTTGATCTGAATCCATTTCTAAAGGTACTATATGGATTAGTTCCAGCCAGTGCAGGCTTGTGTGGCTGTGTTGTCTGCTTGTGTGTGTGCACATGTGACTATTGGAGAGAGAATCTAAGTGGAACAGCCGTGATTTCCTCCCAAGGTATAAAACGTCATGTTTGGGCCTCTTTGCCTAGAAAGGCTACTGTTTTTCTTCTACAATTGGTCTTGATTACACACACGTGTGTGTGTGGGGGTGTGTGTGTACACACATAAGGAAGGTGTATATATATGTCAGACTACTCGTCTCCACTTATAATGGAGGTGACTCAAGTTATCTGACGAAATACATTTTTTTGGTATATTTTACATTACAGTTCTTTTCATGTTTTCCTGATTGAATGGAGCAAATACATTACAAACGGGGATTTGCTACTATCTTTCACTTACATCTCATAAAATACTAAGATGCAAATCATGCCTACAGTGCTCCGGCCTTACCAAATTAGATGTTCCTTTCAATGAGTAGGAGCTTATATTTCAGGCTGAAACTGGGTCTCACTGGAAAACACAAAACCAAAAGAAAGTAATGCCATATGGCTTATGGGTTTGTAGAAACAATATCTTATACAGTGTGGTATACGGAATTTCTAGCATGCTCCAGATTAAAACAACGGCACCTGTCTTGCCCTGTGAATGGACTGGGCTGTTGCACATGGACTCCACTGCCAGTGACTCTCTGTTGATTGACAACAGGATGACGGCCATTTCTACTGCCAAATGATGGCGGCCAGATGCCATATAAGGCTGTGGTATAAGGACAGTGCTTCATAAATATTGCAGGGAGAGAAGAATAATGAAGATAAAACCTAATGTTGAGCTTGCTTTTCTTCCTTGTTGGCAGTTTGCCCTTCTAAAAGGGGAAGGTGAGTGTACCTCTCTAGATGCTTCCCTTCAGTATCATTTGCAGCCTTCTTTGACCTTCTGTCCTCTTTCTAGAGGGCTTCCCCAAGTCTGAGGTCAGGAAGTTGTCTTCTTTTTCTCTGTGATTTCTCTCTTGCTAAGAGGATCTATTCTCGAGGCTTCGACTCCCATCTCTGTGCAGCCTTCACTTCTCTCCTGGGCTCTGGCCTTCATTTCCAGCTTCCTCCTGAATGAACATGTCTTCTTGGATATCCTACTTGCATTTTCCCTAACCCAATCCCTCAGGTCAGTTCTTTGGCATTTTTATTGTTGTTAAAGAATTATCACCATTTTCTGAGTCAGTTGGGCTTATACCTTATTCTCTTTTGTGACCTTTTTATTCTCCTTTCCCCAAACTACTGTTCATACATTACTGCTTTTACTTCTTTAATAATTCTTACATTCCATTCCCAATTATAAAACTGTAGTGTAGAATGCTTGTTATCTCTCATTCAACATTTGCTCTAGTTTAACAACCATACTTTCGAACAACCAGCCTCTCGTTTTCCCAGCCTATTCTGCAAATTGCTGCCAAATTATTTGTCCTAAACCTTATCTCTGATTAGCCTACTTCTTTATTCAAGAATATTCAGTGGCTTCCCATTGCTCCTTTGCCAAATTCCACAATGTATCATTCTCAGTTTCATTCTGTTTTCCACACTTATGCCCTGGCCCTACCCTAAATACTTCATGGTGTTTACTGAACTAGAAAACTTGGCTTGTATCCAAGTAAAGTTTGTGTCAAACTAGCAGTTTTTAATTTGTTTGAGTATTGCCTTATCTGTCTCATTCACTAGACCATAATTTCCAGGGGCAGGTGCTGTGGCAGTTTTCGATAATAATTGTAACCTCTTACTTAGTATAGTACCTGGCACATAGCACAGTAGGTAAGTTTGGAATGAATGACTATATTATGTGATTTGCAACCACAGAAATTTGTGAGAGCATTTCTCATGCCTGGAATGTCTTATTTCTACAACTTTGTCTATTGTAATACCTCTGTGCTTCAGTCTTCAAATATTACCCCTCATCAATTGTTTCCTAATCTTTCCCTTCTCATCCTACCTTGTTTCCTTTCTTCATTTCCCCAGCTGAATGTGTTCTTTTCCTCCTCCTTCTGGTTGCTGAGAAGTTCTCGTCTGTCACTTATCATATAATAACATCAAATTTTGGACATTTGCACCTGCTTACCTCCCAACTAGCAGTGGATATTTTGTGCTGACTCTCTTTGGACCCATTCTTCTCAATGATTCATATAGATGTGTAGAAAGCATGTTTATTACATTAGCAGATGACATGAAACTGGGAGGGAAGCCAATTGCCTTGGTATTGAAGAAAGTCTTGAGAAGCAAGAGAAGTAGACTGAATCTAAATTAACAAAAAATGTGCATTATGCACAAAGGCTTTAAACCAGCTATACAAGTACATGATGGGAAGCGTGCAGCAAAAACTTAAGTCTTGGTTGACAGTTGGTCCAGTATGGAAAGGGTGATTTGCCTGCCAAAATCCTGAAGCAGTCTTGAGTTTGGATTATGGATATATTGACAGACTCCAGAATGAAGGAGGTGATAATTCTCCTTTACCTTTGACTGAACTGTCCACAGATGTGGAAACACTGGGACATATTACATGGAGGACGACAGGATTCTGAAGTATCTGGAAACCAATGAGTCATGGCCTGTATAAGTAACTGGAGACGTTTCACATGGAGTGGGGTCATGATAGCCGCATCTGACATGACAGCTGAAGTTTATTAAGGAAAGATAGAAAGCTATGGGAGGCCTTTGGGGAATCAGAAAAGGATGGAACATTCTGTTGGCCAGAGCTGTCCCAGGTGGAATTGACCTCCTCCAGGGAATGAGTTTCCTGTCCCTGGAAATGCTCAAGGGGAAGCTGGGCAATGCAGCTAAATAGTTTCCAAGGTCTTTTATACTGCAGAGTCCTAATCTAGATTTTATCACATTTTCTTATTTCTTGTGAGGATGAGGGGGAAATTTCTTCTATATTCATTTATTGAAACATAAATCAGAGATTTAAATGTCCGCAGTACTATGTTGTACCAGGTACTGGGGATATAATGATGAATGTATAATTTTGACTACTTGAGGAAATGGGTATAAACTAATAATTGTAATATGTTTTGATGAGAGGTGTAGAAGTGCTTGGGAGATGCCATGGGAATATAGAGGAAGGGCATGTATCTTTTCTTGGATGATCTAGGGAAGGCTTTACAATGGAGTGAAGCCTTGAGTCATTTGAGAGATTAGAGTGAATGGGAGCATGCCAGGAGCATGGAAGGTCTTTAAGTTCTGGACCACTGGGTGGGTTAGTCTCAGTAGATGCGGGTGAATGTATACAGGGGCAAGTGAATTAATTCTCTTCAGTAGCCCAAACTTTTTTTTCAATATCAATTTCTTTTATGAAAGAAATACTTGTTCATTTTATTTTTTTAAAGATTTATTTGTTTTTGCAAGATCGAGCAGAGCGAGCACAAGCAGGGTACATGGGAGGAGTAGATGGAGAAGCAGACTCCCCGCTGAGCAGAGCAGGGACCTGATTTGGGACTTGATTCCAGGACGCTGGGATCATGACCTGAGGTTAAGGGGCAGACTCTTGATTTTGGCTGGGGCCCTGATCTCAGGGTCCTGAGACTGAGCCTGCCTCAGGCTTTGAGCTCAGTGGGGAGTCTGCTTGAGATTCTCTCTCCCTCTCCCCATGCCCCTCCCTTCACTCGTCAGACACACAGTGTGCACTGTCTTTCTCTAATATAAATAAATCTTAAAAAAAAAACAAAACCTCAGTAAATCAAAAATGTATAGAGAAGGAAAGAATCTAGTTCTGCTCCCGAGAGAGATCTCTGTTTTATTTTGGGTGGTGCATTGTAAATTAAGGCGACTTGGTGGGTGAACTTGTGGTTTTAGGAGGGTGATCTATAAAGATCTTTCAGAGGGGACCGTAAATAAGCAGAAATTTGTAGAATGAGGAGTGGTCAGGCAAAGGAAAAACTGAGTGTTAAACTTTGCAGATAGAATAGTTAAGTACAAAGGCTGTGAAGCAGGAAACTGGTTGCTTGAGGAACAAGAAGGAAAGGAATGTAGTTGAAATGTGTGAGCCACCAGAGAATTGTAAGTTGAGGTTGGTGAGGGAGGCAGGAGACTGAACATGCCTCCTGAGCCCAGAGCCCCGGAGGTCATGCAGGCGGCATTTGCATTTCATTCCTAGCACATTGGAGGACCCCAGGGGTGTTTTAAAGCAAGAGGAAGGAGACTTGGTTTGTGTTTCTGAACTATGAGTGCTATGTGGGGAATGGACTGAGGTGGAGTATGGGGCCCAGGTCGAAGCAGAGACTAGTTGATAGGACTATTAGAATAGTCCCAGCCAGAGCTGATGATGACTTGGACTAGAATAGTGGGAGAGTGACAGACAGTCTGAAATTTTTAAAAACAAGAGGTAGACTGGGGCACCTGGATGGTTCAGTCGGTTAAACTTCTGACTCTTAATCTCAGGACCCTGAGTTCAAGCACCTCCTTAGGCAATAGAACTAATAGGCCTTTGTGATTACATGGAGGGTGTGATCAAAAAGTGAAAGGAAGGATAATTTATCATTTTATATCAGAAAACCATTGTATCTGTCAATTATTTTCATATTTAGTGCAGTTACCATAAAGCAAAATCCATGTTCTCATTAGGGTATGGTTTCAGTCATTTTTTTTTTTTTTTAAAGATTTTATTTATTTATTTGTGAGAGGGAGAGAGCACAAGCATAGAATGTTACCAATTTTTTTTTCTTAAGGTTTTATTTATTTATTTGACAGAGAGAGACACAGTGAGAGAGGGAACACAAGCAGGGGGACTAGGAGAGGGAAAGCAGGCTTCCCACTGAGCAGGGAGCCAGATGCGGGGCTCTATCCCACGACCCTGGGATCATGACCTGAGCCGAAGGCAGACGCTTTTTTTTTTTTTTTTTAAAGATTTTATTTTATTTATTTGTCAGAGAGAGAGTGAGAGAGAGATCACAAGTAGGCAGAGGGAGAAGCAGGCTCCCTGCCGAGCAAGGAGCTCGATGTGGGACTCGATGCCAGGATCCTGGGATCATGACCTGAGCTGAAGGCAGCCACTTAACCAACTGAGCCACCCAGGCATCCCGGTTTCAGTCATTCTTAACTGTTGCTTTAAAAAAATACTGAGTAAACTATTCCCCCCAAATATAGTTATAAGCATATACTTGGTCTAGGTGGGCCTTATCTGACATTTGAAATAAATATTCTTTTGTGCTTTTGTTGTGCAAATTTTCCTCTGAAGATTATTTTATCAAAGTTTTTTTTTTAAAGTATTTTTTTCATATTAAATGAGTAATGACTTGGTTTATTGTAGATAATTTAAAAAAATGGTGGACAGAGATAGCATAAAAAAGATCACTGGTGATCCTACTACCTAGATGTATACCTGTTAACATTTTGTGGTAGACATTTTCAGACAAGGGCAGATTTGTATGGAGCTAATGAAGCTGACATAAGTCCCTTTCCAGGCTCTGAGAGGAGTTCAGGTAACTTTGCATTCATCATTTTGCATTCTTTACCTAAAATGTTCCATCCCCATATTATAAAATTTAGGCTGTACAAAACCAGGATCCATTCCTATTTCCAGATTCTTTATTTACAAGTAAATTTCACTGTATCAAAAATAAGGTCATGCTTCTACTCGCTTTCATCTCCTGAATTATTATCATGTCTTTCTATGCCATTGAATAGTCTATAATCATTTTTATGGGGCATTGTCTTTGGTTATATGCCAGTACCATACTGTAGTTAATTAAATGACCACTTTTAAGACATTGACACTAAATAAGACTTTTTTTTCTGTTTGTGTTTGATACTCATCCAATTCATGCTGTGGATCTCTTACTAGGTGGGACAAATGATCTAGAGTGCTCTGAGGAGGTGTTCTGGAGTACTGCTGCCTACATGGCTATTTCTAGGAGAAGAAATAAAATACTGGGTGAATCATTTGTTTCCTCAATATGTCTCTTCCTGTCAGAGTACTATTGTGGTTTTAGGTGAAGTTTGCGGTGATTCTTGTTTTAGTTAGAGTCGATTAGATTTTCCATAATATGGAAATAAGTAAATTAAAAATCCTACTTGGTCATGTTTAAAACTTTTTCAGTTAATAGCATGCTCATTAGAATTATTAAGCCAGTTTAAAATATCTCTGGCTACTTCAGAAAGATAAAAATAGATTGGGTGGATGAACTCTTCCACACAGTATTTGCAACATGCTTATTAGGGATTCACTTACAGAAGCAGGGAATCTTAATGGAGAAGTCAGTAGTCTAATTTAAAAATTTTATTTATTTATTTATTTGAGTGCATATGTGTGAGCGGAAAGGGAGGCAGAGGCTGAGGGAGAGATTCTCAAGCAGACTCCCTGCTGAGAGCAGACCCCCAACAGGACTCAATCTCATGACCCTGAGATCATGACCTGAGCTGTAATCAGGAGTTGGTCACTTAACTAACTGAGCCACCCAGGCACCCTGCCCGTAATCTAATTCAGAAGCACTATATGGAGATAATTTTGGGAATCCAACAAATGCCTAAAAATATGATTTCATCCCCAAGGGTACACACTTATATCCTGAATTTTTAAACTAACAATATATTACAAAGATGAATAAATAGGTTTTCAGATAATAATGCAATCCCAATCAGGTATCATTGCATGAAATGACTTAATACCGATAAATGTTAAGAGAACCATTTGAATGTAGGTGTTAAAAACTCTTCCTCATCAGAGGGTTTGGGATATTTTCTGGTTTATGAGCTGTTTCTGTGTGGTGTCTGCTACTGTATTTTTACCACTGGTGTGATGAATAAATGTGGACAGTTGGTGACTCCCAGGCAAAACGGTAGAACTAGACTGATGTGGATAGCGTGGAGAGGGTATTTCCAACTCATGGATTTGCTACAGTGCAACCAAGTTAGAAAGCCCATAGTCCAGCTCAAAAGCCAGAAGGAGAAATTCTAAGGAGATGGAAACTAAGAGGAAGCAAAGCTGGAGCAGGAGAGCAGTTTACCTCTGGAAGGCCCTCCACGCTATTGAGACTTGATGGAGCCTAAGGGGCTAGAGTTTAACCCAAGATGGGGGAGGGTGAGTGGAAGCCAAGGCCAAGGAGCCTTCGTACCTGGAAGTGAGTCCCCTGCCTACACTCAGAGCTGGGAAAGACTTAATCAGGGCTGAGAGCAATCTGTCCATTGGCCGAGGGACACAGCAACCACAGCAGGTGGCAATTTGGGTAACAGGTAGAAAAAATCATCTGGGAGAAAAAGGAAACTTGAGCCTCCTCTGGAGGTGTGGGAGTTGAACCAAGAATTTTTTTTTTTCAATGAAAACTCATTTGTTGAGTATTTATGTTAAGAACAGCTGTGGATTGTTCTAAATTCTTCACAAACATTAACTTCTGTAATCCCGATAATGACTTTCTGAGAAAGAACTGGTTTAGTGAAAAGAGGCCAACACCGAAGTGCCCTGTGGGTCTCCTCCACCGCTAGGCTGCACGGAGCTCCCGTGGGGAATAGCTCTTGCTGAAGATGTGCTAAGCTGAAAATTACAAAGCACGAATGAAAACAACCATGACAAAAAATTAGCGGACACAATAAACAGGAGAATTCATTTTCATCACAGATAATAGACTACTGTGTGGAAGTGATTCCATTTTCTAGGTGATGGAAATTGAAGTTTTGCTATTTTAAGTGACCTCTGTCATGCGGGCACTCTGTGGAAAGCCAAGATTAAAATCTGAACTCCAGAGACCAACCAATTCAATTCCTTATGAACTCGCCAAACTCTGAATCTATAGATATCTAAATATAATTACAGAGACACACTCTTGTCAATAAAAAACCACAGTTAAGTGAAAAGTGCTAGCTATACACCAAAACCCAGGTAAGCTCCTCTCAATGTAAAGAAAGTATACATCTCATTAATTTTTTGCTCAAATTTCCTCTTCTAGTTCCAAATTTAGCCTGACTTCTTCTCCCCAAAGGCAGAAACCTCAGAAGCTGCCTGGTATCTTCCCTCCAGATACCATAAGTCCTTCCTGATCTCCTTGGCCACGTGAGAGCAGAGGTGTAATTTTCTTTCTTCAGTCTCTGGTAGTCGCAGAGCTTAGTGCCAACAGTGGGCATGCATGTTTTCCCCCTCACCATCTGTACAGGAAAGCGTTTCAGCTGTCAGTCTTCTCTCAAAGTGAACTAAATCCTGTGAAAGAAAACATGGTACCGTGGTCTGACCCTAACTTCCTCAGGGTTTCTCCATCAGGGGCCGCTTCCTTGGTTACTCCAGGCAGACACCATTTTGTACACTCATCTTATTCAGGTTCCTCCTTTGGTAATGCCTCTCTGCATCCAGCAAACCTTTTCTCTCCAAACTTTGGTTTGTGAAGGCCCTGAGCTCTCTCCTTATGTTGCCTACAGTGGTTGTTAGGACACAGTGCTTAGTCACATGCAGCCATTTATTTATCTCACATTTCACTTCAGCTACATCCTTCACCTTCTCACCATCCTGCGTTGATGTTAACTCTTTGGCTTAATCCAGTATGGACTTTAAGATACTCTTCTAATCAGAGATCCCCCTTAACCTGTGGTTCCCATCGTCCTCACCCCATGGAGCCCAGCCCCCTGTGCCATCAGGCAGACATACTTGGTCTTTCTTGCCCTTGACCCTCTGTCACCTTTAGGCCACTGTAAATGTTGCTGTGCTCCCACCCTAACGTGGGATTTTCTCCTTTGCCTTTATTGCTAAACTATTTTTTCTTTCTCTGGAAAGCCTTCAGTTATGATTTACTTTCAAGGCTCCATTGAACTCAGAAAAGCTCTGATTGCTCCTCAGAGCCTTCCAGACCAGCCCCTGTTGGCTCTGACAGTTGGAGACCTCTCCCACATCAGCCTGCATCAGCTGCCATCCTCTACATGAACAGACGCCCCTCTGAAGGCCAGTAGAATGGACAGGCTTTTCTCTGAACCTTCCTGCCATCTTGGGGAGAACACTTGAGAATGGGGCAAAATGCAGGAAGACAGTTTCTTAAAACGGGGCACACTGAATTGTCAAGATACAGCTTTTTGCCCTCTGCACTCTCTGCCTCTGCTAGAACTGGGGGCCTAAGGGCAAGGGGAAAACCTTTAAATAAGATAAAGAATGTTATTTTTTTCTGCACGTAGAGGGAATTATGTACAGTTTTGACCCATTGCCCATTGGTCTTTGGGAAGATTGAACAATAAGACAAGTAAAAAGTGCCTCTCTCAGCAGGTGGTACTCAGAGTTCAATGAGCGTTGATTTATTCTCATTTATAAGTTGATAGGAGGTCCTGACATTTTTAAGAGGCTTTTTCTGCTGATGAAAACTCAGAACATCTTGTCTGACAGCCAGGAAAAAGCTTTTCTTGAAACAGCCCAGGCCTCAAAGAGGGGCAAAAATAGAAATGAGAATCATAGGAATAGCACACAACTTCCTTTTTCTCTTCTCTTACAGTAGCCTGAATAAATGAAATACGTTAGCAGATACGGATGGCTTGTGAGTGCCTCTGAAAGCCACTCCAGGTCCCCACTATGTCTTAGGCCTTCCGGCTCGCCACACAGCTCCTCACCTCCGCCATATGATTTCAGTGTGGGGCTCGGAGGCACTCACTGTTTACTGCCAGTTAGGACGGGGACTTTCCCCTGATGGGTCATCCCGGCTCTATAACACTTTCTGAAAGAAGCCTTTGAGTCTGGTAGGAATGGAGCCGTTCGCAATGATGCCATTGGAAACATATATCTTTTAATACGATTTGCTCTCAAAAACAGTGTTCATTATCAAAGATAAAAGAAGATAATGCCTCATCGGCACGCATTAGAGTTCCTGGCTGTGTCGAGGGTGGCACGATGGCGTTCGAGGTTGTTGGTGACTTACTCTCCATGTGATAATGTCACAAAATAAAAGCTGAGTAAAATTAATTAGGTGTGGGGTCAGGTAGAGCCATCCGGAGAACATTGCTTGTCACATAAGGTGTCACTGTTTCCTTCGAAGGTCTGTGGAGCCCGGCGCTCTGGGATGATGCCTGACGGGAACACTCCTTTGAAGTTACAGACTCATAATTATGTGTCAGTTCTTTCCAAGGGGATGTGTCCAAACTGGGCCTCACTGAAATTACATTCAACCTCTTAAATATTTGAATATATCTGAAACCTGTTTAAGTATATTTCTATTTTTTTTTTTTAAGATTTTTTTATTTTTATTTTTTTATTTATTTGACAGAGAGAGATCACAAGTAGGCGGAGAGGCAGGCAGAGAGAGAGGGGAAAGCAGGCTCCCTGCTGAGCAGAGAGCCCGATGTGGGGATGCGGGGCTCGATCCCAGGACCCTGAGATCACGACCTGAGCCGAAGGCAGAGGCCCCAACCCACTGAGCCACCCAGGCGCCCCTATATTTCTATTTTTTGAAATTTTCATAAATCTGGGGGTTATTCTGTCTTTGATCTGTAATTTTAGGGCTTTATCAGTCTTGTGATTGTATAGTCTCAAGTCCCAAATGAGACCATTTGATAGGATAGGCTTTCCGGGTCAGGCGGTGGTCTGGGAGAGGTCGTTTAGATGTCCTGCTGTAAGAGCGTTTGTCTAGACTTAAAAAATGTTTTTGGGGAATTAAAGATGTCACAGTTGCAACCAGGATTTCCAGAATTTTGGACTAATTACTGCTAGTTCTTTCATCTCTGTGAGCATCAGTTTTTAAATTGGCATAGCTCCTTCTTCTGAAGTATAAATGTGGAGATCAAGTGCAATAATATTTGTAAAAGAACTTTTAAATAACTAGCATAGTGTACAAACTCAGAGTTCTACAGAAACTGTTACTTGGTATAGTCACAGTACTAGGGAGCTTAATAAAGGGTGGCCAAGACTCTGTATAGGAAGGGAAAGGAACCAGTATTTTTAGGGGCCTGTATGTGTATATATGTGTGTGTCTATATTCCTGCTGTTAATCCCCACTGTGTGTGCAAACTGAACCTCACACAGTTTCGTAAACTGCAAACCTACGACTGAGACCCCAAAGCCAAAGCTTTTCCCGCGGATGCAGTTAGCACAGTGTAAATATATCAGACTGTCAGTGAAGAACGTCTCCATCACTTATCGGGTTGGACTTCTGGTAGTGGCTTGGCAAGTGTCCACACTGCTATTCCGGAGTTGTATGATGTGCGAAATTCGCAGTTCTATAACATGCTTAATTTTGATAGGAGTTTCATCGCCTTTGTTTTTTTCATATTCTGTTCTGTTAACTAAAAATTATGGAATGGTTCACATAGCCAAAGACTATATCATGTATGTTCACATGATGTCAAACAGTATATACCCACTCTCCAGTTTAGGACGTAGAGCATTTTCTTCTTTTTTTTTTTAAGATTATTTTTTAATACTAGTTTAGATAGAATGTGTGGAGCCCAACGCGGGGCTTGAACTCATGACCCTGAGATCAAGACCTGAGCTGAGATCAAGAGTCAGATGCTAAACTGACTGAGCCACTCGGGTGCCCCTAGAATTAGTTTTGGCATAGAATGTTACCAATTTTTTTTTCTTAAGATTTTATTTATTTATTTGACAGAGAGAGACACAGTGAGAGAGGGAACACAAGCAGGGGGACTAGGAGAGGGAAAGCAGGCTTCCCACTGAGCAGGGAGCCAGATGCGGGGCTCTATCCCACGACCCTGGGATCATGACCTGAGCCGAAGGCAGATGCTTTTTTTTTTTTTTTAAAGATTTTATTTTATTTATTTGTCAGAGAGAGAGTGAGAGAGAGATCACAAGTAGGCAGAGAGGCAGGCAGAGGCAGAGGGAGAAGCAGGCTCCCTGCCGAGCAAGGAGCCCGATGTGGGACTCGATCCCAGGACCCTGGGATCATGACCTGAGCCGAAGGCAG
>CM052884.1:5152579-5187121 GCA_028534135.1 Potos flavus
CAGAGAGAGACACAGTGAGAGAGGGAACACAAGCAGGGGGACTAGGAGAGGGAAAGCAGGCTTCCCACTGAGCAGGGAGCCAGATGCGGGGCTCTATCCCACGACCCTGGGATCATGACCTGAGCCGAAGGCAGACGCTTTTTTTTTTTTTAAAGATTTTATTTTATTTATTTGTCAGAGAGAGAGTGAGAGAGATATCACAAGTAGGCAGAGAGGCAGGCAGAGGCAGAGGGAGAAGCAGGCTCCCTGCCGAGCAAGGAGCCCGATGTGGGACTCGATCCCAGGACCCTGGGATCATGACCTGAGCCGAAGGCAGCCGCTTAACCAACTGAGCCACCCAGGCGTCCCCGAAGGCAGACGCTTAATGACTGAGCCACCCAGGCTCCCCGAATGTTACTAATTTTTAAGACCCTTGTGTTCTTTCTGCAATCACAACTTCTGCCTTTTCCCTAAGAGGGATCTACTCACCTGAATTTCTAGTTTGGTACTTTCTGACTTTTCTATATGGTTTTACATGTTTTCCTATGTTTGAATCCTCCACACAGAATAATTTTTAGTTTGAATGTTTTTGAACATGAAATCAATAATATCTTACACTATAAATTCTTCTGTCACTGGTTTTCAGCTTACAGTATTGTTTTTTTTTACAGTATTGTTTTTAATATCCATCTCTGTTTTTACATATGGATGGAATTTATTCTTTTTCATTGTTGTATAAAGTAAATTTGTATGGGTGCATCTGGGTGGCTCAGTTGGTTAAGCCTCTCCTTGAGCTCAGGTCATGATCTCGGGGTCCTGGGATCGAGCCTTGTGTCGGGTTCTCTGCTCAGCGAGAAGTCTGCTTCTCCCTCTCCCTCTGCGCTTGCACGCTTTCTCTCTTAAATAAATAAATAAAATCTTTAAATAACTTTGTATGAATGAACCATAATTTATCTGTTTTACTGTTGATGGACATTTGGGCTTTTTCCTGTTCTGTGTTATTATGAATATTGGTCTTATGAATATTGTTTACATGTTTTCAAGTCCATGTTTATTATAAACATTTTTTTCTTGGAATATAAATCTAGAAGCAGAATTACTGCTCCATAGATTAATGTTCAGGTCTGCTAGGAATGCCAAATTGTTTACCCAAGTCATTATTTTTATCTCAAAATACACTCCTACAAGCAAGACATAAGACAACAACCCATTGTTGACATAAGAATTCCTTGTCGCCACATTCCTGCCAGCAATATAGCAGACTGATTTGCTGATATTATTGTGATTTTATTTGAATTCTCTGATTATCAATGAGATTGAAAACCTTTTCATATGTTTATTTGTCACTTATATTTATTTTATTACAGTCTTTGTTGCCCATTCTTCTATTGAATTGTCTTTTTTTCTTATTTTTAAGAGTATTTTTCCCCTGGGTACTAATTCTTTGTTGGTTATACATGTACAAATATCTTCTACCAGGTTGTGGCTTGCCTTTCCACTTTCTTTAAGATATCATTTGATAAACAGAAATTCATAATTTTAATGCAGCCAGACTTAATTTTTTCTCTGTGGACCACATTTTTTTGTGTGTCTTAAGAAATTTCTCTGGATAGAGTGAAAAAGATTGCATTCTATGTTTTTTTCCTTAAAGTTTTCCCATTCAGATTTATCTTTATCTCCCCTTGAGTTTTAAAGACTTTTGTGTAGTATAAATAATTGACCTGGATTAATTTTTTTCTGTACGGATATCTAATTTTCCCACCCTTTTGTTGAACAGTCTACCCTTTGCTCATTGATCTACAGTACTGCCCGTTTCATTCACCAGGTTTACCTGTTGAGTCAACATTCAAAAGATATTTATTGAATGCCTACTATGTGCTAGGTATTGTTCTAGATGCAGACAGTCATATTTATGTGGGCTCTCTGCTCTACGGATCAGTCTTTTTTGTCAATATTAATGGTATTGATTACTATAGGTTTATATAAGTTTGATCTTTTTTTTTTTTTTTTACAGTTAAATAACAGTTTGGGTATACAATTCTAGGTTACAAACTGTTTTCTATCCCATCCTTTGAAGGCATTCTTCTTTATTATTATTATTATTACTTTTTTTTTATTATGTTGTGTTAGTCACCCTACAGTACGTCATTAGTTTTTGATGTTCCAAGATTCATTGTTTGTGCATAACACCCAGTGCTTCATTCTTCTATTGTCTTTTAATATTCACTATGGCTGTTGACAAGGCAGAAGGCATTTGATCTTTGATCCTGTGCCTGAACAATATATTCCTCCCCTCCCCCTACCTTGGAAAGTTTTTCCATCTTTTTATTCTCAATTTTCTGAAATATTATGATGACGTCTTGGTGTGGGTTTATTTTTATTCATTGCTCTGGACACTTAAGGGACACTTTTAATTTGGAATATCATGTTCATTATTTCTGAAAATTTTCTTGTATTCTGATTTTTTAAAAAGATTTTATTTAGTTGAGAGAGAGAGAGTACGAGAGAGGGTGAAGGGGAGGGGAAGAGGGAGAAGCTGACTCCTCACTGAGCGGGGAGCCTGACCCAGGACTCCATGTGGGGCTCTATCCCAGGACCTGGGGATCACGACCTGAGCCCAAGGCAGACGCTTAACCAACTGATTCACACAGGCGCCCCCATGATGCTTCTCTTTCTGAAGAACCAATTAATCAGATGTGAGACCTTCTAAACTTGTTTTCTAATTTTCTTATCCTGCTTCTCCTATTTTCAATCTCCTTTGTGCTAAAACTTTATCTTCCAGCCTCTCTGTTGAGTTTTCCATGGACATCATTATATTCTTAACAACCCGCGCTGGTTTCCTGTCTTAAAATCTTTTTATTTTATGCAGCATATTGTTCTTGTTTCATAGATAAAGTACTTTCTCATCACCTCGAAGATTTAATGGTAGTATTAAAATTAAAAAAATTATTCTTAGAATAGTAATAATAGAATAATTATTCTTAGAATAATTATTCTAGAATTATCTAAGAATAATAATAATAATAGAATAAATAATTTCTTCAAGTGTTTGCTTTAGCCACTGTCTGCTGTTACAGGCCATCTTGAGGTTCCTTGGAGTCCTTGTCCGTCCACAATGCTTAATTAATAGCAGGAAACTAAAAAGCACGCCTAAAACTCTGTTTCTGTGTCTGTGCACGCATGTGTGCATGTGTGTGTATGAGAGAGACAGAGACAGAGAGACACTGAGATTCATCATAGAGTGGGATTTTAACTGTGATTACAGGAAATTTATTAATCGATCTAGAGAAAATTGGTATATTTGTAATTTTGTTTTTCCAGTTAATGAACAAGATTTATTTCCCCATTTGTTTAAGTCTCTTAAAATATATCTCAATATTAGTTTTCAGAATTTTCCCTGAAACTTTGTTGTAACAATACAGAGATAGGGGAGTACATGGGACAATGTAGAGGTAGGGAAGTATCTCTATAGGGAAAATTCTGAAACCTAATATTGATTTATGTATCTTATATATTTTAATATATATTAAATCATATATTTTAATATATATAAATATATCCCTATGTAAACATTTTTATTGTATTATAAATGGTACATTTAAAAATTCAGTTTTCCAAATTTTTGTTGCTAAAGCATAAAAATGGAATTGATTTTTGCAGTTTCACTTTGCATTAAGCAAATTGCTAAGCTTTCTTATTAATTTTGATAACATATATAGATTCATTTAGATTTCCTAGATACATAACCATATCCTCTGGAAATATTATCTTTTATCTTTTTCAATCCTTATGTCTTCTATTTTTCTTGCATTAATTACCATGTTGCTGAGAATTCCCAGATGCAATATTGAATAGAACTGGTGATAATGGGCATCTTAGTCTAGTTTCTAATCTCAAAGGCAACTTCTCAAGGTTTTATCTTTACTTATTAATTCACTTGTACATTTGTTACACATAAATATTACTAATTTGGAGAAATTTCTTTTTTCCCATCTGCTAAGAATTTCTATAATGAATGGATGTTAAACTTTTGGATTTTTTTTTTGCATTTATTGAGAGGATCATATGATTTTTCTGTGTGTATCTGTTAATATGGTGATTTGTGTTGATTAGTTTTTTAATGTTAAGCCAATATTAAACTAACACTCTTAATTTTTAAAAAAGATTTATTTGAGAGAGAGAGAGAGAGAAGCAAGTGGGGGGGCAGAGGGAAAGGGAGAGAGAGAATCTCAAGCAGACTCCATGCTGAGCATGGAGCCCGATGCGGGCCTCAGTCTCACGACCCTGAGATCATGACCTGAGCCTAAATCAAGAATTAGACACTTAACCGACTGAGCTGCCCAGGCTCCCCAAACTAACACTCCTATTTTAAACCCAATTCAATCATGATATATCCTCATTCACATATCTTTTGGACTTTGTCGTGCTAATATGTTATTCAGAATTTTTGTCAAGCTGTGTGTCCAATTTCTGAGGCACCATCCGTCCCCCTTTTCTTCCAGTCACTTCCCTGTCCTTTCCCATCCTTCCCTCTCTCTTTCATGTTTTCTTTCCTTCTCTTCCTCCTTCTCTCTTTCTCTCTTTTCTCTTTTTCCACTCCGGTTGGTTCCATAGCAGCCTTCCCTGCAGTTCTCTGAGGTGGGATTTGGAGAAAGGCACTGTGGATTTAATTCTGGTCCATAATTACCCAGCAGTTGTAGCCATTGGGGGGCCCCGGTCAGAAGGGGCATGGTCTCATAACATTCTCGCCTCTCTGTTCGGGTCTGCCCTTGGCTCTGTCACGGTCATCTAGCTGAGTCTCATCCGAAGCCAAGTTTCTTGATACCGGTGCATGTCCTTAGGTTAAAAGCAGATTAGTGCTCCTTAGGTATTCATCTTCCCTTCCAGGGTTCCAGCTCTCTCTGCAGCAAGGCCTGGCATCTCTAGTACCTGCTAGCAATTCAACCTGTTTGAATTGTGTTTATATCTGTATATGTGTGTGCATTTTATATGGATGTATGTAATCTAGCATTACTTTATTGATATGCATACATATTACCTAGCATTGTTTTCAGCAAAATTGTTGATGCGTATAACCTATTACCAGAAACAACATACTCGTACCATGTTTTTAATGATTCATGTAATATTTTTGTTTTATTATAGTGGAAGGTTTTTGGGAAAGCTGTTCTTGGTATTGCCCAAAGAGAAAGTTTCCTTTTTATTTGTTTGTTTGCCCAGCTATCAAAGGGGGGGAGCTTTATAAGTATTTGCCATTAAGAATACCATTTAAAAGTATAAATGATGACCTTGGGGACCCTTTGAAGAGCTGGGTCTGGTTGTGAATTCACCCCTCTTCGTGCTCTTTTTGGCAAAAGTTATGGGGATCTTAAAACTTCCTCTCATGTTCTGGGCCTGTAGGCCAGCACCGGGTTGCACAGCGCTGGTTAATATGTATATGATTGAGGTTATTTTTGTACTGCATGAAATCTATCTCCAGAATGTAACGTATGAAAGGGATTAGGATGCAAATGAGCAGAGTTAGACATGATTTCGAGTGAACACTGAAAGGAAGCAGCCAAGAAGCTTTCTCAGCAATGGGCCGAACCCGTCTTTTCATGGTCTTTGATCTGTGCTTTGACTGTGCTCGGCCACTGGGTCACAGGCGGTCTGTTCTCGACTTAGCTCGTATGGCACTGGGAATACTTTGATTCTGGCTTAATTTAGGGTTTTTGATGTCTCTTTCTCCTCAGTGTTCACTACCTTGCCATTTCATATTTACGCATTGATCTGTCATTTTAAATGCTTGCTTCGTTTTGGGGGTTCGTGCTCTTGGTAGTGCAGGCGACCAATGGATGCGATTCTGGATGAAGAAAGAAGTTCCTACCTACTAGTAATTTAGACAAAGAGATATATAAAGTATGACACAGATGGAGAGTCTTCACTGCTCATGGGGACGACCTCTTGCTGAACAGCTTGAGACCAAGCAGAGCGTCGGGGGGGTGGGGGGGGAGAAGCAGAATCAGGTCTCCTTGTTCACGAGGCCAGTGTGGCTGCAGCAAACGTGGCAAAGGTCTTAACTAACTCCCTTGTGATGGCTGCCCCCATTTCTTTTCTCTATGTCATGCTTTGGTTTTCTCATAGACTTCTGAGCATCTGGGAATCTTGGCTCAGGTGATGCAACTCTACCAAGGTCACCCTGTTGCTCTCAAGGTTTGTGTTCTTAGGTTTGTTTTGCCCTTTGTGCTTGTCATCCAGCAGCAGGCTCAAGGAATGGCAGCACCTCAAATTGAGACAAGGCTGGGCTTCCCCTTACCCTGGCTGTCACTCACGTGTCACCTTGGCCAAAACACTAGCTCTTTGGTTCCGGGTCTGCAAAGGGGATGGGCCTTTAATATTGTCTGCCTGCTTTCCTCATGGGATTGTGCAGAGGATCAAGGTTGGCTGGTAAAATGCTTCTCTTATCGACATAAGGTTTCCTATTCCCTGGCTTCACTGGTACATAAACTTGCTTTAATATATCCTGCTTTTCTTAGGGAAAAAAATGCTGCTTTAGGGATAGTGACAAAAGCAGTCCTTCTCCGTGGATAGGTCATATTGCAGGTTTTTTTTTTTAAAGTAAGAATTTCCATATGCATTTCAAAAATTCACTGCATTTGAATCCCTTTTCAGCTTCGAAGTTTTTCTTGATTAGGCAGGGGGAATTAAAAAAAAAACGTGATACCCTTTGTTTTTGTGTCTCTGCCCTTAAACGTTCTGTTCAGAAAAGGAAGGTGGTTTTAGAGTATTTCATGTGTTTTATTCAGATACTATTCCTGGGATCATTAGCAGCAAAAGATATCAGAAGTCTCAAAAGGGAGAATTTTGCAGACTAGAAGAATCTTGTACATACCTGATATAATTAATCTTTGCAAATCTGAGTTCTCTCAGACGACTGGCCCCTCTTGGACAAAAATGGGCCTCTGTTAATCTTTGAATCACCTCATTATGGGGCATTAATACTGGTTTATTAGATTAATAAATGCATTTACAGGAACATCGCCTGCTGGTAGATTTACCCTTTAAACCCTGTAGCTCCATTCCAAGTTTGCACACATTTGGGACATATTTCTTGAGCTCCTGCAGTGGGCAAGAGTCTAAGGGCAGGAAAAAACCTTGTCCCTTTTCTGAGAAAGCCTAATTATTGGAGGGAATGGGGCACGAATAAGGTATGCACTCCATTGTGGGACTTCAGAAGGAGTGGGGTCTCGCTCATCCCAGGTGGGTGTGCAGAGAGGGTGAGGGAGTGTTCCAAGTATGCAGTAGAATTTGCCAGAAAGATGAGGAGACTCAGCAGTCAGTCCAGAAAGAGGGAACGGCTTGGCCAGAAGACCAGAAACCTAAAACATGACCTGTGTCCTTTGCTGGTGTGGACTTCTGCCAGTGCTCCCCTGAGGGTGGTTCTCCCTGGCATTCTATGTGCTGACACAGGGGGAGAGTTCTAGCCCGGGTACCTACCTGTAGCAGTGCTGTGTGATCACATTGGTGCCAGTATCTGTGGCAGTCATCTTTGGATTTGATTGTCTCCTTGGGTATCGATTCTACCAGCGTGAAATTCACCGGGTTTAAAATGGTTATAACTAAAAGTTCCTTCTACGCGATGCAGTGCAGAATTATTTTCTGAAAATACCGAAGAGTCCTCAAACCGTGCACTTGGTGCTTGTCTCTCTGTAGCATCACCTGTTGAAGATATTCGCAATTTAAAAATATCCTATTACTTTTTTTTTTCAGTAGGCAAAAGATGGTACTTCATTAAAAGTTTCATGTTTGTCATCTTAATCATATAAATGTCTTACGGATATTTATTAGCATTTTCTCTTGTAACCTGTGTTTATAACCTTTATTCTTTTTCTCCTGGGAGTTGGGGAAGTAGCTGGGGCGAGGTTAATATTTTCTTATTGAGTTTTATGTGTTTTAGATACATTTCCACTTCATTATAATTAATGTAGATATTCATATGTAGTTTCTTGACTAACATCCAAATATGTTTAACATGCAAAAATATTTAATATTTTTATGCTGTCAAATATGTCAGTATTTTAAGATTTGGAGAGATTTCTTTTAAGTCTAGAATGTCCTTTCCAGACAAAGTTTCAACAATGTTTCCTTCTCTTCAATTTGACGTCTAACTTTTTAAATGTTCTGAAATTTATTTGGATAACATGGCATAAGAATTGAACAGATTATTTCCCAAATGGCTAGAAAACTGGTCCCAGCACTATTTACTGGGTGCCTCTCCCTTTTCTCCCTGGTCTGTGGTTGCATGCTGATTTTCCTATCCGTACTACCTCCTGTGTCCTGGCGATGTATCCCTTCAGAGATTTGCGCATCTATTTTTATACCAGTCCCACACTGATGAGCTTTAAAATGTTTTAACATCTAGTGAGGCCATTACTTGCTCTCAGTTTTTTTTCTTAGCTTTTCCAGATGAACTTTGGAATCATTTTGTCAAAATATTTAAAAACACAGTGGGGTGTTGATTTGGGACTACGTTAAACCTTCAAATTAACTTGGAAAGATTTACCTTGACTGCCCAGTTTCTTTTTTAAATTATTTTGTTTGTGTACAGTTGACATGCAGTGTTACATTAGAGAGATCCAGCATCTCTGTACGTTAGGCTGTGCTCACCACAAGTGTAGCTACCCTCTGTCAGCATGCAATGCTATTACAATATCCTTGACTATGTTCTCTCTGCTGTGCCTTTTATTCCCGTGACTTACTCATTCCAAAATGGAAGCCTGTATCTCCCAGTCCCCTTCACCCATTTTGCCCATCCTCAACTCTCCTCCCCTCAGGCAAACCTCAGTTTGTTCTCTTTATTTATGGGTCTGACTCTGCTTTTCATTTGCTGGTTCTTGATTTCTTTATATTCTATATATGATATTTGTCTTTCTCTGACTTATTTCACTTAGCATAATACTTTCTAAGTTCATCCATGTTACCACAAATGCCACCATCTCATTCTTTTTTATGGCTAAATAATATTCCTCTGTGTGTGTGTGTGTGTGTGTGTGTGTGTGTGTGTGTGTGTGTACGTGTACCTATGGCACCATCCTTATCCATTCGTCTATTGATGGACCCTTAGGTTGCTTTCATGTCTTGGCTGTTGTAAATAATGCAGCAATAAGCATAGGAGTGCACACGTCTTTTCAAATTTCATTTTCATTTTCTTTGGGTTAAATACCCAGTAGTGGAACTATTGGATCATGTGGTATTTCTGTTTTTTATTTTTTGGGGGAATCTCCATCTGTTTTTCATTGTGGCTGTATTACTATACATTCCCGCCAGTGGTGTATGTGGTTTCCTTTTTCTTTACTTTGTCACCAACACTTGTTATTTCTTGTTGTTTTCTTTTTTAATTTCAGTCATTCTCACAGGTGTAAGATGGTGTCTCATTGTGGCCTTGATTTGCATTTCCCTGACGATGACTGATGTTGAGCATTTTTTCATGTGCCTGTTGGACATTTGCATGTCTTCCTTGAAAAAATTGTCTGTTCAGGTCCTCTGCCCAATTTTTTTTTTTTAGTGTTATATAGGTTGTTTTTTTTTAAATTTTGTATATTAATCCCTTATTAGAGATGTCATTTGCAAATATCTTCTCCTCTTCAGCAGGTTGCCTTTTTGTTTTGTTGATGGTTACCTTGAATGTACAAAAGTATTTTTATTTTGATGTAATCTCAATAGTTTATTTTTGCATTTATTTCCCTTGTCTTAGGAGACCTATCTAGACAAATGTAACTTTGGCTCGTGTCAGAGAAATTACTGCCTGTGCTGTCTTCCAGGATTTTTATGGTTTCAGGTCTCACATGTAGGTCTTTAATTCATTTTGAGTTTATTTTTGTGTATGTATGGTATTGGAAAGTGGTCCAGTTTTATTCTTTTGCACACAGCTGTCCGGTTTTCCCAGCACCACATATTGAAGAGACTGCCTTTCCCATTGCACATCCTTGCCTCTTTTGTCATACATCAATTAACTGTATAAGTGTGTGTTTTCTCTGGGCTTTGTATTCTCTTCCATTGATCTATGTGTCTGTTTCTGTGCCAGTACCATACTTTTTTTTTTTTTTTTTAGTACCATACTTTTTGATTACTACAGCTTCGTAGTATATCTTGAAGTCTAGAATGTGATACCTCAAGCTTTGTTTTTCTTTTTCAAGATTGCTTTGGCTATTCAGGGTCTTTTGTGATTCCATACACATGGTAGTATTTTTTGTTCTAGTTCTGTGAAAAACACTGGTTTTTTGTGTTTTTTTTTTTTTTTTAAGATTTTATTTATTTGAGAGAGAGAGCATGAGAGGGGGGAGGGCCAGAGGGAGAAGCAGACTCCCCATTGAGCAGGGATCCCAATGTGGGTCTCAACCCTGGGACTCTAGGATCATGACCTGAGCCAAAGGCAGTTGCTCAACCGACTGAGCCACCCGGTGCCCCAACACTGTTGGTATTTTTATAGGGATTGCACTGAATCCATAGATTACTTTGGGTGCTATGGACATTTTAACAGTATTAATTCCAGTCCATGAGCATGGAATATCTTTCCATTTGTGTCATCTTCAATTTCTTTCATTAGCGTTTTATATTTTTCAGAGTATAGGCCTTTTACTTTCTTGGTTACGTTTATTCCTAAATATTTTATTATTTTGTGGCAATTATAAATGGAATTGTTTTGTTAAGTTCTCATTCTGATACTTAGTTATTGTATAGAAATGCTACTGAGTTCTGGATATTAATTTTGTGTTCTACAACTTTATTGGATTCACTTATGACTTCTAGTAGTTTTTTTGGTAGAGTCTTTAAAATATTTTATGTATAGTATTAGGTCGTCTGTAAATAGTGACAGTTTAACCTCTTCTTTACCAACGTGGATGTCTCTTATTTCTTTTCTTGTCTGATTACCGTACCTAGGATTTCCCATACTATGTTGAATGAATGTGGCAAGAGTGACTGTGCTTGTCTTGTTCATGACCTTGGAGGAAAAGCCTCAGTTTTCTACCACTGAGTGTGATGTTAGCTGTAGGTTTGTCATATATATATGGCTTTTATTATGTTGATGTGTATTTCCTCTAAAACCACATTGTTGAGAGTTTTTATCGTGAACAAATGTTATATTTTGTCTGAGTCTGTTGGGATGATCATATGGTTTTTATCCTTTGTTTTGTTGATGTGGTGTATCAATGATTGATTTGTGAATATTGAACCATTCTTGCATCCCTGGAATGAAATACACTTGATTGTGGTGAATGATCCTTTTAATGTATTGTTGAATGCAGTTTGCTAATATTTTGTTGAGGATTTTTTTTTTTTTTTTGAGGATTTTTGCATCTGTGTAAAACAGGGAGATTGGCCTGTAGTTTTCTTTCTTTCTTTCTTTCTTTCTTTTTTTTTGGTGGTTTCTTTGTCTGGTTTTAGTATCAGAATAATGCTGGCCTTGTAGAATATATCTATATATCTGTATATTTTTATGTAATCTCTATACTCAGTGTGAGGTTTGAAGTTACAACCCCAAGATCAAGGGTCATATGCTCTACCGACTGAACCAGCCAGGCACCCCATGGCATTGTAGAATATATTTGAAGTTTTTCTTCCTCTTTTATTTTTTGGAATAGTTTATTGAGGATAGGTATTAACTCTTTAAATATTTGGTAAAATTCACTTTTGTATCCATGCAGTGCTGGGATTTTTTTTTTTTTTTCTTTTTGTAGTTTTTTGATACTGGTTCCGTTTTGTTACTAATAACTGGTCTACTCAGATTTTCTATTTCTTCCTGATTCATTTCTGGAAGATTGTACATTTCTAAGAATTTATCCATTTCTTCTAAGTTGTCCAATTTGTTGGCATACAGTTTTTCACAGTAGTCTTATAATTCTTTGTATTTCTGTATTCTTGGTTGTTAGTTCTCTTTTGTTTCTCTCCTCTTTCATTTTATTTATTTGGGTCTTTTCTCGTTTTCTTGATGAGTCTAAAGAACCACCTCTTGGTTTCATTGATTTTTTTTTTTTCTATTGTGTGTGTATGTGTGTTTTAGTCTCTATTTCATTTATTTCTGCTCTGATCTTTATTATTTCCTTCCTTCTACTGATTTGGGGTTTTGTTTGTTCTTTTTCTAGCTCCATTAGGTGTACAGTAAGACTATTTATTTGAGCTTTTTCTTATTTCTTAGGCAGGCCTGTATCGCCATATATTTCCCTTTAGAACTGCTTTTGCTGCATCCCAAAGATTTTGGACTGTTGTGTTTTCATTTGCATTTTTCTCCATGTATTTTCTGATTTTTTCTTTGATTGCTTCATTGATCCATTGTTTAGTATCATGTTGTTTACCTTACACGTTTGTATTTTTTCTAGGGTTAGTGTGTGTGTGCGTTTGTGTGTGTGTGTGTGAGTGTGAGACTGATTCCTAGTTTTATACTGTTGTGGTCAGAAAAAGACACATGGCATGATGGCATGATTTCAGTCTTCTCAAATTTATTGAGGTTTGTTTTATGGCCTAACATGTGATCTATTTGGAGAATGTTTCATGTGCCCCTGCAAAGAACATATGCTCGGTTGATTTTGGATGGAATATTCTGTATATACCTGCTATGTCCATCTGGTCTAAAGTGTCATTCAAAGACACTGTTTCCTTATTGATTTTCTGCCTGGATGATCTATCCGTTGATGTAAGTGGGGTGTTACAATCACCTACCATAATTGTATTGCTATTAATTTCTCTCTTTCTGTCTGTTAATATATTTGCTTTATGTATTTAGGTGCTCCCATGTTGTGTGCATGGATAATCACAATTGTTACATCCTCCCGTTGGATTGATCCCTTTATTGTTATGTAATGCCATGCTTCCTCTCTTGTTACAGTCTTTGTTTTAAAACTTGACTTCCCAGATTCTATACCCATTGACCAGGGTGTAGAATTCTGTCTTGTTCCCTAATTTACACATACATCCACATGCATGTACATACAACACACACACACACACACACACACATGCACGCACGCACACATACACATGCACACTCACATGGCTTGTCTACTCTTTCAAGTCTCTTTTCTATCTCTCAGTTGTTTGATTTCAGTGGTAGTTTCAGACTTTTTTCCCCATGTAAGTATAACCCTCAGTTTACCTAGTACATCTCTTTTCTTTAAAAATTTAAATAAGTTGGCACACAAATTAGAATTCTAAAACTTAGGGAAGTTCAATGTCCCCTTAAAATATTTTGCAACATCACTGTTTTTATGGTCCCCACTGGCTCTGAGCTGCCTAAAACTGACCGAATAAGTTCAGTCTATGGATCATTTGCCATCTTACCTTGACCGCCCAGATTCTATAGACAGTGACCAGTGGTTAATTCAGTCTCATTCTCTAATCTACATCCCCCGCCCCCCAACACAGACACACAGGCATACAAACAACAAGCACACTCACATGCACCTACGTACTCACACTCAAATTCATGTGCTCACTCATACACAGTCTGCTCTCAGAAGGTATTTGTAGATTTGGGAGGCTTGGGTACAAGATGGAGAGGACGTGAAATTGAACCTTAAACACTCAGGTTATTTAAAACCCTTTGGCTATCCTGCCTTGTTCACCAGGTATTTTCTATCCTCAAATGCCATTTCCTTTATTATGCAGCACAGTTCAGGTATCTCATTTCTTTCTTTCTCTTATTCCCCTTGCCCTCGTGGTCTCTGCCTTTGTCCAGTGACTCAACAGGATATTTTTCCGAATTAATACACTTCTTTCCCTGATCCAGGGCCAAATGTACAAATAGTATTGCCAGCCCTATAGGTTTTCACATTTCTTGTTGAGCTTATTCCCATATATTTTACCTTTTTAGTTGCTATTAAGAACAGTTGTTTTTATTTTCTTTTCACTAATTATTGGTGGTATTTTCATGAAACTTTAAAAATTATATTTCCGTTTTGTATACTGACACTTTTCTAAACACATCCTAAACATTCAGCTCTATTTTTAGAAGTCTATAATGCCAGTTGTAATTAATATACTCCCCTGTTTTCCAAAAGTTGGATACCTCATTTTTGTGTTAATGTCATATTGTACAACCTGGGTGGAGGTTTTTTGGGGGAGGGGTGTTTGTGTGTGACCATCCTCCTCCTGCATCAAAGATTCTCTGGTATTTATAGGGTAAACTCATGGAAGAAATAACATACGAGTTACAAGAAGTAGCTATAAAATGATGTTCCCTGATTTTGCTCCCATAATGTGAAGGCCTCACTTGAAATGTTTGTTTTTAAAGCCACTTTCTGGTGAAAAGAGATTGCCAATCGTGGCTTCATAGTAGCAGCAGTAAGCTTTTTTTCCCTCTTGCTGGTTTCGCCAACTGTAAGCTGCCAGTCTGTCTTCCGATGGAAGAACAGTCTAACGTTTATTTCTCTTCACTGCTCACTGTTTCCCCAGTACCATCATTTCTCATTCTACATTCCTGACATGAAATTTCTGACACATAACTTTCCCACGTTCCCCTGACTTTGTGATGATACCTTCTCTTACCAGTGGTTAGACTTTGGCGATAGTAATCATAAGTGTTATACTGTATTTTCTCTGTTTTACTGGGGGGTAGCAGTAGTTGCTGAGGTATAAAACTTAAGAATGAGTTTAAAGAGCCCCGTATTTGCAGAGTTGGCACTTCGAATCCAGTGTCCCACCGAAGATAACTTGAAAAGCTGGAGAAAAGTCTACCTAATGAAATGAGTGAACTAAGAAGGTAGTAAAGAATTCCTGGGTGAAGCTATGGAAAAGTCAAATCTGTCTGAAGCTCTTTCACGTGGCTGCTGTTCCCGAGAAGCCTGCTGATTGGCTAAGAAGCTGAGCAGAGTTGTTGAGAGCTTAGTGGGGCAGGCACTGGGCAGTTCACTGACATAAGGGCCTAGTGAATGCCTCTTGTTTGGATCAAATGTGGAAAGACTAAAATCTGTGGGTGCAGGTGAACTAGATAAGCTAGAAGTGAGCAGGTTTTCTTTTGTAGGAACTGCTGCCCGCATTCCAGATATCTCACGTTCGAAACTGCCAGAAACAAATGGAAATTCTCTTTGGGAAAAAAACCATTCCAGTGCTTAATTATTTGTACTTTTTAAAAGGTGTAATGTGCAGCACATAACCAAAAATACTAGAAACACGAGATAAGACAATGTGAATGAAAACCCAGAAGAAAAAAAATGAATAGAAATAGACTCACAGGGGTTCCAGATATTTGAATGAACATGCAGACAGATATTAAAATAAGCATGCTTACTATATTCAGAGAAATAAGAGAGAGGGTTAAGTGGTCAAAGAACTGGGCAGTATGAAACAGAAATGGCAGATTTGATTAAAACAAAAAGCCAAATACAAATTCTGGAGCCAAAAAATACAGTACCTGAAATGATGAACTCATTGGATGGGTTTAATAGGAGATTGGATGTAGCTGATAAAAATAATAAACTGCAAGTCAATATAAGTATCCAGAATAGAGCATTGAGAAATGAAAGAATAAAAGGATGGAAGCCATATAAGAGTAGGTGAAAACCCACAAAATGGAGACTATAGCCAGGAAGTCTTAATATTTGTATTTGAAATCCCAGAAAGGAATGGCGAAGAAGCAATATTTTAAAAGATAATGGTCTAGAATCTTCCAAAAGTGATGAACAGCATCAAGTCACAGACCCATGAAGCCCTATAAATGTCAAAGGAAGAAAACTTTAAAGAAATCTTTATTGAACATGAAAATATTAGTGAATATAAAAGACAAAGAGAAATTTGTAGTAACATTCAGAGAAAAATGGGCCATTTTCTTCAAAGAACCAACAGTTAGACCAAGAGCTGACTTTTTAATAGGAAAATGGAACCAGAACCCAGAACACAGTGGAACCATATCTTCAAAGTTATGAAAGAAAACTACTCTTACTCACGATATCTATACGCAGCAAAAGTATCCTTCAAGAATAACAGTGAAAAATTTTCTAGACAAAGAAAAACTAAAAGAATTGATCAGTTTTCTCTCTTGCTAACGGAATTCTTTCAGATTTTAGATTTAAGAGATGTAAAAAGGATCAAAGAGAAAGAAAGAGGGAATATGAGGTAAACAAATATAAATAATTGTCCTACACAACAATAATAATATTTTGAGTTAAAAATAAACAGAATTAAAATGCTCAAAAACTATAGTATGTAGGTTGTAAGGAGTGGGAAAATTTCTCTAATGTCCTTACATTGTCTGGGAAGGGAATAAAGTTCCAATTAACATTAAACATTATGCTTTATGCTCTGATAAGGCATGTTTTAATATGTAGAGTAATCCCTAAAAACAGTAAAATCCTGTAACTACTAATACAGAAGAGATTAAATAATAAAGATGATTAAAATAATCACTGAACTTATTTAATAGCCTTAATAACTAGAAAACCCCATGTCAAGAAGTTAGAAAAAGATTATCAAATTAAACCCAAATAAAATAGATAGGTTTAGTACAAAATTAGAGTAGATTTTGGGGTAGAAATTAAAAAGCTGATTCTAGAATTTATATGAAATTATGCAGAGGACCAAGAGAAACCATGGCATTCTTTAAAAATCATGTGAGAGTATTTTCTTTGCCAGATATCCAGCCTTCTGAAAAAGTCTGGATATGAAGAGAATGTAATATTGGCATAAGAATAAGACAAATAGGGGCACCTGGGTGGCTCAGTCAGTTAAGTGTCCAACTTGTGATTTCAGCTCAAGTCATGATCTCATGGGTCTCAGGATTGAGCCCCACATTGACCTCCATACTCAGTGGGGAGTCTGCTTGAGAGTCTCTCCTTCCTTCCGTCTGCCCCGCCTCTACTCGCAGGCTCTCTCTCTCTCTCAAATAAATAAATAAGTCTTAAAAAAAGAAAGACATGGACCAGTGAAGCAATATAGTCCAAAAACATAACCATACATGTGTAGCCCCTGATTTATAACATAAGTGGCATTGCAAAAGCAATGAAGGAAGGATAATTGCGCTAGATCAATCAGGTATCAGTCGGATAGAGAAAAAAGTGAAAATTTGACTCTATCTCATAGCCAAAATTTAATTCTGTGTGATTTGTGATTCTAAATCTGAAAGGCAAAATTAATGCTTCTAGAAGATAGTATTAAAAACGTTTCATGACCTTCAGGTAGGGAAATATTTCTTATATAGGATACAAAAATTCTAACTATAAAATTTTTTCTTTCTTTAAAATACACTAATTTTCAGACATGTGCAAAAGTAACGAAGCTGGCATATTAACCCCTCACATGTAGCTGCTTCAACAATGATTTGCACATAACCGATTTTGTTTCATCTGTACCCAGCTCCACCACCAACCCCCCACAGGGTTCTTCTGAAGCAGATCTTAGGCATCATACCCTTTCATCCATAAATACTTCAATAAGTTTTTCTAAGAGATGAAGGATCTTTTAAAAACATAGCCATAATACCATTATCACACCCCCAAATTACTGTACTTCCTTAGTATACTCAAATACCCAAGCGATGTTCAAATTTTCTTTTTTTAATTTTTTTTCTTAAAAAGATTTTATTTATTTATTTGACAGAGATGAAGCAAGAGAGGGAACACAAGTGGGGGAGTGGGAGAGGGAGAAGGAGGCTTCCTGTAGAGCAGGGAGCCCAACACGGGGCTCAATCCCAGGACCCTAGGATCATGACCTGAGCTGAAGGCAGACGCCCAATGACTGAGCCACCCAGGCACCCCAGTGTTCAAACTTTCTTAATTGTCTCTTCATTTTTTTCACAGTTGGTTAGTCAGAATTCGTTTCCAACATTTGTTGTTATATCTTTAAGTCACATTCAGTTTATCCTTTTTTTGTGTGTTTTCAACTCCTGAGAAACAAATGCTGGAAAGTTTTCTCTTCGTCAGGTGATCAAGGCACAGGTTATCTGGTGACACCCTCCCTTTGGGCGGCCAGACCATCATTTCTGTGACTCCTCAGGTGTGCATCCTGCGGGGATTGTTGGGGGAGGGGAGGAGAAGAGCAACCAGGCAGAGGGTCCAGGTAGCTGGTCTGCACAGGGGAGGGGTGCTCCCTGGCCCTTCTGAGTGCCTTTAAATCTCTTAATCTGTAGATCTTCCTCCCCGTTGCCTTTGCGCATTATTTCTGAAAGTAACTGGATTCTTCGTCCTGCAGAGCTCCCTGTGTTCTAAATTTTGCAACCCTGCAGTGTAGTTTAGTATGTTCCTTTGTACCTGCACTTCCTGTAAGTTAGCAGTTAGAGGCTTGATCAGATTCAATTTCAGTATTTTGTAGAGAATGTTGATGTTGTATTCTTATTAGCAGACGGAATATGATATTCTTTCACATAGGATATTCACAGATCTCACAAAGGATATTCACAGATATCCTTCTGTGAATAGAGACTAATGCTCGTCTCTATTCTTTGTGATTTTAATATTGATCACTGAGTTCAGTTATTAGCCTGATACATTCATTTTAAAATTCCCCATCATCTTTTAACATAATGAATTTAGCAGCCTAGATCCATTGGATAATTTACCTAGATCTTTTAGTTCATTAAAGGTTGCAAAATGGGGGTATTTAAATCTTCCTTGTCCATTTGCTAAATGAATTCTTCTCTAAAGGACACACTTTTATCAACTGCTTGATCTGAGTATAGTTCATATAGGAAAGGCAGGATTGGTCCTTGATTCTATCCTTTTCTGTACCAGTTTTCAGAATAGTAAGTTGGTTCTCAAACAGTCCCCAATATCGGCTAATGAGATTTAAGTATTATTAATTCATGGATTTTCAAGATCCTTGAAGTGTTTCAGTATATCACATTTATTACTGTTTTGGTGTCTAAATTATCCCATTTTTGGCCAGAGGAACACTTTCAAATTGATACCTGAATCCTTTTGACATTATCAGTAGTCTTTGATAGGTAGGTAACTTGCTTCTTCTGGGACTAGAGGTGCTAGCAGGTTCTTATTTATTTCCTTCCCCATATATATAATCAGCTTTTTTTCTTTTCCCAGACATGATCATTTTGATTAGTTCAGTCATTGTTTCTATACCCTCTCAGTGGGTAGAACTAATAGTGGTGATTTTTTTTTTTTTTTTTTAAAGGATATACATTAAAGTTCCGGTTAACATACGGGAATAAAAAGTTTTTTGACTTCCTAGATTGTATTAGGTAATTTTTCCTCTTACCTAAAAGCCTTGGTTCCTAGTAACATTAACATTATTATATTATATTTATTATTTTTTAAATTAATTTTTTTATTTGAGTTGATGCAAAATATTACATTAGTTGCAGGTATACAACACAGTAATTCAACTTCTCTGGACATTAATGCTTTGCTTCCCATAATCGGAGCTGCCCCCTGTCACCGTCCAACACTATTGCAGTATTATTGACGACATTCCCTATGCTGTGCCTCTTATTCCCATGGCTGATTCTTTCAGTAACTGGAAGTCTGTATCTCTCACTGCCCTTCACCCATTTTGCCCATCTTCCCTCCCTTTACTCTGGCACCCATCAGTTTGTTCTCTGTATTTATGGTTCTGATTCTGCTTTTTGTTTGTTTATTCATTTGTTTTTTGGATTACAGAAATGAGTGAAATCATATGGTATTTTTCTTTCTCAGTCTGACTTATTTCACTTAGTGTTAATACCCTCTAGGTCAATCCACGTTGTTGCAAATGGTACGGGCTCATCTTTTTATTGCTGCATAATATTCCATTGCCACATCTTTATCCATTCATGTATCAATAGATATTTAGGTTGCTTCTATGTCTTGGTTGTTGTAAGGAATTCTGCAATAAACATAGGGGTGCATATACCTTTTCCAGTTGGTGTTTTCATTTTCTTCAGGTGAATACCCAGTAGTTGAATTATTGGAGCATTGTTTTAATTTTTTTGCTTTGTCCTGCTACTACTAACACACACGTGCACACACACACACAATGTTTTCAGAAAAAAACAGATATACATATTAGTTCTACATATTATTAATAATACATTATTAAAATAGTTTAATGTTCTTTGAGTTCTTTTTATCTTAAGGATACATCTCCACTAAAGATCTGCAGTCAAATTACTGTTTTAGAATCACTTGAAATAATTTCTTTTTCTGTGGTGACACAGTTATTTTTATCTTATTTGTATAATTTAGTTGTTTTATAATTATCAAACATGAATGATATAATTATCAAAGATAAACATACAACATAAGGTCTAGCTTTCTTCCCTGACCCCTCACTTTATTTTGTTCCTCTAATCATTTTTTTATTAGTTTGTGTTTTATCCTGCCATTTGTTAAAAAATGTGCACACACACACATGTACATGCACACACACATATGTACTCTCCTTTTTCAAACTTAGCAATAATAGTGTATTTAGTAGTATATAGAAATATTCCACAGCTTCTTGTATTTGAGTGGAATTCCACTGTGTGGTTGTACCATGATTTCTTCCACCAGTTCCTACCAATGGCTTTATGCTGTTCCCAGTGCTTTAGTATCGCAAATAGCTCTGCGGTGTATAGCTAGGTGTGTAGGTCTTTCACTTTTGCCCATATAGTGGTATTTTTGGGTTAAAGGGTAAATGCACAGGTAACTTCCTAGATAATGCTAAATTATCAAATAAAATATTAAAGTGAAGTGCTCTAGTAAAAGGCATGGTTAAGAGAATGAGAAGGCAAATCACAGAGTAGAGGTTATTTGCAACCATCTCAACTGACAGAAGGCTCTTACCCAGAGTGTGTATATGTATTTTGTGTATATAAATCTTAAAAATCTACAAGGAAAAGAAAGACAACCTAACTCAGTAGAAAAATGGGTTCAATCTCATTAAAATTATGAATACAAACTGAAATAAACACTTGTAATGCTAACATGAGAAAGACTGCCGAAACTCAGTGTTGGAGAGAATATGGAGCAATTGGAAAATGGGTGGGATTATGGATTGGTACAGCTTGGAAAAGAGTTTTCTAGTACTGTTATGATTTTGTTCTTTAAAAATACATTTCTTTTTGTCATTTCAACAGAAACTGTGGGAAGAGGAGGTAGGTATACATACTTACATTGCTACTTTGAATGGACGTACTCCTCTTAGTTCTTGGTTCTTGTTATTTGTTCAGAATTAGACTGTTTAACTCTTGTTATTTAGCTGTGTTTTCTGGTTGTCAGTTCCCCTCTGACAAGGAAGATGCTACGTCTTCTGTCCTTGAGTTTACCTTAATTTCTGTTATTTCCCCTCTGACCTCCTGTTTAGATCTCTTCCTCTCTTCCTGGGCACCATATGCTCTAAACCCTTTGTGGGGCTAACACCTTGAGTAATGCCCTAGTTGGATACTCAAGGGATATTTGAGTAATTTGAATTCAATATGCTGTCTTTCTTTATTTCCTTTACATATTTTCATCAAAGCTATTTCCTTAAAAATGGATCACATTATTTCTCCCCTGGATTGTCAGTTGATACAAGTACTCAGTCACTGCAAAAATACTAGCCTCTTGCTCAACGTTGGCCTCCCAGCCCTCGATAGCTACTTCTCTTCCATCCCCAACAATGGCCCAGAGAGTAATCCATGGCTCACAGATGCCTCCTATAATAATTCTGCGGAGGCAGTGAAGTGGTAGGGAAAATGTAGGGTAAGAGGAGGGGTAATTATAGAGCTACAGATATTGCACTCAAATCACAGATTCTCAGAGGGCATGGTAAAACCCAGCTCAGTTCAAGTTTGATTCAGTATCCAGGATGTCTGACCCAGCAGAGCTCCAGAGTGCTTTCTTGTTTCCCCTTGTTCAGGTAATTCTGCACACCTCCTCACCTGCTGCTCAGCTCTTTCCTGGGGAACCTTCTGAGGGAGAGCAATGCCCTCCTCCTCCTCTCCTTTTTCCGGAGCGCTTTACAGAGTCTGCACATCCTCGGGGCCTACCTTCCAAGCAGAGGTTAGGTCGCTGTTTGACCCTCTAGTTCCCTGATCTTTAGTCTGGTCAGTTAAAATCAGTTCTCTTTTTTCACAGATCCTTTTCAATCCCAATTAATGCTGCTCATGTTTAGGCCTCCCAGAGAGGAAAGTTACCAGGATTTTGCTATTAATATGCAGGTCAAGGAAGGCTGTAGAAAAATTCTAGGGTGTCAGCTGAGTCAACTTTTCTAGACCTCCGTGTTTCCATTTCTTAAGTGGGAGATAGAATGAATGAATTCTAACATTTATTGAGTACTTAAATATATGTCAGGCATTAGTTGAAGCACTTTGTATTAGGTTATTTAATCCTTATGACAACTCTGAGAAGTAGGTATTATTATTACCATCCCTATTTTACAGATGAAGCAGCTGAGGTAAGGGAATTCAAGTAACTCTTCCATGCAGCTAGCGGGTGGTAGAGCTAAGGTTCAAGTTTAGACAGCTGGGCTCCAGATCTTGTGATTCCACCTACCATATTCTGCCTCTTTAGACTCCTTTCCAGTTTCACAGTTCTCTAATTTATTCAAGGCTCTAGCTTTTCTCTTCTTTTTTTCTTTTTCTTATCATGGAGGACACAATTGTTTAGAGTTTAGGACTTAAATAATCATGAATTTTTCCTTCTGGTAGAAACGTAGCAAGTCGTGTCTGGATTGTTAGAATTCTTTGCTGACTTCTGGCCTTTTCCTGACTCTCCAATTCCAGGAACTGCCCACCATGTATAACCTGCCATTCCTCCTCAACTCCAGGAGTATCCCCTGACTTTTCGGGTCAAGTGTCAACCTCTCGCTATCTTCAAAGCCTTTCGACTCTATGAATTTGTGTTCCCTGTATGTTATCATTGCTTTTTAGCACATTTCTCCTTATAATAAAATTGCATTCTTGTTTTCTTATCTTCCCACTCTATTTTGCTTGAACATTCTCTGTTTTCATAAGGAAACTACTGTTTTACTTTTGTTTGGTTTTCAGTTTATAATGTGCTTTGACATTGATTTTCCCATGGGCTCCCCAAGATGAACTCATGAGATATCTCCCTGGATTATTACAACCAGACACTGGTCTATCTACCTCTAGACTTGTCCACCCGATTTCTTCCTCCTCACTGCTGTCAGAGGAATCTTTGAGAAAGAACTAATCTGACCATATCACTCCCTTGCTTAAAACCTTCCAGTGGAAAATCATGTTCTTAGAATCTTGCTGTTTTCCACCTCTAACCTTACCTCCCACCCTCCTACCCCAGCCCTCTCCTCACCACATGACTTAAAGGTATTACCTAAGCACAGTCCCCAGAACCCATCACAATGTCTTACCCCTCTGAGCTTCATTCATTCCCTCCCTGAGGCATCACCTGTCCTCCCCTTTGGCTTCCTGTCTCATTCCTATTGTCCTTTACAATTCTGTGACCTGTTCCTGCATAGTTTCTCTGTCTACCTCTCTGCTCTGAGATCATGCTCCCTTAGTGTGCGCATCCACATCCTAACACTTAACCAGTTTGCCTTAAAATGGTCTGTTATGTGCCTTCCCTCCCAGACTAGAATTTTCCTGCCCTGCATAAAGCATATCAAATATCTCTTTGAAAATTTCTAGTCCCCATGTCTTAGCATTCCTGAATTCTGCTAAATAAAGCGTGTCAACCTGAACTGAACTGCATCCCCATTTCATTGATCAGTAAACAGTCTGAGAAAGGTTGGATCAACTTCTTCAGGTCTCATGGCTAGAAAGGGGCAGAGCTAGGGCTAGATTTCAGGACTGTGAGTATTATAGGACTCTTGCCCAAGTTGTCCTAAGTATGTAAATAATCTCCTTCCTATTTTATGTGGCAAGTCTCAAAATCTGTCTTCTCCCGCAACTCAAGTTTATAATGATCCTGTTTACCGGATTGCCTATTTCATACCATGTTTGCCGCACTCGTCTCTGATCTTTAGATCAGGTACTCCTTTTCTCTGTGCCTCATTGCTTGATACAGTGCAGCCAGTGGCCCCGATCAGTGGTTACCTTCTGACTGAAACACATCAAAACAAACCTCGGTGCACATGGACAGCACACTTGCTCAGTTTGTGGAAATAGTTATTAAGCCCCACTCTGTGCCTGGGGCTGGGTCTACTCTGGCTGTCCCTAATTTCTTCCAGTGTAAGCATGCCATCAGCGTCCTACTGCACCCTCCATTTCTCCGAGACATTTCCACGTGGCTGAACAATTCCGGCATCTCACAGAGCCTTAGCAGGGTTTTCTTCTTCCTACCGTATGGCAGAAAACACAAAGGCCTCGGAGTCAAAAGATCTGGGGTTGCATCAGAGCCCGGGGGCCTCCATTCTCTCATCCAAATGTTGGGAGTTAAAATAGCGTATGCTCTATTTAAGTTCCAGAGTTATTGTAGGATGAAACGAGAAATTGCCTGGAAATGTATTTTGTAAATTTCAGGTATACACACGTATGTAAAACACACTGGATCCTTATGATTTGTGGATTCTGTTTGTGCAGATTTGCCTAAAACTTATTAGTAACCTCAGCATTAGTACTCATCGTGCTTTCATGGTGATCTGTGGGCACACGCAGGACTGTGAAAAATCTGAGTCATTCCACCTGTGTGTTCCTAGCTGAGGTGGAACGAGGCAATGCCCTGCCTTCTTGTTTCAGCTCTCTTACTGTAAACAAGTGTTTTTCTCACAGTCTGTTTAAGTGCCATGTCTTTTGCATTTTTAGGCCTTTTGCTAGTGATTTCACAGTTTAAAATGGTCCCCAAGCCTTATGCTGAAATGCTGTCTTGTGTTCCTAAGTGCAAGAAGGCTGTGATTTGTTGTATGGGAAAAATACATGCATGTGATAAGCTTCATTCAGGCATGGGTTATAGAACTGTTGGCTGTTGAGGTCAATGTTAACGTGCCAACAATATAGACTTCAACTAGGTGCCTTTAAATGGAAACACACGTAAAACAAAGTTAGGTCTTTATATGGCTGATGGAAATGTTATGACCAGAGGCTCTGTGTTTATACGAACAAAGATTTAGTATTTGCTAGTTCAGTGTTCACAGTAACTTTATAGAAAGAACATAACTAATAATGAATAATGAGTATTGAGTATAAGATTTTAAGAGAAGCTTCTCATTTGAGGCCACTGCTTTTCTGTCTCTAATCACTCCTGGTTCTTAGCCCAGGGGTTCACCAGCAGTTTTGCCCCTTAAAGATCTTGGAGGGTCCTGTTAAAATCCACATTGCAACCACAATCCCAGAGATGCAGATTGAGGGGCTATGAATGCAGGTAACTGTCCGGGAGCACATGTGGAGAGGCCCTGACTCAGACAAAGGCTTTTGGGGTGGTGGGGTGGGGTGGGGCTGGGAGGACGTGGACGGCCATGAACTCATCACGTTAGGATCGCTCAGTCACTCGAAGACTGTCTATCAAATCTGATGCTCTGGGAGTCTTTTCCCCGGCCTGACCCATATTCCTATAGGTTGCCTTTGTACCTCTCACTGAAGCTGCTAGAACCAGGGATAAAAAGAAGGCCTAGGAGGAAGGAATGGAAGAGCCACACTTGGTACCAGTCACTCAAGCCTTTGGTATTTTGGAGAATCCCAGACACATCCTTCTTTTCAAGTTTTTGCTCAATGTTCTCCTGAGACACGGATGAGGAGAAGCCAACCGGGATCCCCCTCTGGCCTGCAGGCGTCAGACTCGTCAGCTGTGTGAGCCGCTGCGGTCATGTTAATGCTGCAAACCACCAAGAGGTAATGCTGGCCAGCACTTAAATCCATTGCATTTTGTCAAGGGAATGCCGGCGTTTCCTACAAAAAGTCACTTTTCCAATTAATCTCTGCTCCCAAACACAACAAGAATGTATACATACCTATGACAAGGACTTCATGTGGTGTCCAGGGGACAGAGAGAATGCTTTTTTAGAACTCTGGAACCCAGAGAGCTGGTGGGCCTCCTTCACAGGGAAGGGACAAGGACTCAAGGAAAGTCTAGTTGAAGAAGGTGCTTGCTGGGCGCCTGGGGGGCTCAGTTGGTTAAGTGTCTGACTTCAGCACTGGTCCTGATCTTAGGGTCCTGGGATCGAGTCCCATGTCCGGCTTTGTGCTCAGTGAGGAGCCCGCTTGTCCCTCTGCCCTTCCCCCTGCTCGTTCTCTCTCTCTCTTTCTCAAATAAGTAAAATCTTTAAAAAAAAGAAAGAAAGAAAAAGGTGATTGCAGTGGAAGAACTTACGCTGTGGGCATCGACCTGCCTGGATTCAAATTCTTGCTTTGCTATTTTCTAGCAGTGCAAGCTTAGAAATAATGCTCAAGCTCACAGATTTTTCTTTTAGAAAAATGGAGCCAATGATTTCTGTAAGGATTAGAAAAGATGCTGTGAAGTTTCCCTACTCAGTGCACCTTGGAACATGAAAAGAGCTCCATTGATGGTAGTTTCTTCTTCCCTCGTCCCACATTCTTGTAGACAATAGGAGGTCTTCTCGTTTCTTATCTGTCTGTGTGTACTAGCTAAGTTCCAAATTCTAGATGAAGTGCTCCCCCCGCCACTTCTCCCCTGCCCCTTCCTTTGAAAACTTCTTCCATTTTTTTAGAGCCTTTTGCGGAGATGACCTTACTCATGAGCCAGTTCGGTGCTGATGGGATCATAGTTAGGAGGGAGTTAGTGCATCCCCCTTCCCTGTGACATAGTTCTATTTTATCAGAGATTATTTGGAAATGAAAATGGAATTTCAGAGTGATTTAATTTAAGAGTAGGGGCTTCTTTCAAGTCCGGACATGTTTAGCAGATGTGAGGGGCTGGCCTTGACTGACCTCATTCATCTGACCTTTACCACTGGAGGATGATGCAACTTTAAAGAGAGAATACTGGGATTCTGGATTTTGAAACAAGACAGCCCTATACATAAATCTTGACTTTACTACTTATTGTGTCACCTTAGGCAAAGAACAACCTTTCTGAGACTCGGATTCCTTATCTGTAAAATAAGGATAACATGACATCTGTTAGTGAGGATAGGCAGTATTTCATGTAACTGTCTGGCTCATAGTACAGGATCAACAAATGGCACCTACTATTTCAGATCAGCGAAAGGTTGAGCTGGAGATGACTAAGAGCTAGTAGGCTTAGTGAATATGAATGATGTCAGTAGTTTTCAACTAGTTTTACAAGTTTTTACTAGTAGTTTCACAACTAGTTGTGGTAATTTGGTGTCATGTTAATTTCAGGATGAATCCTAAATAATTTTTTTTTTTTTTTTTTAACAAAGAACCAACATTTGGGATCACTTTTTTTTTTTAAGATTTTATTTATTTGAGAGCACGAGAAAGAGCACAAGAGAGGGGAGGATAAGAGGGAGAAGCAGACTCCCCACTGAGCAAGGAGCCCAATGCTGGACTCTATCCCGGGATTCCGGGATCATGACCTGAGCTGAAGGCGGTTGCTTAACCACCTGAGCCACCCAGGAACCCCAAGGTCACTTTTTGATTATTACTTTTATTTACTTGTCTTCTATTATGCTTTCCTAAGTGGGAGAGAATGATGTGGATTAATACCCAGTTACCAGGAAAGTATGTATTTGAAAATGTATCTTTCATACCAACATCCTTCATTGAGTATATTAAGATACTAAAAAAAGTTGAAAGTCACTGAGGTAAGTCATAGAGCCAAAAGAAGCAGCTCGTTAGGTGGATATTGACAATACCTTTTGGGTTTGTGTTTCTCTCAGCATGTATTTCTCTTTGCCTGTGGGTAGTCATTTGAGTGCTCACAGTTGACTATATGACCCATGTTCTCTGTCTCTTTCTCCACACTCCTGTTTTAATTGGTGTGAAACCATTGCTCAGACCTTTCTCTGGGTCCAGGCTGATTACAACTTTGGTTCTTTGGATAATGCCTGGCAGCTCTCTAATGGCCAAGTGCCTGAGACCCCTGGTTCACTCAGCTGGACTTTGACATCATCCTCTGATGTGTGAGCTTGAGCATTACCATTAGTAGAGTGAGTTCCTTCTTAGAAATAGGATTTATTTGTCTCATGGAACAAGTAACAACGCATCCTTTCCCAAGATTCATTCAAATCAAGTCCTCTCTGAGCTTCTGTTGAAAACAAAGAGAAGTCGATTGGCCATCATGAATGATCCACCTTCTCAATTCCTCTAGGCTAAGTTGGGAATCATTTCCATAGGAATCTAATGTGTTGCCTTTGCCCCTTTATTTCTTCCTCTCTCCTGATTTTTCTTTATAGCTCAGACATAGACACACAACAGGCACCGAGCAAGTGCTTCTTCAGTGTTTAAACAAGTGACCAGGGAAGATTATGTTCTTTTAATCTAATTCCAGGGAGATTAAGCACAGGAAGACTTGTTTAAGGAAAATTGAAGGAAACTGTTAAGAAGGGTTTCTTATTACACTAACCAAAACGAAACAAAGTAATAAACAAGTGAAAAAAAGGTAACTGAGTTCTGATTGCTCCAGCAATGATTGCCCCCAGTGACACTGACAGGTGATTAGGTAATAGGGAGGGCAGGCGAGAATGGTTATCAAGCAAGCACTACAGGCTGGCGGGATGCCAGGCATCTGCACAGATTTTTTTTTTTTCCCCTGTATTTTCCAGATGTGAAAACCAAGGCACAGAGAACATAAGTGATTTGCCCCAATTCACATGAGTGATAAATAGAAGATCTAGAATTTGAAACTAGATTTAACTTGTTTCCCTCAACCTACCCACTTAATTCTGAGGAATGAGAGGATGTGACATCAAAAACCCTTTACTTGTGAAGGATACAAATAGGCTGGGTTGCCCCAATCTAAAAAAAAAAAAAAAAATTACCTGGCTCTAACTTGAAATTAGGCTGGTGAAATAATATGCAGTATTAGGCAACTGATATATTTGATTTCATCAATACTGAAGATTTCTGTTCAAGGAAGGCTTAGAGTTAGCTGACATGATAGACTGGGAAGAAATGTTCTGATGTCTAGAATCAAAAAGCAATTCTCATATCTCAAATATACAAGAAACTTTTCCATTCAATAGGAAAAGACACAATCCACAGTAATGAATGGACAAAAACCAAACCAAACCAACCAAACAGAAAAAAAAGCCCTGAATTTTTAAAAATAGATGATATGGTTCCAACTCCCTAATAATCAGAAATGTGTAAATTAAAACAATCACTTTTTTTCATTTTTCTGAACTCTAGGTGTAAATCAAATACCACTGGGTGTTAGCAAAGATGTGGGGAAGCAGGACCCTTATTCGACTAGCAGATCTATGAACTGAGGCAGGCACTGTGTGAAGCCATCTGGCAGTGCGCAGTGAAGTCACATAGGCCTCTGCCCCATGACCCAGCAGTCCCATTGCTGGGGATGTGTCTCAGAAATAGCCTGGTGGCTTTCCACGTGAGGATTCAGCTGACTTGTGGTGGATGCTGTCTATGGACAGCACTGTGGCAGTTAGGAGCAAGAAGCACACACAGCAAGATGGAGAAACCTTAAAAATGAGATGTAACATGAAAAAGATAAAGAGGATGAGGTTTGTTATGCAATACTATTCAGGTAAATTAAAGATATTAGATATTATTCTAAAGTTTTTTTTTGCTTTATTGAGGTATAATTGACAAAGCTGCAAAATATCCACAGTGTGTAATGTGATGACTTGATGTATGTATACACTGTGAAAGGGTGCTCTCCATCTAGTTAATTAACACATCCATCATCTCACGTATTTTTTTCATAGTTTTTTTTTTCATTTAAGTTCAGTTAATTAGCATATAATATATTATGGGTTTCGGAGGTATCATTCATCATCTCGCCTATTTGTATTTTTTCCTGTGAGATCATTTAAATTCTATCTTAGCAAATTTTAATTAGTCAATACATTGCTATCAACAGTAGCCACCATGTTAGACATTAGATCCTCAAACCTTGTTCATGTTATAGCTGAAAGTTTCAATCCTCTTATCAGCCTATTTCCTTGAACTCTCAGCTCAGTTTTCAACTCCTTGTTTCTATGAATTCAAATGGAAACACTTTTCTACTCTTTGTTTCTGAGTTTGACTTTTTTTTTTTTTTTTTAAGATTCCAAATATAGGTGATACTATGTAATATTGGTCTTTTTCTGGCTTATTTCACTTAGCAGTGCCCTTCAGATTCATTCATATTGTTGCAAATGGCAGAAATTCCTTCTTTTTAAAGGCTGAATGGTACAACATTTTGTGTGTGACATTTTCTTGATCTATTTATCCATTGATGAACATTTAAAAGTGTTTCCGTATCTTGGCTATGGTAGATAATGCTACAACATGGGAGTAATGATTATTTTTTAAGACAATAGTTTCATTTCCCTTGGTTGTATACACAGAAGTGGGATGTCTGGATCATATGGTAGTTCTAGTTTTCATTTTTTGAGGAATGTCCCTACTATTTCCCATAGTGACTATACCAGTTTACATTCCCACAAATCAGGTACAGAGGGTTCCTTTTTCTTCACATTTTTGTCAGAATTTGTTCTCTTGTCTTTTTGATACTAACCATCCCAAGAGGTATGAGATGATAGCTCATCGTGGTTTTGGATTTGCATTTCCCTCATGATTAGTGATGTTGAGCACCATTTCATATAACTGTTGGCCATTTGTATGTCTTTTTGGGGAAAAATGTCCATTTGGATACTTGCCCATTTTTAAGCTGTGTTACTTATTTTATTGCTATTGATTTGTATTGAGTTTTTTACGTATTTTGGATATCAACCCCTTATGGATACTTACAAATATTTACTCCCATTCAGTGAGTTGCCTTTTCATTTTGTTGTTGGTTTCCTTTGCTGAGCAGAAGCTTTTTAGTTTGATGTAGTACCACTCGTTTATTTTTGCTTCTGTTGCTTTTTCTTTTGGTGTCAAATCCAGAAAAATCATTGTCAAGACCAATGTCAGGAGCTTACACACTGTGTTTTCTTCTAGGAGTTTTACAGTTATAACATTTAAGTCTTTAATCCATTTTAAGGTGACTTTTGTGTATGATTTAAGATGGGGTCCGTGTTCATTCTTTTGCATGTAGCTGTCCAGTTTCCCAACAGTGTTTATTGAAGAGACTTTATTTTCCCCATGGTATGTTCTTAGCTCCTTGGTAGAAAATTAATTGACCATTATGAACGGGTGTATATCTGCGTTCTCTATCCAGTCGATTTATTGTGTCCGTTTTTTATATTGTTTTGATTACTATAGCTTTGTGTTATAGTTTGAAATCAGGAAGTGTGATGCCTCCAGCTTCATTCTTATTTCTCAAGATTGCTTTGGTTACTTGGGAGTCTTTGTGGTCCTATAGAAATTTTAGATTGTTTTTCTATTTACGTGAAAAATGTCATTGCAATTTTGATAGGGATGCACTGCATCTTTAGATTACTTTGGGTAGAATGAACATTTTAACGATATTCTTCCAGTTAATGAGCACAGAATATATTTGCATTTATTTGTGTCTTCATTTTCTTTCATTAATGTCCTCTAGTTTTCAGTGTACAGATATTTCATCTCCTCCTTGTTAAATTTATTCCCAAGTAGTTTTTTTTTTCTTTTTTGATGCTACTGTACATTCTCTCCTTAGTATTTAAGTTTGATTATTTATAATATATCTTATTGTAGGTCTCTTTAGAGTCATCTTATTTAGAACTCTCTGGGATTCCTGACCTGCATGTCTGTTTCTTTTCTCCAGGTTAGAGAAGTTTTCAGCCATTATTTCTTTAAATAGACTCTCTGCTCCTTTCTCTCTCTCTTCTCCTTCTGGGGTCCCTGTAATGCATATATTGATCATTTTTAAAAATTTAGTTATATATTATTAACAAATATTGATCATTTTTATAGTGTTCCATAGTCTATTAAGCTATCCTCACTCTTTTTCATTCTCTTTTCTTTATGTTTCTCTTTGATGACTTCCACTGCCCTGTCCTTAGTAGATGATCTAGTCTGCTGTTTAACCCCTATATTGAATTTTTTTTAGTTCATTTATTGTATCCTTTTTTAAAAAAAGAATTTATTTATTTGGGAGAGAGAGAGAGTTAGTGGGGAAGGGTAGAGGGAGAGGGGGAAAGAATCTGAAGCAGACTCCACACAGAGCGCAGAGCCCAACGTGGGACTTAGTCACACAGCCACGAGATCATGACCTCAGCTGAAACCAAGAGTCAGATGCCTAAGTGACTGAGCCATTCAGGCACCCCTCATTTATTGTATTCTTTAGCTCCGTGATTTCTACATGATAGTTTTTAATATTTTCTATCCTTTTATCGAAATTCTTACTTTGTTCATACACTGTTCTCCTGACCCCAATGAGCATCTTTCTGACTATTATTTTGAACTTTTTATCAGGTAAACCACTTATTTCTATTTCATTGAGATCTGTTTCTGGAATTTTAGCTTGTTCTTTCACTTTCATTATTTTTCTCTATTATATTTCTCTATTTTCACTTTCACTATTTTTCTCTATTTCTTCATTTTCCTTGACTCTGTGTTGGTTTTATGCAATAGCTGAAATAGCCACCTTTGCCAGTCTTGACAGAGTGGCCTCTTGTAGGAGTTGAGCCTCATCAGTCAGTCTGACTTGAGCTCCTGGTTATCTCTCAAACCTTTGTGATTGTCCCAACAGCCTTCTTTTTTTCTCTGTGACTCCCAGTAGTTGAGGGTGTGCCAAGACCTAGGGATCCATTCCTTGGGCAGTAATAGCTCCATTCCAGCTGCGGTGTAGACATGTGCATAAGCTCCTTCCAGGGAGATACTCTTGACTTAGAGTAGGCAAGAGAGGGAGAGCGGATATGCTGGTTTCCTTGACTCTGGAAAGAATCACAGCCTACCCCTAGATGTCTGCTAATAAATTAGAAGCCTGACCATCAGGCAGCAGTTTTCAAAGTATGCAGATAAACCCCTTTCAGAGAAAGACTGGGAGAAAAGCATTTTTTTTTTCCTGTTTTCTCTGCACTGGGCCCCCACAGAACAGCTGTGGCAAGACCTCACATGCCCGTTAACAGCAGCTTTTTTGTTTACTATAGTTTGGTGGGCTCATGAATGCACACTTCATTGGCTTTCAGAGTTAGGCGTTTTGGGGGCCATTCCTTGGGTGAGAATCTTTAAAGTCAAGAGTGCTAAATGTGGGATTCAAACCCTTTACTCCTTAGGGAGAAGCTAGGCATTTGGAGTTTCTTCCTAATTGTGTGATGCTGTCCTGGGGTGGGGTATATGATGTGTTTCAGTCTTTCCTATCTGTTTAAGTGAGGGCATTTTCTCATTCACATGATGTTTTTAATAGTTGTTCAGCTAATTTCTGGATTTCTTTCGGAAGTAATTGCTTTGTATGTAGCTGTATATTTGATGTGTCTATGGGAAGAAGGGAGTTCAGGAGCCCATGTCACTATTTTGGTTGAAGCCCTCCCAAAAAACTTTTTTTAAGGAAGTGAACAGATGTGGTTTTTAACTTCTAGAAGATCCAGTTTTTGAGGTTTAAACTCATGAAAATGGGGATGCCTAGGTTGCTTAGTCGGTTAAGTGTCTGCCTTCGGCTTGGATCATGATTCCAGGGTCCTGGGATTGATTTCTGCATTGGGCTCCTTGTTCAGCAAGGAAGCCTGCTTCTCCTGCCTACAGCTCTCCTTGCTTGGGTTCTCTCTCTCTCAGACAAATAAATAAATAAAATCTTAAAAAAAATAAATAAGTAAACTCCTGAAACTGCATATGTACATATCACATAAACCTTCCTTAATAGATGCATAAGTTAGTTTATCAGATATGTTTCTAATCTATGTAAAAGCTTTTATGTAGCTAAAAATCTTCTAAATGCATTGAAGTTTAAGTTGAATGTATGGAAGGAGTCTATAATTTTTGTATTAGAGCAAATATTATAAACAGAATAATTATTACCATATTTATTTGTTTCTTTGTCTTTTCGTATGTGGGATTTATTAATGCAAAACGCCAATTTTATTTCTTTCCCGAATAACCCTGGTATTGACTATTCATTTGATGAAGCCGTTTATGTTGTCTCAGAAATTTTATCATATGCCTCATTTTTCAGGGATGATTACTGAGGGATGGTAAAGTTTTAAGGAACAAAATAAGAGTGAGTATAATTGGCTCATTCTGTATGGGTGCTGAGATTGCAAAGTCCTTTCCTGTTCATGTAGATTTTCTGAGGATGGATTAAGAAAAGTAAATGGATGTATGTCTGTGTGGTGGAAATTCACCCTTATTCTTTTTTTTTTTTTTAATTTAATTTTATTTTTTCAGTGTTCCAAGATTCATTGATTACGCTCCACACCCAGTGCTCCATGCAATACGTGCCCTCCTCAATACCCACCACCAGGCTCACCCAACCCCCCACCCCTCTCCCCTCCAAAACCTTCGGTTTGTTTCTCAGAGTCCACAGTCTTTCATGGTTCATCTCCCCCTCCGATTTCCCCCCATTCACCCTTCCTTTCCTTCTCCCAATGTCCTCCATATTTTTCCTTATGCTCCACACGTAAGTGAAACCACATGATAACTGACTCTGCTTGACTTATTTCACTCGGCATAATCTCTTCCAGTACCGTTCATGTTGATACAAAAGTTGGGTATTCATCCTTTCTGGTGGAAGCGTAATATTCCATTGTATATATGGACCATATCTTCTTGATCCATTCGTCTGT
>CM052884.1:5187621-5233558 GCA_028534135.1 Potos flavus
GATGGAATTTTGATTGGGATGGCATTGAAAGTATATATTGCTCTGGGCAGTATATACACTTTGAAATCAGTTGCTTTCTTATACACTAACAATGAAAATATGGAAAGGGAAATTAGGAATGGATTCCATTTACTATAGCACCAAGAACCATAAGATACCTGGGAATAAACCTAACCAGAGAGGTAAAGGATCTATACTCGAGGAACTACAGCACACTCATGAAAGAAATTGAAGAAGACACAAAAAGGTGGAAAGGCATTCCATGCTCATGGATCGAAAGAATAAACATTGTTAAAATTCACCCTTATTCTAAATGAAATAAACAGGCATGCCCAGTAGAGTGTGTGGGCCAGAACCTGGTTACAGATGTGTTGCCGGAAAACTGGCAGAGATGAAGGTAGGGCTCACATGGGGCAGGAAAATCTTAAATGGATTCGAGAGAGAGGTAGACCATCTTCATGAAGGTCACTACAAGGCGGGTACATATGGCTGGAAATGCTCAACACTGATTCCAGGGCAATTACTGAAGTGAGTAACTCTGTTTCAACTGTGGAGCCGGAATCATCTATTACGGACCTGAAATGGTAACTGCTCTGTTTTTGAGACAAGAAGACATAAATCTCAGAGTTAGTGATTTCTATTAAAGGGTAACATCTGACTATCATTTCAGGGTGATCTAGCATCTGTACATCACTCAAGAGTAAATCTAATCAGATAGAGCACCCCAACCGCGCAGTGTAGAGTGCCTTCCATGTTTGCAGCTGAAGACCTTCCCTTGCAATCAGCTCAGGTGGCATTGGGGACTGGTGACTGGCAACAACTATGGAATCTGTTGGATTATACATCATTCATTATATAATGTATATTTGTCACTTATTTTGGCAGTTCAGCATCTTCTCTTTGGAAAAGTCTTACGAGCCTCTCTCCCTCTATGCAAGCTTAAGATGCAAGATGTTCAGCCTGTCTTGCAGTTTGGGCACGAGCACATATCTTGTGCTCCACCAAGCAGATACAGTGGCCTCGAATCTTGAGGCATGAACTAGAAGTGCTAAGCAGCTCGGAGGGAGGAACATGAGGAGTAGTAACATGAATTTTCAGGGACAATAGTCATAGCAGAGTGGCTCTACCCACTGACTAGTGCCCAGCGTGGTGGTGGTTGTAGTGGGGTGTCTGGGGTTCAGAGGTGATCGTGTTCTCAATGGTGTGGTTTTGTGACATGGGAATTTTGGTTGTGATCCAGGTTAATACATTAGCCTCCCTTTTTCTTGACTGTTTTCTAAGCCTGTCTTAGAAACTCTGAACTACCCGGTAGCCTTTCAGCAAATTTGTTGTCTGCTTATGTCAGCCAGAGTTGGTTTCTATTGCAACTAATGAAGCTGACTGATACAGGATGCAGACCCAGGTTTCTGCTGGTAATTGCTTTCTGTAATCAAGTTTGTGGCATGTGGCTTAGTCACATATGATTTGTCTCTGAAAGGGTCTAAAGCTACGTTATAAATACCTTATGATCATGAGCTTTTAAACTGTGATTTCTATGTTACATCTTTAAGTTATTCACAAAATCAGTATTAATTTTTAATTTGAATCCCAGTATAGTTAACATACAACACAAAATCAGTATTTAATGAGCACCTATTATGTGCCACATATCATGCTAGAAATGAGGTTGACCAGTAGCCGCTTGCCTCTTGGGCTCACAGTCTGAGAAAGGAGATGAACATAAAATTGGGCCACTCCAAATACAGTTATTGTGAAGAAACAGGCACATATAAGAGGATAATCTAACCTAGCTTTATAGAGGACTGAGAAACTGCATATAGTATATCTTTATCTGAATGTTCTGCTTTGTTTGAAACTCATATTGATTTTTTACCTTCTGCCTCATTATGTAATTTCTTCATTATTTTATTTCCATTATGACACCCTTATTCTCCACATGACCTAGATCTACAGTTGAAGGATAATTTTTTTTAGCTTTATTCTGTATGTTCACTCAGTTACCCACATTGCAAACTAAAGATACATATTTGCAAACCATGCCTGAAACAATAGTTTCATGAAATAATACTTTATGTGGTCTCTGTTATTTTCTACCCTATTCTATTTCATGTTTTAAAAAAATGCTATTTACAACCCACTACATTGATCTCATGACTCACTCATGTCTTACTTGTTTTATTTAAGTATAGTTGGCGTATAATGTTACATTAGTTTTTTAGGTACACAACATAGTGATTCAACCACTCTGGACTGTGCTGTGCTCACCGTAAGTGTAGCTACCATCTGTCACCATACAACGCTACTGCCACACCACTGACTATATCCCTATGCTGGAGACCTGTATCTCCCAGTCATCTTCACTCATGTTGCCTGTCCCAAACCCCCTCTTCTCTGGCAACCATCAGTTTGGTCTCTGTAGCTATTGGCCTATTTCTGCCTTTTTTGTTTGTTCATTTTTTTAAAAAATAATTATTTTTAAATTCCAGTATAATAACATACAATATTATATTAGTTTCAGACGTCAGTGTACTGATTCTACAATTCCATACATTACTCAGTGGTCATCATGGTGAGTTTGCTCTTAATCCCCTTCACCTATTTCACCCATCCCCCCACCTCACTTACCTTCCCTCTGGCAACCATCAGTGTGTTCTCCATGGTTAAGAGTCCATTTTTTACTTTGTCTCTCTTTTTCTCTGTTCATTTGTTCTGTTTCTAAAATTCCACACATGAGTGAAATCATATAGTATTTGTCTTGCTCTTACTGGCTTGACTGCAAAAGATTTCATTTTTTTTTTTATGGATGAGTAGAATTCCATTTATATATATATATATATATATATACACACACACACACATACACACATATATACATATATATATATATACACACATGTACATGCACACCAAATCTTCTTTCTGTTCATGGGCACTTGGGCTGCTTCCATAATTTGACTATTGTAAATAATGCTGCAACAAACACAGGGGTACATGTATCGTTTTGAATTAGTGCTTTCCTTTTCTTTGGGTAAATATCCAGTAGAAACTCACTTATATTAGCTATTTTTGAAAAAGTCTGATTTCTTCTATATATTCAGACTTTACTTCCAACTAGATCTTTTGTTTTTATTTAAGCATGACCATTCCAAGCAGCTGTATCAACAAGTAAACGTTCCTTCAATCACTTTCCCCTTGTCTTCCCAGTTCTTCATTTTATTTCTTCTCCATTCATTTACATTTAATTTTCATCAGTTGTGTGCCAGAGAAACTGCTTTATCTAAGGTCACTAACTACCTCCATATTTCTAAATCCAATGGATATATTTTAGTCTTTTTTCCTACTGAACATCTCCCTCCTTCAGAAACACTTTTTAACATGGTTCTTGTGACCTCCACCTACTGGTTTTCCTTTTATTTTCCTGATCTACCCTTATTTTAGGTCTTCTTTTCAGGCTCATCCTCTTCCATCTGGCCATTCAAAACTTCTCAAGACTCCAACCTAAGTTTTTTCTCACTCTGTGGTCTCAGTGTACTCACAACTTTAACTTCCGTGAACGTGCTGATGTCTCCCAAACAGATCGCTTTTGTCCCTGGGGTTCTCAGCTTTGGCATTATTGACATCTGAGGCTGGGTCGTTCCTTGTTATGAGAGGCTGTCCTGTGCATCATGGGAAGTTTAGCAGCATCCCTGGCCTTTAGTTACTAGATGGAAGTAGCAACCTTTACTCCTCCAGTTGTGACAATGGAAGTTTCTCCAAACATTATGAGCTGTCTTCAGGGGGCAGAGTCACCTCCGGTTGAGAATCACTGTCTTTCTCTGACTTCTCATCTACAGACTACGCTGCATTTCCAACCACCTAATCAACATTTCCACTTGGGTGTTTTAAAGACGTCTCAAATTCACCACATCAAAATGGAATTTAAACCTGGTCCTCTTCATTATTAGATTGTGTCTAAAACCAAAACGCTTTAAGTCATGCTTGACATCTTCCTCTCCTCCCTTCACCATTCTTCTCTTTCCGAGCTCAAAACTTAGAGAAATCATTGAGAGTTCAAAAATCCTTGCCTCTTGACTTTCGGTTCTTTTTTCTAAATGCTCTTGCAAGTCTCATTATTTTTCACAAAAAATCCTCCAAATTTTCCCTTCCTTCTCTTTGGTGCTCAGCCATTCATATTCGAATGTACCAACAACCTTCTTGCTACTCTTCTCTGGCTCCAGTCTCTCTCTCCTCCCTTCTAATATACATATAAACCCAGAGATCTTTTTCTGAGGCTCTGCAAATGATTTTAAAGCAACTTTTTCATTATTCATTTCTCTGCTCAATAACCAAAAATGGACCCTACCTTTTTCTTTGTTTAGATTCTTCAGTCCAGTTTTTATAGCTCTTCCTAATCTGACACCTATCAGGACCTAGGACTGGCTCCCACCCATATATGTCCTCTGCAGCTGACTGATCTAATCCACATCTTGTCCGGACATTTATACATTTATACGTGTTCGTCCTGTCTGCAACTCGACCTCCTCTCTTCTGCCTGTTGGAGTCTTCGCTTGCAAGGGCCAGCGCAGTAAATCTTTGCTTAGCTAACCTATTCCCCCGAGGGCTATCTCCTCACTAATCTCCCATTAATACTTTTAGTCAATACCAAATTTGCTCTTAATTGCTTATTTTCTTTTTAATTTAGTGCATGCTAAGGTGCCTCGTTAGCGCAGTAGGTAGCGCGTCAGTCTCATAATTTAGTGCTTGCTAGGTTTTCTGCTCCCAACTTGATGCACATTTATTGAAAGCAAGGTCTTCATCTTACATGTCATTTGCATTCACCATTTTCACTGCTCAGAGTGACCGGCACATAGTACATGTTTAATAAATGATCGTATAAATGTTGCTAAGTTTTGAAAACCTTCTAGGGAAGGTAGAAGGACTCTTTCAATTTTTCTTTTTTTCACCCCTAGGAGATTCTTCCTCAAACCTTTACAGACTTGTTTTGCAGCTTAAACCTCATTGTCTTGTTTTAAACTCATAGAAGTAAAGATAAAAACTTTTTTTTTTTAAACTAACTTTTTAATGAATATAAAAATCTGTTTCCTCCTTCACTTTGTTGAAGTTACATTTTAAAAATATTCTATGGCAGTAAATATTTAAATGCCTTTGTTAAAAGAATTTACTCCCTACTTGCAAATGTTAGGATGTTCTCTTGAAATCACTTTTGAAATCCCCTTTGTTTTCTTTTTTAAAAGAGAAATGAGAAATGAAAGCATCATTGGAAGCCAATTTTTTTGGGGATTAATGTCTACTGAGGAAAAAAAAAACAACAAACCATGATCAGGAGAATGAGCCTATCTCGGAACAGTGAGCAGGTATTCTGATTAGGCCCCCAGAATCATTTTCTGCGGAGGTGAGTTTTAATATTTGAATGTTAGAAAGGTGAACTTAAGTTGGGCGCAGTGTATGAAAACAGCCTACTTTTGCTAAGCAAATTACTTTGGAAGTGATTCAGTGTTGGATTCAGAAAGGGTTGTGCTGGCTCTCAGAGGAGAAGGCTGGGAGGGAAACTATAGTTTCTGCCAGTGACATGCCAGTTATCCACCCAAACCCATCAATCAGTTGTGGATGTCAGAAATGAGATTGAATGTCCCAATTCCTTTCATAATGGCCAGGAAAACAAAGATATCCTGGAGAATGCCCAGATGCGGAAAAGGCTTTGGATGTCAACATTCTCCCCTAGAGATGAATTCTGTAATACTTTATCTAGGATCATACTTAGTATTCACTCTCAAACATTCTCTAAAAATCTCAAAAAGTTTTGCAAATGCTATCCCATTTACTGTACCTCTTTGGCAGGAGAAACACATGTTGTGGACTCTTTTCCAGATTTTGGATGCAAGTAAATAAGGTTCCTTTGCAGACTTAAATAAAATTGATCTGGCACCTATCATGTGCTGGATATTGTGTGTCTGTGGAGTTGTAGCTTTTGTGTATTTTCTCAACATTCTGAAATAGATATGCATAGATATAATAGATATTCCCATCTCACAGATGAGAGAATTGAGGCTCAGAAAAGTTACGTGGTTTGAGAAAGAAATCTTTTAAGAATCAGTTTTCTGGAGGAAAATGCATATAATTTGACTTCAAGGGTCATATGTGTTTCATGTTGCTTTGGAGAAAGTCTTGTAAATGTGCCAAATCCCATGAAACTCAAGTTTCCTTCCAGCTTAAAACTCACCACCACTTGAGATAAAGTGGGTGTGCTATTCTTTGGTTCTCTGTTTCTCATATGTGAACTAAATGGCATGTAGGCCATCTGATTTCAGGTCCTCCAAACTGGGATCCAACTGTAATCTTTTCAGAGTATGTGAGCTCACGCATCTGCATATAATTGCACATGACAGAATAGTCCTCACAAGTTGTAGGCCAGGGCTCTCACATTTGTGAACCTGAAGACACATGAGACTCTAGTGTGATTTCATTGAATAGCGTGGTGGTCTTCTGTTTAACTAGTTTTAAGATTACTGTTCGGCAAGGCAGATATTCCCATAAATTTGTTCCTGGCCTCGTCACTCCCTGATCATTACTTATAGCCAGTTCACACCATTTGTGACATGCGTGACCTTTAAAAGCACTGAGTTTAAATTCTTGATAAAAGGCTTCTGAATCCATTATAACTTTACTTTGGGATTTAGTAATTCTATTGCCTGAGGATTCTAGGCTTCACTACTACAGAGGACAGTATAATCCTACAGCTGATTAATTTCACTATAGGCTAGACTCTGTGAGGTGCGGGGACTAGAGTTCTATTTAAGACGTAGTTCTTAGCCTCCAGGAGCTCATAGACTAGTGAGGGGAATAGATACATAAAATATACAGATACCATATTATACAGGAAGTATGCGCAGGTAAAGAGAGACTCTGCTCTAAAGGTATGTACAGGTAAAAAGTGAAGGCTTCAGCAGGGCATGCAACTTCTGAATTATGTCTTGAAATTATAGAAATCAGGCAAGAAAGTCCATTTTTGACACACAAGATGGCATAAATGTTTTAAAGTACATGACCTGACGGGGAAGAGCTAGCTGTCCGGCTGTGACTGTGACATCATGTGCATAGGGATGGTGGTGAAAGTTGAAATAAGAAAGGGGAATGTTATGTAGACTGTCAGGGATGTTGTATGTTGTCCTACAAGTTTATGTTTTATTCTGTAGGTCATAGGAAATTACCAAATGATTTTAATTGATGAAATAACATGATCAGATTTCTATTTTTGGAAGAAACTCTCTGGAGTTAAACTTAGAAGGGAAAGAAAGTCAAGATGGAGATTATGTTAGGAGCTTATTCAGTAGCCTAGATAAGAAATAAGAGGGCTTGACCTAAAGAAATAGCAGTGGATAAGAAGAAGTACAGTTTCAAGGGATTATTAAGAGACAGAATGGACCAGACTGAGGAAAGGATAGCGGAGTAGGCTTAGGTCCAGCGACCTCAGCTGAAAACAAGCTGCTGCTGTATTGTGGTCTTGCTCACAGGTAACCACAGAGGCAGTGGTCGGGGAAACATTCTCCCAGAGGATGGAACTTGGGGCACTGTCCTTGATCGGTCACTTTGTGCAGAGAGAGAGAAGTGGTCCAAGATAGAGATACATAACTTCATTGGCTGTGGTGAATGGTTTGGTTGATTGATCAGGGTCCTGGAAGGAGCAAGATAGGGATATTGAAGACAAGAAGGTCTGGGGAGGAAACTCTGGAGTCACCTACAGGAGTGGACACAAAATATGAGGATCTTCGTGTTGTATGTTAATGTCCACCAGAAAGCATCTCCTGCAGAAGACACCAAGCAGCCAAATGAACCAGATGTTGTAGATAATAGATGTCAGCCAGCCTCTCCTTGGCTTGCCCTGCATTTGTCCATTAGGCTCATAAATAAAGTGGATAAAATGGCAGAGAAAGTGGTCCTGCACGGACCTGTTCTCATTAAAGTTGATCTAACTTCTGCTGTTGAATATCTGACCTTCCAGTAACAGAGACCAATGCTGAACCCCTAGAAACCTTGATACCCCTGAAGCCCTTGATGTCATATCTTGAGGAGACCATGTAGCCTCTTAGAAGAAACTTCGATGACTCTAAACCATTTCCTTAGAAAAGAAGATATTTCATCCTGATTTGGACTGAAACACATCTTGGGTATGTGTTTGCCTCCCTGCCTCCTCAACCTCATCCCACATCACTATCTGAGGTTCACAGATGTCTCATTTAATGCTATGGAATGCCACATAACACTGCCTTTTAATCAAGGAACAGTTTTACATCAAAGGAGTTATGGCAGTAGGCATGCGACCAAGGAAAACACTGGTCCTTCCACTTAGCACACTATCTAGAAGGGCTTTTTATTTTATTTTATTTTATTTTTTAAAGATTTTATTTATTTATTTGAGACAGAGAGAGAGATCACAAGTAGGCAGAGAGGCAGGCAGAGAGAGGGGGAAGCAGGCTTCCTGCTGAACAGAGAGCCCGATGTGGGGCTCGATCCCAGGACCCTGAGATCATGACCTGAGCCGAAGGCAGAGGCTTTAACCCACTGAGCCACCCAGGCGCCCCTAGAAGGGCTTTTTAAAGGAACAGCTGAGACATCCCTTAGGGTGATATCCTGTGAGGATGGATTGTTCTCCTTCAGGATGTGGCATACACCTTAAATCTTAGATTGTTGTAAGGCGATGTGCCTCCAATTCATGTATCCAGTAATCAAGGAATGGAAATAGGAGTGGTTCCATTTGCCATCATTCCCAGTGACCCATTTGAGCAATTTTGTGTTTCTTATCCCATTGACTTTAGGTTTGTGTGCCCAGAGGTCCTGGGTTCCAGAGGGGCATATGGTCCTCAGGGGGCACAGTGAGAGTCTTGCAAAGCTTAAAGCCACAGCTATACCTGGCACTCTGTGATCCTTGTATAGAAGAACACTAAACAAGGGTAATTGAATCTGATTATCATGAAGAGTTGAGACTGCTGTTACACAGTGGAGCCTAGAGGGATATACCTAGGACTTCAGTGTTCTACTAGAGTATCTATTACTCTTAATGGCAAAGAACAAAAATTTGGTCTGATGAGGACCAGGTCTCCATGGCTCAGAATGCTTAGGCAGGGGGCTCTCGGTCTTCCAACCAGGCAAACCACTTAGACCAACAGAAGAACTAGCCAAGGTGGAGGAAATCTAATATGCATAGCAGTTAAAGAGGGAGATAATGAGTATCTTATCTCAGGACTGACTGTAGTAGGGGGATAGTGATACCAGCCATTAACTCTTCTCTTAGAAGTTTTTTAGAAATTGTAACCAACTAGAGTCGCAGAGAAGCTGTGCATGGTTGGTGTGAACAAACATGAGAAGTAAGTGGATCTAAGTAGTTTGATTGATTACCTTGTGTTTGATTAGTTACCTTGTTTTGCACAGATCCCCTTCACCAGAGTACCAGTCCCACAATTGCCATAAGTTCTCGGTGCTAAGTACTCATTACTTCCCCATCACTTCCCCTTCCACTCATAAGTGGAAATAAGGAATAGCATGGAGGACCACGGGGAAGGGAGGAAAAACTGAATGGGAAGAAATCAGAGAGGGAGACAAACCATGAGAGACTCTGGACTCTGGGAAACAAACTGAGGGCTACAGAAGAGAGGAGGGTGAAGGGATGGGGTAACCAGGTGATGGGTACTAAGGAAGTCACGTGTTGTGATGAGCACGGATGTTATGCGCAACTAATGAATTGTTGAACACTATATCAAAAACTAATGATGTACTATATGTTGGCTAAATGAACATAAAAAAAAAAAAAAGAATTATCCTCTACTGAACAAGAGCCATTTTTTCCCCAGGAGATGTATCCCCAGCCCCTCTCTAGGAGGAGCCAGCAGCCATAATTGACTCATATGGGGGTACAAGAGGCTGGTTCCCTTGAGTCAAGGTAATAGCACTTATTTGAAGCAAAATACATATCCTTGTTTAGCATTTTCTCCTGTCTTGCTTTCCATATTTCCTTTCTCATGAGAGCAGGATACTAATAAATCACTTGAACAAGAGTCCTAGTCTCAGGCACTGCCCCTTGGGAACCTGCCTTGAGTCAGGAAATCTGGCTTGGAGAGAGAGAGAGATAATATGGCATGAGAAGCCCGTAAGCAATAGCTGATGACATGAATGGATGAGAACGCTCAGCGTGAGTATGTAAAGTGAGAAGAGGAATAAAGACAAACTCTGAAGAGCCCTGGGTTTGCATGGGAGTCCAGAAAAATAATTTAGAGCAGAAGATCGTAAAAAAGGAGGAGAGAAGTGAGAAAGTAGTAGAAAAGGGTGAGAGCCTATTTCAGGTCTCCTCAGTTTCTCTGGAGTATGAGTGCCAGTAACTCCTTCCTACCTTTGTATGTAGAAGTCAAAAGATTGGCAATTATCATGGCAAGGGATGAGAAGAGGCTGTCAGATCTGGTGATTGGAAATTCACTGGTATCCTGAGAAGGAATAGTTTCATATTTACTATAGAAACTCTGTATTTATGGATTAGTTCATATTTATGACACCACTTATGGGATTCTCTGCTCACGCGTGCTTTACAGCACTGTTCAACATATGCCATTTTTGCTAAACTCAGGTTGTAGGAGTAGGGGCCAAGCAGAAGTAGCTGAAACAGATTCTGTGTCCTAGTGTGTTACTGAGCATGAAGATTGGTCCATGACAAAAACAATGGATTATTTCATAAGTGATGTTGTAAGAAATGGCTGGCCATCTGTAAAAAGAAAAAAAAGTAAGCCTTAAATTCACTTCTTATATATAAATAAGCTCCACATGTACCAGAGATTTAAGCCTAAAAAAATGAACTATAAAAGTCTCAGGGTAAAAAAGTAGCCAAACTTTTTATAGTATTGGCGTGGGGAGTGTCTATGCAAAACACAACTCAGAAACCATAGATGAAAACAGCACATTAAAATTTCTGTGGGACAAAAGTAATAGTATTTAATAAGAGCTAAGGTTTGAAGACTGTATGTGTGTTTTGCAAGTACCATCTCATTTATTCTTGTAAATAAATACCTCAGGTCAATCCTATTGTTAGCCTCATTCTAGGTTGAAGCGATAGAAGCCCGGAAAGATTAGGCAAATATTTAACATTACAAAATCATAAGGAGCAGAGTTAGAATTCAACCAAGTGGTATGCTTCCAGGGCCTGTATTTTGTATTTAAATTCTTATTTTGAAATAGTTTTAGATTTACAGTAAGTTGTGGAAATCGTGCATTGGAGTTCTACACATCCTTCCCCCAGCTCCTTCTAATGTTGACATCTTACATAACCACAGTAAAATTCTCAACACTGAGAAATTAATATTGGTATAATACTATTAACTACAGACTTTAGTAGACTTTCCTCATTTTTTCAGTAATAGCCTTTCTCTGTTTCAAGATCCAGTCTGAAATCTGACACTGCATTGAGCAGTGGTGTCTTCATAATCTTTTTCAACCTGTAACTTTTCTTGTCTTTCCTTATCTTTCATGACCTTAGCAATTTTGACCATTACTGATTAGATATTTAAGAAAAATATCCCTCAGTGTGGGTTTGCCTGATATTTTCTGATGATTAGATTGTGGCTGTCCATTTTTGGCAACAGTGTCACGGAGGTGATGTGGTCTTCTGTGTGCATAATATCATGGAGGGTGTGATGACAGTCATCTTGGAGGTTAGCCTTTGTCATTTGGCCAAGGTGGTGGCTGCCAGGTTCTGCCAGTGTAATACTAATATTAACATTTTCCCCTTCGGATTAATAAGCATTTTGGAGGAGACCCTGGGCTCTATGCAAATATCCTGCTTCTCTTTCCATGTTTACCTGCTAATTTAGCATTTCTTTGTGGGTCTTCCTGGCATTTACTACTGTGGTTTCTCCATGGTGACATTTCTATTCTTCCTGAATTTATTAATTCAGATTCTTTTGTAAGGAAGAATTTCCCTTTCTCTTCCTTATTTATTTTTTTAATCATTTATTTAAATTAAGATGGATTCATGGCTATTTTATTTTTGGGTTATAATCTAATACTGTAGTTATTTATTTTGTTCCTACTTTGGCCACTGAGAGCTCCTTTAGATTGGCCTATATGCCCTTTTAAAGATTTATTTATTTGAGAGAGAGAGAGCATGAGCAGGGGGAGGAGCAGAGGGAGAGGGACAAGCAGACTCTGCACCCAGCACAGAGCCCAGCATTGCAGGGCTGGATCGCAGGACGCTGAGATCATGACCTGAGTGGAAATCAAGAGTCCGACACACGACCCACTGAGCCACCCAGGTGCCCGGGCTTATATGTCCCTTTGAAATGCCGTGGTCCTTGGGGTGCCTGGGTGTCACAGTCGGTTGAGCCTCCAGCTCTTGGTTTCAGCTCAGGTCATGATCTCAGGGTCCTGGGATCCAGCCTGCATTGGCCTGTGCTCAGGGCAGAGTCTTCTTGAAGATTCTCTCTCTGCCCCTCCCCAGCTCCCCGCCACCCCCCCTCAAATAAGTAAATAAATCTTTAAATAAAAAAATAAAATGCCCTTATCCTTTTTCCTTCCTCCCTCCCTCCTTCCCCTCCTCACTTCCTCCTTCCTCCCTCCCTTCCTCCATTCCTTCTTTCCTTTCTTCCTTCCTCCCTCTCCCTCCTCCCTTCCCTCCTTCCTTCCTCGCTCCCTCTCCCTCTTCCACTTACTCCCTCTCTCACTCCCTCTTCCTCTCTCCATCCCTGCCTCCCTCCCTCCCTCTCTCCATCCTTTCCTCACTTCCTTGCTTCCTCCTGTCCTTTCTTAGCACTCACACCACAAGATGCTTGAAGGGTAAGCATGTTTTCCCTGCTTCATAAGGAGAATCTACCACTTCTCAAAGCAGCTCTGGCTATTTTTATTGGAAAGAGTATTTAGAAACAAACTGCTTGGGGGTTTTTTCCCGTTCATTTTTGAAGTTTATTTTTCACTGGATCTAGTATTCTAGGCTGTTTGTTTTTTTTTTTCTCTTACAGAATGTTATGCATGTTGTTCCACCATCTTCTGGTTTATATTGTTTTTGATTAGAGAATAATGGTGGTTTTCTTTTATCACTGTTCTCCTATATTGAGTGAATGTTTCTTTGTTAAGATTTTATTTGACAGAGAGAGCACGAGGTGGGGGGAGGGGCAGAGTGAGCATCAGAAGCCAACTCCCAGCAGAGCAGGGAGCCTGACACCAGGCTTGATCCCAGGACCCTGGGATCATGACCTGAGCTGAAGACAGACCCTTAACCCACTGAGTCACCCAGCCAGCCTACTGTGATTGCTTTTAAGATTGCCTACTTATCTTTGATTTTAACAATTTGATTATATATTCTGGTATGGGTTTTTTATGTGTATATGACCAGTGGTTTATTAGATTTTTATATATGTGGTTTTATAGTTTTCATCAGTTTTAGAAAAATTTTGGTCATTCTTTTGTCAATTTTTTTTACATTTCATCTTCTGGTACTCCAGTGAATGTGTATTAGACCAGTTGATATTGTCCCAGGGGCCACTGAGGCTATTGTTTTCTTTCTTTTTTTTTTTTTCCCCCTTAACTCATTTCTCTCTGTGCTTCAGTGTGAATAGTTTCTATTGTGATGTGTTCAAGTTTATCAATCTTTTGTTCTGCATATTTAAACTGCTGTGGAATCCAGTGAATTTTTTTTCAGATATTATATTTCTTTTATCTTTAAATGCTCCATTTTTTAAAAAAACTTAATTTCTTTCCTCACTATATGTATATGCATATGTATTTTCTTTTAAATATAAACCATGTTCTTCTATTTTTTTTCAGTCCTTGAGGAGAATTCTAATAGTATTTCCAGAGCCCCAGTTGGCTAATTCACATAATACTTGTTATATATTGGTTTATGTTTCTTGATATCTTCTGATTATGGGTTAGATTTCTCTGCTTTCCTTGCATGTCTGGTAAATTGTGATTGGGTGCTTACTGCTGTCAATATTATGTTTTTGAGTGACTCTATGTTGTTGTCTTATTTTAAAGAATTTTAAGGCATGATTTGGTAAGTAATTTTCTCTTAAATTATGTCAGTCTATGTTAGGACTTAAAGACATCATTTTAATTTTTATTGCAGAAATAAAATTTACAATTTTAACCTTCTTTTTAAATGAACAATCCAGTAATACTAAGTATATTCACCCTGTGCCACCATCACAGTTATCTGTCTGTGGAACCTGTTCACCGTTCCACACTGACATTCTGTGCGTTTAACAGTAAGCCTCCCATTATCCCCTCCTCCAAAACCCTGGTAACCACTATTCCACTGTCCATGTTTCTGAACTTGAATATGCTGGGCATCTCATGTAAGTGCAGCCATACTACATTTATTCTTCTGTCTGGCTTATTTCACCAGCATAATGTCTTCAAGGTTCACCCATACTGCGGCATGTATCAGGATTTCATTTCTTTTCAAGGCTGAGCAAGATTCCATTGTGTGTATGTACCCATGTTTTGTTTGTCATTTTGTCTGTTGGTGGGCATTTGGGATGTTTCCACCTTTTGGCTATTGGGAATAATGGTGTTCTGAACATTGGTGGACAAATCTCTGTTCCAGTCCTTGGTCTTAATTATTTTGGGTATATAGCTAGAAGTGTAATTGCTGGATCATATATTCAACTTTTTGGGGAATCACCCAACTATTTTCCACAGTGGCTGTACCATTTTATATCTGTACTAGCAGTGAATCTGTGAGTGTTCCAATTTCTCCATATCCTTGCCAACACTTATTTTCTATTTTCTTAAATAGCTATATTAATGTGTGTGAAATGGTCTCTCACTGTGGTTTTGATTTGCATTTCCCTAATGATTAGCGATGTTGAGCATATTTTCATATGCTTATTGGCCATTTGCATATATTTGGAAAAATGTCTGTTCAAGCCTTTTGCCCATTTTTAAATTAGGTTGTTTATTTTGCTGTGTTTTGAATTGTAGGTGTTCTTCATGTGTTCTGGAAATTAATGTGTTATTTGATATTTCATTTTGAAATATTTTATATCATTTTGTAGGGTTCCTTTCACTTTCTCTTCAGTGTCTTTTGATGTACAGCAGTTTTAATTTTGATGAAATGAAATCTATTTTTCCTTTTGTTGCCTATATCTTTAATATCATATCCAAGAAATCATTATTAAGTCCAATATCATTGAAGCTTTTTTTCCTGTTTTCTTCTAAAAGTTTTGTAGTTTTATCTCTTATATTTAGGTTTTTGATCAGTTTTGAATTAATTTTTGTATATGGTCTAAGGGTCCAACTTCCTTCTTTAGTATATGAATATCCAGTTTTTCCATCCTCATTTGTTAAAAAGACTGTCTTTCACCCCTATTGATGGTCTTGGCAATGTTGTCAAAAATGATTTGACCACATATATGAGAATTTATTTCTGGGCTTTGTATTTTATTCCCTCGGTCTGTCTTTATGCCAGTGCCACACTGTTTTGATTATTGTAGCTTTGTAGTTAAGTCTTGAAACTAGGAAGTGTGAGACTTTCAACTTTGTTCTTCATTTCCAAGATACTTTCGGCTATTCAGGGTCCCTTGTGATTCCACATAAGTTTTAAAATGGGTTTTTCTTATTTTTTAAAAATGTCACTGGGATTTTGATGGAGATCACGTTCAATCTACAGATCACTTTGGCCAGTATTGATGTCTTGATATTAAGTCTTCTTACCAATGAATACAGGATATCTTTCCTTTTATTTATGTCCTCTTTACTTTCTTTCATCAGTGTTTTATAGTTTTCAGTGTATAAGTCTTTCACATCTTTGGTCAAATTTATTCACAATTATTTTTTTGATGTTTGTAAATGGGATCATTTTTTTTAATTTCCTTTTCAATTGTACTCTATTACTGTATAGAAATGTAACTAATTTTTGCATGTCGATTTTGTATCCTGCCACTATACTGAATTTCTTTATTAGTTCTAAGAGTTATTTTGTGTAATCTTTAGGTTTTCTCTATATAAGATCATGTCGTCTGTGGACATAGATAGTTTCATTTCTTCCTTTCTGATTTGGATGCTGTTCATTTATTTTTTTATGCTGTGAGTTTTTCCTATACGGCTTCCATTATGTTGAGGTAGTTTCCTCTATTCCTAGTTTGTTGTGTGTTTTATCTTTTTTTAAAAGGTGTTGGATTTTTTTTTTTTTTAAGAGAGAGAAAGTGTATACATGCAAGTTGGGAGGGGAGGGGCAGAGGGAGAGGAAGAGAGATAATCCCAAGCAGGCTTCATGCCCTCATAACCCTGAGATTATGACCTGACCTGAAATCAAGAGTTAGACACTTAACTGACAGAGCCACCCAAGTGCCCCAAGGTGTTGGATTTTTTTTACATGCTTTTATGCATTAATTGAGATGGTCATGTATTTCCTTTTCTTCATTCTGTTAATGTGTGGTATATTACACTGACTAATTCTTGATATTGAACCATCCTTGCATATCAGAAATAAAATCCAACTTTGTATCATCCTTTTAATATACTAGTGATTCTGGTTTCTTAGTATTTTGCTGAGGATTTTTTTGGGTCAATATTCCTAAGGGCTATTGGTCTGTAGTTTTCTTTTCCTATCATGTCTGCATCTGGTTTTGGTACCAGAGAAATGCTAGCCAAATAGAATGAGTTAGGAAGTGTTCTCTTCTTTTTGAATTTCTAGGGAGAGTTAGAAAAATATTAGTGTTATTCTTAAAATGTGTTGTAGAATTCACCAGTGCAGCCATTTGGTCCTGACCTTTCTCAATGTTGGGAGATATTTGATGACCGATTCAATCTCCTTACTAATTATATGTCTATTCAAATTTTTCATTTCTCAGGATTCAGTCTTGGTAGTTTGTTTCTAGGAATTTCTCCATTTCATTTAGGTTATCCAATTTGTTGGTGTACATGTGCTCATAGTGATCTTTTATAATCCTGTTTATTTCTGCAGGATCAATAGTAATTGCCCCACTTTCATTTCTGATCTTAGCAACTTGAATTTTCTTTCTTTTTTCCTACTCAGTCTAGCTAAAAGCTTGCCTATTTTATTGATCTTTTCAAAGAACAAACGTTTGGCTTCGTTGGTTTTTTTTTCCTATTGTTTTCCTATTTCTCCATTCTATTTATCTCTGTTCTAATATTTCTTCTTTCTTTTCTTCTGCTAGTTTTGGGTTTATTTTGTTATTCTTTTTCTAGTTCCTTAAGGTATAAAGTTAGATTGCTGATTTGACTTGAGATCTCTCTCTTTTTTTTAATGTAAGCATTGATAGCTATGATTTCCCTTTATTCATTCGTATATTTATTTTTTAACATACTAAAAATGTCTATTTTTTTTTAAAGATTTTATTTATGTGAGAGAGGGAGAGAGAGAATGAGAGAGCACAAGCAGGGAGAGAGGCAGAGGGAGAAAGAGCAGACTCCCCACTGAGCAGGGAGCTTGATGTGGGACTTGATCCCAGGACCCTGGTATCATGACCTGAGCTGAGGCAAATACTTAACCAACTGAGCCACCCAGGCACCCCTTAAAAAAAAGTCTATTGTCTTAAATGTCTCTATCTGTGTTGAACTATACTGATAGTTGAAATAATATGCACTGTATTAAAATTAAAATTTACCTTTTATTTTTTTTAATTTTAATTCCATTGTAGTTAACATACAGTGTTATTAGTTTCAGGTGTATAAATATACATTTTACCACTGCTTTTGCTGCATCGCATAAGTTTTTGTATGATATATTTTCACTTTATTTGTGTAAAGATATTTTCTAATTTTCCTTGTTATTTCCTCTTTGACTCATTAGAGGTTGCATGTGTGTTGTTTAATTTCCACATATTTGGATTTTTCTTATTTTCCTTCTTTTGATTTCTATTTTCATTCCATTGTACTTGGAAAAGATATTTTGTATGATTTCAGTCTCTTTGTTTTTTTTTTTTCCTGAATACTTTTATTTTATTCTTGTCAAGCTGTCAATTTCTCCATTCCATGTTTGGGAGTTTTGATGTTTGGTGTTTATATGTTTATAGTTGTTTTATCTTATTGGCGAGTCGATCCTTTTATCATTATAATAATGTTCTTCTTTATCTTTTGTGACAGGTTTTGAATTTAAGTCTGTTTTGCTTGATATGAATATAGTCATGCCAGATGTCTTTTAGTTACTATTTGCATGAATCCTTTAACTTTTAATCTACTGCCATCCTTATATTTAAAGCGAGTCTTTTGTAGACAACGTGTAAAAGAATTCATTACTACTAGATTTGTCATAGTCCTTCAAGTTGAAATTAAAGGACACCTGATGTTAAGTTGAAACCATATGAAGATATAAAAATATCTGGTAAAGGAAAAATAGGCAAATATAAAAATCAATATTGTAATTTTGGTTTGTTAGTCCACTTTTTATTTTCTACAAGATTTTGAAGACAAATGCATTAAGGATAGGTAAAAATCTGAGTATGCAATGTATAAGGATGTAGTTTGTGGAGTTAATAACAAAGGGGGATGGGACAGATTTTGTATATGATGGAAGTTATATCAGTTTCAATTCAAAACAGATTATTATAACTTTTGGATGTTATATGTAGTCCCCATGGTAACATGAAGAAAATGTGAATAGAATATACATAGAAGAAAGTGATAAGAGAGTCAAAACACGTCACTAAATTATTTCATTAGCTAATATAAAGAAAGGCAGTAATGGCGAAAATGAAAAAACAAACAAACCGCAATTAGACATGTGGGAAACAACAAAATGGCAAATGAAAGTCCTTCCCTATCAGTAATTACTCTAAATATTAATAGATTAAACTCCATAACCAAAAGACAAAGATTGGAAGAATAGGTTAAAAAATCTTTTTTGCCCTTATTTCTTTTATTATTTTTTCAGTGTTCCAAGATTCATTGTTTATGCACCACACCCAGTGCTCCATGCAATATGTGCCCTCCTCATTACCCACCACCAAGCTTGCCCATCCCCCCCACCCCCTCCCCTTCAAAACCCTAGGTTTGTTTCTTACAGTCCACGATCTCTCATGCTTCATCTCCCCCTCCTATTTACCCCAATCTATTTTTCCTTTCCTTCTTCTAATGTCCTCCATGTTTATTCCTTATGCTCCACAAGTAAGTGAGACCATATGATAATTGACTTTCTCTGCTTGACTTATTTCACTCAACATAATCTCCTCCAGTCCTGTCTATTTTGATATAAAAGTTCGGTGTTCATCCTTTCCGATGGCTATGTAATATTCTTAAATAATCTCTGCCCCTTTCTCTTCTAACTTCTGGGACTCCCATAATGTGTACATTAGCCTATTTGATGGTGTCTTTAGGCTCTGTTTACTTCTCTTCATTTTTTCCTCCCTTATTCCTCAGACTCAGTGATTTCAAATGTTCTGTCTTCAAGCTTGTTAAATTTTCCCTCTATCTGCTCAAATCTGCTGTTGAACCCTTTTAGTAGATTTTCGGTTCAGTTTTTGTATTTTTCAGCTCCAGGATTTCTGTTGGTTCCTTTTTATACTTTCTCTTTGTTGATATCCTCATTTTATCCATGTCACTTTAATGATTTTCTTTAGTTCTGCATCCAGTTTTTTTCCCTTTAGCTTTGTAAGCATAGTGAAAATAACTTTTTAAAGTTCTTTCTTATAAGTCCTATACTTGTTCTTCTCCAGTGACAGTTTCTGCCAATTTATTTTCTTCTTTTGAGTAAGCCTCAATTTTCTCTTTCTTTGTACATCTTGTGATTTTTTTTTATTATTATTTTTTTTAATACGCAAAGAACAGCCCCCTTTCTCAGTCTTTGAAGACTGGATCTGTACTGGGTAGTCATTCACTGAATAGATATGCTCTGAGCCTAGAGATCAGTTCAAGGTAAAAGCTTAAGGTCTTTTTAGGTCTTTTCTGAGCATGTGTTTTACCTTAGCATATGTGTGTCTTTTTCAATTGCCTAATATATGGGGCTACTCTTGAATTCTTAATTTCCCAAAGAGCCTCACCCTAACTCCTCCTTGGGTCTTTAGATGGTCTATTGTAGGTCTCCACCAAGAATAGGCATCTGTGGGCCTGTAGTCCCTGTGCAGTCGTTGTAAGCCAGACTGCCACTTCTCCCAAATTAGGTGAGATAGAGTCATGGTCTCAGACAGCCCTTTGGTGGGTTAGACTGTTGCACATAAAATCTACTGTCCTCTCTCTGGTGTGAGAGAAAGAATTAGGAACTGGGATGCCACCTCCTCCGGACCAAGAGCACACTGTGCCAGAGTGTAGGTGGGACAAGGATGAGTAAAAATGCCACAACACTTCCTTCTGATTCTAAAGTAGCTTTTTCTGGATTGTGTGTTTGTTAGTTTCTGCAGAACTTTGACTGTTTCCCAGAGCTCCAGGTAAGGTTAATTTAGCCAGTTTCTAGTTGTTTTTGTTGTTGTTTGTTTTTATTTTATTTATTTAATTAATTTTTTATTATTTTTTATTATGTTATGTTAGTCACCATACAGTACATCATAAACTTTTGATGAAGTGTTCCATGATTCATTGTTTGCGTGTAACAACCAGTGCTCCATGCAACCCGTACCTTCCTTAATACCCGTCACCGGGCTCACCCATCCCCCCCACCCCCTCCCCTCTAAAACCCTCAGTTTGTTTCCCGGAGTCCATAGTCTCTCACGGTTCGTCTCCACCTCCAATTTACCCCCACTTCATTTTTCCCTTCTCCTAATGTCCTCCATGTTGTTCGTTTTTAGAGAGAGAGAGAGACAGAATAAGAACTCAAGTGGGGGTGGGAAGGGCAGAGGGAGAGGGAGAAGCAGACTCCCCATTGAGCAGGAGCCTAATGGAGGGCTCTTTCCCAGGACCCTGGGATCATGATGTTAGCCAAAGGCAGATGCTTAACTGAGCCACCCATGTGCCCCTCTCTAGTTGTTTTTAAATGTTTCTGTGGGAAAATGAGGGCCTGAGGTTTCCTAGTCCACCATTTTATTTGTACCATTTTTCTTGAGGACTGTTTGAGTTTTGTTTTGGCAAGTTGTTTGATGTTATCCAAGGTGTTATCATTTTGGGGGTATTTATTGTGTCCCTGTTTGTTAAAAAAGACTCTCCACACTGGATGAAACTAGCATGTCTGTAATCTCTGGGATTTGTGGAAATTGTTCAGTGTAGGATTTCTGGTGGATTTTTGCCCAGTATTTTGAGTTTTTCTACACACATCCTCATCTTAATGTTCAGCAATAGATTCAAGAGAAATCCTGTGCAGATTTCTCATAAATATCTCATAAAGAGGTAAAAATATCTTATAAAGAGGTATTTCTTTATGTAAATTGATCTTTTCCAATAATATATCTTTCAAATTTCAGCTATGTCAGCCTCCCTGGACTCTAATCTTTGTCTCTTCAACTCAGTGAGATCACCATTGGTTCCCCATCCCTGAACCATTGTTGAGAGAATAGCTCCAAGTAGAAATACAGAGTTTACCTGTTTTTTTTTTCTTTCCTTGTTCACATTCCTTAACTGATTGCCTATTGTCCACTCTCAGAAAACAGCTGCCTCACATGTATTTTCCTGTTTTCTGGTTACATACAATAGGAAGGAAAATTAAGCAACACTTATTTGGTTATGTTTAGAGGGGGAAGAAATCTACAAATGGCTTTTACTGTTGTGAACGCATATTCAACTTCTTCATAATTAAAAAAATATAAGTTAAAATGTACATTTATTACATTTACAGTTCTGAAATTGAGACCTTTAAGTATGAGGTAATGGTGGAACACAGTTTGACAATCTTCCCTGTCCACGGTGCCCAGAACGAAGACTCACATGTAGTTAGCAGTCAATATGTATTTGTCGAAAAAATCCTCTAAGCAGTCAGAGGACAGGTCTATTCAGAACACAGTTGCAGGAGAAGTAGATTTTGAGCCCAGATATGTCGAACCCCCTCAGCTCTGTAGTCAGTTTGCTTCTATTTCTAACTCTGTTGCAGCGGGAGCTCCTGCATTGTGATTTCTTCTCTACTTGTTCATCCTTTAAGGCCTTTACTCTTGAATTGCCTTGGGGCACTCTAGAAAAATTACAGCTTCACTGCTGTAGCTAATATGTCAGAGAAGGAGACGTAATTATTTCCTGCAGAAACTGGACTGTAAGTATAAAATGTAAGAAAGGCTGGAGTGCATCTGGGTTTGCCATCTTTGTTTGTTATCTTTGGGTAACATAGTGCATCTGGGTTTGTTATCTTTGGGTAACATAGTGCTCGTTACATTCCCGAGGGGGGTGTGTGTGTGTGTGATCATTTTCATCAGTACTGGGGATGTCACAAAGCCCTGAGATGATGCAGGAATCGGTCTTGTGAGAAATATGGTTATTGTATTTTTAAATCATTTAAAGGATGTTTATATAGAGTAGTCCTGGCATTGGATTCCCATAGGTCTTCCCTTTCTGCCACTAATGTACTTGGAAAGATCTTATCACATTTCTAATATTAGCTCTGACCTCAGCACCTAAAGATTACTCTGTCTCCTTGATTGCTCACTTTTTGGAGATGGTGGGTACAGGAAGTAATTGGAATTGTTGCCTGGAATTTAGAGTTGGGGAAGACTTCACAACTTAGTTTAGTAACATTTTAATTCTGTCGTCTTGGGAAAATTATCAATTCTGAGACGGTTTCCTCATTGGTAAAATGAGGGTAATAATTCCTTCTGTACAGAGCTACTGTGAGGATTAAATGGAATAATTTATGTAAAGCTCTTAGCGCAAAGTTTGGAATGTTATTAGAAACTAAATAAGTTGAAATTATTATTATTAGTGGCAGTGAAGATGTATTGCTAACTTCCAAATAACAGTACAGCAAATATTTTAGTCATAATTGATGTTTTGTTTTGGTTCCATCCTTCACATAACAGCCTATGAAGATATTTTTAGTTTTAGAGTCACTTTTTTTCAAGGCAACAGATATTCAACTATTCTCTGTTCAGAGGGCCCCATAGCATTTGTGCCGAAAAGACCCCATGGCAGGAGTCTCTGAAGGTAGAGCCAGACCACAGCCCTGTTGCCACTTCTGTGTCCTCTCCTCCACCACGTTCCCCCTGTCACACAGGTCCAATGACTCAAACGCAAGCTCATCCCAAGGCTAAGTTTAGGATTTCAGGGGCGGTACTGCCAGAAAAGAGTTCTGACTAGTTTGTCACTGTCCATCCACATGGGATGCCATTCCAGTAATAAACCCAATCTGCATCTCTGCTGTGCAGGCAGATGGCAATTGATTGTTTTTACTAAAAATTACAGTCAGAATTGTTCTCTGAAGATACTGCTGCTGAGCATATGGCCGCAGCCTAAACAGTTAAGATTATTGGCTAGCCCCAGGCTGCTAGGGTATTGGTGAGGGGTTCCTAGAAGCAGCCTGACTCTATCTCCCAAGTGTGTGTTGATGACAGTGATGAGCTCTGCAGAGGACAGACAGTTCTCTCTCATTTAGATTAATGCCTATGCTTTTCTGAAGGGTTTCGGAGTAATTCTAAGTTGGCCGGCGATTAAGATGTTTGCCCTTTAGCTTCTGTGGTAGGTTGTGGAAATTACAGGTGATTTTTCCATCCCAAGGAAGTGTTTTCTTTATTTATGAAAAGAACACATGATTATTGTAAAACATTTACAAATATAGCACTTGAAAGAAAAAGATAAATCCCCCTGCCCTCTCCCTACATGCACACACACACACACACACACACAGTCCTGTCATCTAAAGATACTCACACTTTGACTTTGGCCTTTTTTCCTTCTAGACTTTTACATTTTTTTTTTCTGTAACCAGATGTTTGTGACAGACATACCGTGTTGCCCACTCAACAGCTATTAGCCTTCCATTCCTGCTGCTTGAACCCCCAAATTGTTTGAGGGACACTGTGCTCAGTCTTAAGTGGTGAATCATAATTGTGATAGATTTAGGCAACTTCTGACCATTCTTTTCCACTTTGCCAATGATTGAATTAAGGGCAAACATGCATCCTGGGACAGTGAAATGCATAAGGATGTCTCCCTTGCATGGGGTTAGGGAAAGATGTTTCTCTCTGATTAAAAGTAGAATCAAACAAAGAGAGTTTTGAATGTTGACTTTTAAAGACCTCTGTCTGGAGGGTTAACAGCTACTTGTGTCCATAGAGCTACATGCCTTGAGATGCAAATCAATACCCCCGAGAACCATCTTGTTAATAAACAATGGATGTCAAAATGGTGCAAACCAGTGTTAGTTTTCTTTGTTGTTGTTTGAATACATACTCTCTGATGCACAGTGTTTTTGAAAAACCATGCTGAACAAAACATCAGCTGTGAGGCTGAAGAAAGACTTGTTTTTGGAATCAGGGGAACAGCTGGAATCTTCTGGATTCAGGGAGGTGTCCTATTTGATGCTTTAGACATTACCTCTTGATTAAGTGTCGCTCTAGTGAAGGAAAACACAGTGGAGCTGACACTGCTCTTTCCTCATGTACCTATGTGTTTTTGGAGCACAGATTCTTCATAAATTATTTGTATTACTGGCCTGCTTAGAATATATTTTGCAAAGTGTTTGAAGGTTGGCAAACGTGGTGGTAGAAATTAGGCTGGCCACGTTCCATTCTGGAATTGGTGAATTGCCGTTTGTCTGCTCCTCGAAATGGCAGCACACAATTCATCTGCTTTTGAACAGGTGTTGTAACATCCTGTTAGGAATGTGCTCTGGCTACTGGTCAAGTCTTACCTGAATCTGTAGGGCATGGCAGAAGTAAGATAGGAGAGAAAAATGATGACCTTTTTCTCTGTAGGAAAATAAAGGAATGGAAAGTGTTCTACTAAGATGAGACTGTGATAACCTATAGCATTCTGAACAGCCACGAGTTGGGGCTGACCCTAGCTCCAGAACGATAATAGCTAGCTACCATTTCAGTTACTGAAGTATTCCTATTGTTTTATATTTATCTCTTTCAATTTAGTCCTTACAGGTAAAGGTCTCCATCGGGTTTGTAGGAGAGTATTGGTGCTTTCCACTTAAACATGAGAAGAGGCCTCAAGTAGAATCTGCTCTACTTAATATTTCTTCCCCATCATTCTCTCCTGTACTTCCTTAGGTATTTGTAAATCCCCTGGATTTCTCCTGGTTGACTATGTGACTGATTCATTTCTATTGATCTGATATATTATTGTGAAAAGAGTTAAGAATCAATGTGGAAAAATAAAACCTTATTCATACTATACACAAAAAGCCAATTTCCAAGTAGTTTATAGGCCTCAATATGCAAAAGAAACATATGGGAAAACATCTTCATGGATTTGGGTATGGAAAGATTTTTGAAGAGGAAATGCACTAAATAGAAAGGCAATTATTATTAAATTGGACTGTACTAATACCAAGAACTTCTGTTCCTCGAAAACACCATTAAGAGAGTATGGTAGACCCTCTAATGTGTCATTTAGATTCCTCTTCAATGAAGAACTTGTTGCCTCACCTACTGGGAGTGTTGGCAGCCAGGCAGTGGCTTACAGCTCATTCAGGAATTGTCTCAGCCGTGGAGATCTGCCTTGCCCAAAAGCACACCTCTTTCTGGGATGGCACATAGCTGGGGAGTGATGGGTGTATGCGTAGAGAGGTCTGGCTATCTTCACCAAACTCGTGACAACTCTGAAAGATACTCTCATTCTAAAACTTCCTCTAGAGTCAACCTAGCTTGTCATTGGTCCTTTATCACCGAGTGACTTTTCTGCCCAATCCTGATTCTGGCTTTTCCTGTCTATAGTTATTAAGCTACTCAGTGGGGGAACTTCATAATAAATACTCTGCAGTCAGAGTCTGTCTGGGTAACCCAATCTGTTTCAGAAAATAGAAAAAGTGCAGAGTCAGAGAAAATATTTGCAATTCCTGTAACTTAAAAGGAGATCATAAGCAAATTTATTAAGAAATTCTACAAGTCATTAAGATAAAGAACCCAATATAAAAATGGGCAATAGATTCAAGCAGTCTGTTCACAAAACAGGATATCCAAAATGACCAATAAATCTGAGAAAAGGCAATCAACCTTATTAATAGTCAGACAAGTATAATTAAAAAACACAGTGAGGTACTACTACACACTCACCAGAATGGGTAACATTAAAAAGGGCTATCAAGAGGAAGTATTGTAAGGAGCGTAGGAACTCTCATAACTGCTCTTGCTAAAGTTAGCATAATCACTTTGGAAATTGATACAACAGATTGGGGTTATCTAATAAGGTTTATATGTATACACTATGATCAGCAATTCCCCTCCTAAATATACACCCAAAAGAAATATGTGCATATGTTTAGAAGGCAAGATAATGGTTATCTTTCGAGAATAGTAATAGGGAAAAGGCATAAGCAGACAATTGGGGTGCTGATGATGTATGTGGTAATTCATTGAGGTGTACATTTATGTTTTCTGTACTTTGCTGTATGTGTGTTTAATTCCACAATTAAAAAAGGTATAAAGAATTCGCTCTGAAACCTAAGAAACTAACTCTCATAACATTTTAATACTGGAGTTATAAGAAATTTTCTTTCCTCACCATAGCAAGAGCAAATCAAAGAAATAATGAGGATGATAGAGGCACAAGCAGAATGTCCAGAATGTTGTCAGTATTGGAGAGGAAGAACAGCTAAAAACATGCAATGATAATATCAAGGCAAGATCTTTATTTCCTAGAGTTACATCAAGGTCATGATATATCATTAAATTACAACAGGTTTCAGCATCTCAGATTATATGGTAGTGGAAAGAGGAGTGGTTCTATCACACCGTTTCCATGGATAAGTTATTTAACCTCTGCATCTTTGTATCCTTGTTGCTAAAATGTTAATAAGACTCATCTTATGGTGTTACTGTAAAGAATAGAGAAAATAGGTACAAAAAGTGTCTGCACATCACAGATACTCAATAATAATAGTTGTCACAACACCCCTTTCACAGCCTTTTTTGCATTGTTGGCTTACTGTAGCGGGCGTCCTGCGTTTGACAGTCCACCGGTCAGTCTACTCCCTTCCTACCGTGTGGTAATGATGTGGCTTTACAGATACGTTCTGGTTCCAGGGTTGGATTCTGATTAGTCAAAGATATTGATGGCTCTCCCATATTGCTCGCCAGTGATTGGTTCAAGAACGTAGGTTAAACTTTCCTGAGGAACTCTTTTCCTAAGACTGTGAAAAATTCAGTATGAGCATGAACATGACCGACGGCCGAGGGCATTCCTGAGAGAATTGTAGAGAAACAAAGGTGAAGTCCTGTTCATAACACGCCTGAAATGGCCCCCACTGCTTCAACTGCTGGTTATATTAACAAATAAAATTTTATTTTTCTTAAAGCCTGTATGGATTGGGTTTCTCTTACAGTCAAACCGTCTGACTAACATGCTCATACTGATTTATGATCAAAATTGTTAGATCTTCTTTATATGAAATGTTTTTCACATCCTGTATCTTTATAGTTGATTTGGGAGTTTAAGTGAAATACAGTATAATTATCCTGGGAATTATATGCCTATTAAATGCCCCTTAATTGAAGTCAGGCTGTTCTGATCTGTTTGAAGTCTCTTTTCTAGGCTCATATTAGCAACATCTCTTTGCAAAATCCCAAGTTTGATTAAAAAAAAAAAAAAAAAAAAATATCCCCGGATGTGGCTTTGGCCTTCCCAACACAAACTGAGTAGGGTCCTCTCCCTTCATCCTTTGTAGTAACTTGTCCCTCGGTGTCTCTATCTCTCTGTCTCACTCCTCTCTCTCTCGTCTGGCTCTTTCCTGGTCTCTTTTGCCCGTGTTGCACAGGGAGACTGCTTTCCTTGTCCGGAGGGTGGATAATTGCTGGCATAGTAAGTGACTGGCGTGTGTTTCTGACTATTCTCTTTTCTAACCTAAAGGACTATAGGAGGGTTGATGTGGAATAACATACCAAATGCCAGGAACACGGCAGGCACTCACCATGGCCCTTCTCTCTCGAGTCCTTTTCTTCCGAACAGCCAAAAGGGTGGGCTGTGTTTTCTCTCCACTTCGAATAAGTTGTCATTCTAAAGCGTGGGGGATCCATGACTGAGTAGACCTGGTATTTCATTTCTTGGGTTATTGGGAACTGTCTTCAGAGGGCTTGGCTGCCCTCCCTTCGAAAGGTGCTTCTCATTTCCACCGATTAACTTATTTTTCTTTTTTCTTGTGCTGTGAAGTTTACAGGAGGACAGTGGGAGTCGACAGAACGTGGTCCTCGGAGTGAAATACTTATGTGTTTCCTCTGTTCAAGTGGTTTGTGGAGTATTGCCACAAAAATACTCAGTTTTTCTGCTATTTATCTTGTCTTCAAAGTTCTGTCTCCACCATGTGCTTCCATACGCAGGTCCTGGATTTTACGAAAAGAATTTGTCATCTTGACTTAGAAACCTCTTTTTAAGCCCACCTTTAACCCCCTCTGTTTCTTGTAGGTACTATATGTCCCCTACTTATGAATTCTAGCCAGGATTTGAATGCTAGTCATGATTTCCATCCAGTCAAATCTTGGGAACACTTGAAATATTTTTATATAAAGTATCAAATATAGTTGGTAGGTGTAGTCTCTCAATCTGTGCAGTGGTAATTAGGACAATTCATTTACTAAACATGTATGTATGTGTGTGATTATATTTATATAAATATGTATATATATATTTATACATATATAATTATGTATATCTCCTACTATGTGCTAGCACTAGGTGCTGGGGCACAATTGTGAATAAGGTCAACCTAATCTTTTCATTCTTAGGTCACCTCCTACACTGGGTTGAATAGTGTCCCTCCACCTCCTCAAAATCTGGAATCTAGAACCTGTAAGTGGTGGAAATAAGGTCACTGCAGGTGTAATCAAGTTAAGTTGAGGCCGTACTAGATTGGGGTGGGCTCCAAATCCAGCATTACAGGTGTCCTTGCAAGAAGAGGGAAATTTAGACACACATGAACACCCAAGGGGGGGACACCAAGCAAAGATGGACAGAGAAGAAGGCCATGTGCAGTCAGGCGCAGAAATCGGAGTTATGTGTCCACAAGTCAAGGCATGCCAAAGATTTAGCAGCTACCAGAAGCTAGGAGGTCAGCAGGGAACAGATTCTCCCCTCAGATCCTCTGGTAGAAACCAACCACAGTGACACCTTGATTGCAGACTTCTAGCCTCAAAACTGTATATTCCTATTGTTTTAATCTACCCACTTTATGTTTATTTGTTACATCAGCCCTAGAAAACTTAGATATGGAGTCCTTCCTAAGCTTTTTTTTTTCTTTTTTTCTAATTTTTCTTTTTGTTTTTTATGGGAGGAGGTCTTTTCTCTACTGTGTCCCCTCTATAGTATTACCTTGGTGTTTGTCTTCATCTCTCTTGGCCGTTTGTTTTAAATCTTCAGGATTAGGATTGTAATCATTTTTTTCTTATTTTTCATGGGATGTGTCCTTTGCCTGCCAGTAGACTTCGATTTTGGCATCATAAATCACAGTCTGGAAACTTGTTCTTTGATGCCATCTATTTAATCAACAACTATTTCCATATCTTGCATCCCCAACCTAAAGTATGACCTTCAACAGGATGGAAAAAATGTACATTTTCCTTTCTGTCATTCAGTGATGTACTCATTGCATGTGTCCCCTTGACAAATGTCATCCCATTTAGTATTTACTTCAGTTTGACTTGTACCCTCTGTGTTACTTTTGTCCTTCTGGAGAAAATGTATGTGCACTGAGGGTGGAAAATACTGTTTTCTCATTTTCTTTCTCCTTTTTTTCCCCTTTTCAGAATGTTGAGCACTGAGATGAGCACAAAGCCAGCATTTAATACTTGGTTGACTGATTTGCTTTGACTCTTATGTTTTCCCAGGGAATTTTTGGGCCAAGGACAGATCTTCTGAAGTTGCTGGGGTCAGTGTACCAGGCTCCAACTGTTAGTAAAAAATGCCAAAATACAAATTTCTGTCAAGTGCTTTGCCATGTGCCCTAGAAGGTGGGGCCAGCTTCCAGACACACCCTTTCAACTACCGTCATCTATACATATTTGAGGTTCTGTAATGCTAACATCTTACAATATTCCTTGCACCATTATAAATATTCATCCTGGAGTATGGTCATCTTAGCAGCTTGGAGGAAGTCTTACAAAAAGTAATCACGTGAACACATTCTCTTTTCCACTCTCACATTCTCCACTTCCATCAGACCTTTTGGCCATGGAGTTAATCCAAGCCATGTATTCACATTGGAGGTTTTCCCATCTGTCTGATGCACACTCATCAGTGGATTTCAATTCACAGTTACTTCAGAGCTTCTCCGTGTGTCCAGGATGAAGCCTAAGTACCCAGAGACTCTTAGGCATCAATCTGAACAAAGACCAGCCATTACAAAGAATTGTGTTTACCTCCTTTGGAAGGCTTCTGGCTCTACTTACAGTCGGCTCCCTAGTGCATTTGTTGACCAATGATTATGAAACTCTGTCACCTTCCCTCCTACTCTCCTCTGAAATGCCCTTAAACTGTACCTGTATATCATGCAATGCTAAAAATTCATCACCTGTTTCATCAAGTGTTGGTCTAGCATAATATTTGTGATGTGTTCATTTGGTTTAGTATTTTATTTTGTAGATTAAAGGATCTTTAGAGATAGACACTGTACTTGTTTTATCGGGCTTGAACTATGTCTCTCCCCTGAACAATTTTACTTGAGGGTAATCTATCTATTCCAGATACATTCTTGACATGGGTCCACAAAGAAGGTAATGGACTTTTTTGGGTAAATGATTTTTAAAAAGACAACATCACACCATATGTATACATATGAACATGGTTCTATTTCATTTTCTCAAGATTGTATAAAAATAGATGGCAGTTTAAAGGATGACTTGAGAGTCTAAGATATAGGTATGCAGGTTAACGAGAGAGAAGATTGAAATATTGGATTGGGGCAGTTTAGAGAGAGGTCCTGATTCTTACGTACACGAGTTTAGATATCACGACAGAGGTATAGGGAACATGTTCAAGGTCTTTGAAGAAAGAAGTGACGTACTTGGAGTGATTATCTTTGAGTACATCAGTCATGCATCCAAGTGCAGGTTGGACTGGAGAAGGGCTAAGTGTGCAGGTGAAAGGCAGTCAGGTCCTACTGCTCCAGACACTTCTCTGAATTGCTGAGCTGAGCAAACGTGACCAAGAGTTCTATTGTTGCAGACCTTTCCACCTAAGGGTTCTCGTTATCATTCCAGGACTGAGAAATATTATCTAGTTGCCTATAGACTGAAACCTAAAACTGCGTTGGGTTTCTGTTTACCAGTGAAAAATCAGGGAGCTAAAGGTGATGAATTCAGAATAAGCTGCTGGTGAGCCAGAGAACATGACTGGGAATTCTACTGAGCAGTGATTAGACTTCCGTGGTATACATCTTGCATGCCTATTTCTGTCTCTACTTACACCTCCACCGGTCTTAAATACACATTTAATAACTAGGGCTTCACATAACCAGAGAGCCACAGAAGGGAGACTTCAAAAGGGAGGACACTCCAGAGAATGGGCATTGAATGACACAAGTGAGGAAAAGCGGAGGTCCTCGTTTTCTCACGTTTGGGAGATTATCTGAAGATGCAGGAATGGACTGAATAAATCGGCCCGGGTGAGCTGGACACGAGAGCCTTGACTTTTACCTGAGCCTTGTGCTCTTAGAAAGTGGCGTTGGGTAAGAGATCTTCCCCATTCGCTTGTAACTAGGGAAATAGTTTTTGCAGAGAGCTTCTCTTCCTTATATGACTTAGATAAGACTCACACATGCTTCTCTTGGTTACCTATGACCAGGTAATCCAGACTGTGTATTTGCAAATAAAGAAGCCATGGCCCCATGTATCAGTTTTCTACAGTCTTGTAATAAGCCACTTGAAACTTAGTAGCATAAAATAGTAACGATTTATTTAGCTCAGGATTCTGCTGGTTGGTTACCTAGGCTGGTTCCAGCTTTTCTGGGCTGGTTCCCTTGTGGGTCTGTGGTCAGCCCCCAGGTCAGCGGGGGCCTGGCTGCTTTGGGAGAACCTGGGCTGAGACAGCTCACCTCTGTTCCGCATGGTGTCTCCTCTCCCAGCAGGGTAGGCTAGTTCATGGGGGGGCTGGGCCGGGTTCTAAGAGCCTGAGTGGAAGTGTTTGAAGGTGTGCGAGGCCTCCTGAGCCCTGGATTCAAAAGTGACTTGACATTGCTTCCAGCGCATTCCATCGATCAAAACAAGTCACAAGGCTGGCCCATGTTCAGGAGGTGGAGAAACAGATTTCATGGCCGGATGGGAGGCACCGCAAGGAATTATGGCCATTTTCACAATCTGTAAAATCCCATGAGGTGAAATAGTTGGCCCAAATTCAGTTCACCCGGTCAGTGGCCAAGCTGGTGCTGAGAGAAATGGTATGAGTCTTGTTTAGTACATTTTGCTGGTCTCAGCTTTGCAGTTTCCAGATGACACTGTTCTGATCAGGGCCTCTTGAACTCAGAGGAGGGAGACGATCTCTTTTCAAAGGATTTACCATGGAAAGCGCATGGGAAGAGGGAGAACGAATGTCACTATTCAGGTTGTGTCTGCGTCGCGGTGACCGGCTGTGAAGAGGGGTAGGAGCTCTCACTCCGTCGGCGCACTGCCCCAAAACCACATGCTCCTTACACAGGGAGTTTTTTGCTTGAAGAAAGGATTTCCTTTAATTTCTACAAAGGCACTCTTACTCCGTAAGCCCGAGGGGATGCCTGTCTCTGATCCTCTCAAAGCTCCCTGTGAGCGGGCTTTGGCTTTGGACAGACAGCTCTCAGTATTGCTAAGAAGGTGGATATGAAGGTAACCATCCCAGGTTCTTCTCCCAAATCGACCATTTTGATGGACAGACCCGAGATGTTAACATTTGGAAAACTAGTGTCGGTACAGAGAAATAACTGATGGTAAGAGGCAGATCCAATTCTGAAAGCCTATAAAGGAATTTCAGGAACAGGAAAGGTCCTCCTCAGTGTTTTTGGTTCATCCTACACTTGGCTTCCTGTTCCTCTTACCACTTTCCTCCAGCCCCAAACCTCTCTAGAAATAGCAATTCTGTAGGTGTTGTCGACCACATTGGTTGGAGCTTTGTCTCAGTCACCTACCCAGCAACTCATTCCTTATGTTCACTGATTTCTGTGGGCTGTTGTGCTTGAATTTCCTCTCCGCACGTGGTCTGTTCCCCTATGAAATCTGATCTCTTCTGCTACTCCAAAGAAAAACGATTTCTTTGCAGGAGATTGATGATAAGAATAAAGTGAATGATGTCCTCTCAAATTGGAAGATCTTCTTTAAAAAACAAAATCTGTAAGTGTTTTCAGGCAATTGGTTCTGAGCTACCACAATGTGCTCTGTGTGACCCTCACCCCAGGAGGCGGCTCCTGCAGTTAACTGAGTTTGTGAGACATTCCAGGTTTGTATTCCTCTCTTAGAGGGTCATCTGTACAGTGGCATGTTAGAGGAAGGTCCCCTAACCTCGGGAACAAACCCGATTTAACATTTTTTAAAAATGTCCTGAAATGTCTTCGCATATGAAGACCCTTATTCTCTTCAACCTGCTGAGATCTGGTAGATCTTGTATTCTGTGGTGTACATCGGGAAATGCTGCCCTAGCTGGTGCTGGAGCACACAGAAACATGGGCTTAGCAGGAACTAGGTCGGATTAAGGACCACATGGCTGGAATTCTGACTACATCTCGCTGCTCGACATCTTCGTGACTTAGCAGGGTACCAGTCACTCAGCCCCTCCTAACTTCAGTATTACCTTCTTCATGAAGCCTTCCCTGATCACCCTTGGCTTCTGTGGCCTCTCATATTTCTGAAATTCTCTTGTATTCACTGTGCTACTCATCTTACCTTTGTCTTTCCCACAGAGACTTACCGCATCCCCTGGCTTTAATCTGGCCCCTCTCTCCTGTCAGCTTTTGCAGAATTCTAACTGGACCCTTGCTTCTGTTGTGCAACTGTGACCCCCCCACCATGTCTAGGTGACCTTCACTCTGGCACTGGAAGGACGATTCTAAAACACAAACTCACATGTATAACTCTCTTACTTTAACAATCTTTTGTAAATCCTTGTTGCCTACAAGATAAATTCAAACCTGTTACTCTGTTCTACAAAGCATACACCAAACTGGCCCAGTGGAACTCTCCTGCTTGGCTGCTTACTACTCTTGACCAAACAGTTGGTAGTCTATCTACCCTGGACTCTTTGTTGTTTTCTGAACGTGATAAGCATGCAAACAGGGGACTTTCTGCTTAGAATCTCCTTATCATCCTTCAAGGTCAGTCTGAATATCGCTCCCCTGAACAGCATGCTCTCTCCTTTATGTTCATATAATCCTTTGTATTTACCCATATAATATAGCACTTAATCACATTGCATTAGATGAACATGGGTCCGTATTTGTATTATGAGCTATTTGATTGCAAAGTCTGTATCATAGGCTTCAGGGTGTCTCAGTCCATGGCACAGCATCAACCATATTGAAAGTATTCAGTAAATTTGTGTGAGCAGACTGAAAGTGAACCAGCCCCTTCCAGGTTATGGTGATCTAGTCAAGGGGATGGTCTGTATATGGCTCGCCCTCTCTTAACAGTCTTCCCTTTCAAACTCATGCTAGTCATTGCTAATCAAAAATGACACTCTTCCCACTGAACCCAGCTGTATTTTAGAATCCATACCATCACATTGCTCTAGGAAGTCACTATTGATTGGTTAGAGTCGGCACTTAACTTGAAATCTGTTTTCCAACCTTGACATATTTGGACTCTCTTATGGATGAGAAGAGAGATTTAATGAGTTGTCCAAGAGGTCACACAGCAAATAAATATCAAACTTGAATCCAGCCTTCTTTATTATTGCCCTCGCACTCTTCCCACTATATTGAGATGCCCACTTTGCGAGTTTTTATTTTATCCCTGTATTTCCTGAGCTCTTTAGTAAGTTTGCAGTCCTCTGAGGGGGAGAGCTAAGGATTATGCATTGGGGCCTGCCTCTTGTTGTCTTGCACATTGTGGGAGCTCAGTGTGTATTTGCAGGAGTGCTGAACGGAGAGATGCGCCTTCTCTGTGCTTCTTGGATCTGCCATCCACTTTGCAGCATTGGCTTTGGCATCACAATGACTCTGCACTTAGGAAATTGCCAGACTTTTTGTGAACACTCTGTTTGCAGTCATGGTTTCACCCAGTACCCCCGCCCCAAACTCAGGAGGCTGTAGTAACACCTTAGTCGTCACAGCGGGGGAGAAAATAAAACACACTTGTAAATCATGCAACACATCAGGCACACCCAGTCTTCCCTGCCCCATATGGGACTTGTGAACATACATTTAAATAGACAAAAAATAATCTTTACCCTTTATATCCCTTTTTTTTGTGTGTGTTTAGAATCAATGATAGATTTTCTTTTTCCCGCAGCAGCTGCTTACACATAGCTGTGAATCAGAAAGGCGCTGGGAAGTGTGATTATCTGAGGGCTGCTAATGTGGCTTTCTGCTTCAGATTATTCATTCTCCCTTCTCTTGCCCTGCCTGGGACGTAGCAACATGCTGAAACCTCCAGCCCTGGAGTTATTTTTCAGGCCAGTGCATGTTTCCAGAAGGCAACTGCGAGAACACCAAGAATGCCCAGGAAGATTTCAGTGCGGAAATATTTGAACCAGCCCGTTTTGCTTAGAAGGATAAGAGTATGGGTCCCTGGGTAGACGAGTTGTTACAGTTTTTCAAAAATTGTTCAAGAATCTGAGAGCAGGAAAGTCTAAAGCTTGGGGTTTCCTGTGTATGGACATTCCAAGCGCCCATAGGACAGCACATGGGCAGTGGGTACCTATAATAGTAGGGTACTGGAGTGGGGGACCCCAACACAGATGTAGAGACGTAGAAAACAGTAGAAAAAAGCTTGGTCTCAGAGCACCTGGCTGGTCTGGTTGGTTAAGCGTCTCACTCTTGGTTTTGGCTCAAGTCGTGAGCTCAGCGTTGTGAGATTGAGCCCTGCGTTGGGCTCACGGTAGAGTCAGCTTGAGATTCTCTTCTTCTCCCTCTGCCTCTCCTGCTCATGCTCTCTCTCTTTCTCTGTCTCTCTCAAATAAATAGATAAATATATAAAACTTGAAAAAAAAGCTTGGTCTGAAATTTAGTTCATGGATTTGATGACTAAATGACTAGCAATTTGGGGGGTCATGGCATTCTTTGGGTGATACACTTTTTAGCATTTTTGTTTGGATTTATACAGAAACTTCTACTACTGGCAGTTTGGCTCTTTAGTTTCTCACCTGAAACATTGCAGGTGCTCTTAGTGGGTTTGCTGCCTTCTGGTACGCCCAGTGTGATTCCATTCTGTCCTACCTCGAAGGTTAGCGTTCTAAAATACAGACCTGATCAGAATGCCTGGGGGGCTCAGTCGGCTCAGTGTCTACCTTTGGCTTAGGTCGTGATCCCAGGGTCCTTAGATCGAGGTCCCCCCCCCCCCCGCTTTGGGCTCCTTGCTCAGCGGGGAGTCTGCTTCTCCCTCTGCCACTCCCCCTGCTTGCTTAGTCTCTCTCTCTCTCTGACAAATAAATAAATAAAATATTTTTAAAAAATAAAATAAAATACAGACCTGATCAACATCCACTTTGCTGTCTTGCTCTTTCTGTTCCTTCTTCCTGGTGGGCTCCCCCCTCTGCTTTGCCCGCTCCGTTCAGTCTGCACTCCAGGCCCGTGCGAACGTTACTTCCCCAGTGAAGAGTCCCATATCCACCAGACAGTTAAATGCTATATTATCTGTGCTCCAGTTGCATTTTTCTGGTAGTAATTTTGTGGCACCACCATGTGGCATCCTTTTCAGTGGTCTATCAATCTGTTTTTCCCCATCCAAGTTATAGAGTCCTATTTTCTGTTTGCTATCGACTTTTGGATGCCTAGAGCTTAGCACAATGCCTGACTCATAGTGTGACTTTGTTAACTGGTTTTGGAACTGAATTGAATGCAAAGGATTTGAGAATTCATAAAATAGAGCAACTTGCAATTAAAAAAAAATGAAGAACTCTACATTTTGGGGCATTCTCAGGAGTTAGAAGCATATCTTTCAACATGTAACGTATTCATCTATGTCATTTGGGAATTTAAAAATCTTTTTCAGCTAGCTAGAAGAAAATTGAATCTGTTCACACTGAATTCTGTCTTTCTATCTTGCTTATTCTCTTTAGATCACTTTGACTCACTTTTATAGAGATTGCTACTCCCCCTCTTTCTAAAGAGTTAGATCTATTTTCCTTCCCTTTCCTCCTCCACCTTCTCTTTCCCTGTTCCGTCCATCAGTGTTGTTGCTGTCATCAGTCATCATTACCATCGTCATCCCCCATCGCCCTTATTCTGTGTGCCAGGTACTTACAAACACCAGCTCACACTTAATCCTGCCAGTGTTTTGCCGCAAGGGTCTCATTTTCCTTTTTTTTAAAGATAAAGGAACTGGGGTTCGGGAGGCTTAAAAACTTGCAGAGTGTCACAGAGCTGGGGTTTAATGCTAGGACTCTCTCCCTCCTTCTCTCCTTCTCCCTGCTCCCCCTTCCTCCTCCCACCCCCATTAGTATAAAAGAACAAAGCTAGGGTTTTAAATTCTGCTCTTTTACTTCTGGAAGTGTATTCCTTTGGCTGCTTAATACCTGTGCATGGTTTGGGCAGTTTTTCACCCACTTGGACAAACCCCCTTCGGAGTCAAACTCAAGCTGCAAGGCCAGGTGAACGTCACTGTTGTGGAGACGGGCCCGTGCTGTCTGCAGATCTGCAGAACTTGCCGGTTACCAGCCTTACATCCCCATCCAGGGCCGCTGCCTATTCGGGACTCACCATGTGGGTGGCTCTTCCAGAGACAGATTTTTCTCTTCACTTCGCTGGTTTGTTCTTCCTGCTCCCTTATTTTAGATCCAAATGTTTTCTTCTGGAAATATTCTATTTCATTGTGGTCTAGTTTCCCCACTGCAGTGGCAAATGGAATTTTTGTGGATTTCCGGACAATTAGATTTAAAACAACACCACCAAAAAAAAACTAGCTTATGTCCCTAAGGAAGCTAATTCTTCAACTTGAATAGCTTGCCAGGGACCCTTAACCCAGGGATTCGGGCACGCACACCAAAAGTGGGTTACAGATGATTCTCTAACAGGAAAAAGTGGGAAACATCCCAAATGAAGCTAGACAATTTTCCTTCTAAATTGTTAAATTCTGAAGTATCACTGACCCAGATAAATGCTAACAGATGGCCCGAGAGCTAACTTAAGCTTCAGTGTGGCCATCCTCGTCTGAGCTCACAGATACTCTTAAAGAAGGGCGCTGGCACGGAGGAGCTGCCCTGTCTCTCGTCTCGGGGGACATGCGGTGTAGACAGTGTGATGACTGAAGCATCTTCTCTTGTTGACGTTTTGTCCCCCAGGGCTTCACTGCCCCAGACTCTGAATGTTCCTCCAAAGGCTGCCGCTCTTAAATCGCTGTTCTGTTGCATTTATTTTTTTTCAGAGGTGGGCACTTCCTGCCTGGAGACATCCCTGGTGCCAGCATTCTTTTCTTCCGACCCGCCATCTGCTCCTTGAGTAGTTCTCCCATTTTCCGTGGTTTGCTTCCTTATGTCTCCGGGCCCCTTACACTGTGCATGATTTTTATGGAGTTGGTGTTTCTTGGGGAGGAGAGCGGAAAGGAAGGGAGGGGGTTATAAAAATAATGAGACCAAGCTTTGCTTAAAGATGTTCCAAATCACCCACTTGTAAACTGACTGTTTAGAGAGGCAGCTTTCAAAATTGGCCAGGGAGCTAGAAGGAAAAGAAATAAAAATAATTCAAGCTCAGCAGATATATATTTAGATAACAAATTCAAAGAGCGGCAGATGAAGAAACCTGGATAAACAACTAAAACCCAGCAAATGAAAATAACATCGCAATTGGGCCACGCAGCTGACACATGAATAGTAAATCCTGACAAGGAGAAGTTGCAGAGGAGGCAGCCAGGGGATGCAGACATGATTTGGGAGGCTGGGGTCTAAGAGCTCCAAAGTCTCAGTGTCCCCTCCCCTTGAGGACGGCTCTGCGGGCAGGGTAGTGTGACATGTCCTCTTTGTCTGAGCATCACAGGAAGATAAATGTACCAGCCCGTGATGCCAGCCTGTGTCGCATCTTGGCTCCCCTCCCCTGTGGCCCCTACCGAGCTTCGGGCCCTTCTCCCATGGTGGCTTCATGGACAAGCTGTGTGCTTTTGTCCTTCCGCCTGCTCACTTAGTCGCCTGGAGCCATGCCAGGTGCATGGGAATACTGATTCCTGTTTGCACATGATTTATCGGTTATGTCCTAGGGTATCCCAGGGTGTTCCCATACAAGTCTCTCAGCAGCTTGGGAGTTAGATTAATTTAATGCTCTCATTTCATAGGTGGTTAGAGATGGGGAACTCACTCCGTGACTTCTTCTAAGGTTTATAGCTCTCGAGTGGTAGAACTGGCATTTAGCGTTTGCTGTGCATTAGACGAGGCACCGTGTTCGTCGCTGAGACCCAAAAGGTGAATGAGACATGATTTCTGCCCCCAGGAAGATGAGAAACCCAGAAGGGAGAGCAAAGAAGAATAAAGACATCTGTAGGGATACCAAGGAAGAAACTAAGGACACTAAGAGAGGTATACATTGAATAGGGCTGATAAGATTTTAAGGAAGCTTCCCTTCCAAGGGTATTTGAATTTTAGTCGAGAACAGCTGAAGCCAAAAGCAATCCTTAAGATCCAAAGGAATTAATCATGAATGGGACATTTCAGGTATTGATGACTGGCAGGTGAGAAAGATACTTTGGGGCAGGAAATCCTGCTGTCTCGCTCCTGATTTGGACAATACGGAGAGCTTTGTATTGTTAAATCTGACTCTATGGCTTCTGTTTCAGAGGCAAATGGCTAAGGATAGACTCCCCCATGAGTAGATTAAAAGTCCGTTTTTAATTTTAATTGGAGGGTTCAGACTGTGGAAGTCATCTCTTCCTTAGACCCTGCTCTGAAATTGTGTGTGTCCTAGCCCATACTTGACCATATGTGTGATCCCGTTCAGCTGACTGGTTACACACCCATCCCTGTGCGGTACCTCCTCCAAGTCTCCTTCTCTAATCCTGTCCTCGTTGCTTCTGCCCCAGCACGGTCTCATTTTTCAGCTGAACCGTTACAGTGACCTCCCGCAGCTTCCCTCCAGGCTGTGTGCTCCACTGCTGCTCAGTGGCCAGTCCCGCTTCCAGCCATGACCCGCAGCCCTGCTGCATTCAAAAATATCAGATGACTCCCCCGGTTAAGAGAAATCTATCCATGGTGTGATACTGACGGCTGTGCCTCTCACTTTGCCTAGAAGCTGGGACATTTTACACCTGTGTTCCCCGCATCACAGCTCTGCCCTCAAATGTGCCCCAGGTTGAGTGTCACCTTACTCTTGGTCTTCAGCCATCTGGTCTCTGCCTACCTTTCCAGGCCCATAGTCCACCCACCCCTTCTGCCTGGTCCCTGGGGCTGTAGATCCAGGCCTCTTGGTCATTCCCAGCCAGGACCTGTATGTCTGCAACTTGGCACGTTTGTGCTGGAGTGGCCTTTTAGCCTGTTCCACACTGTCTGATTTTTCAAACCCCACTCTGATGCCACCATCTCCTTCTGGCCAACTCTGTTCACCGCAGAGTTGATGCTTTCTCCTTCTGGACCCAGAATACCACTTTGATCTCTATCATAGCTATTGGGGCCTTAGTCCATGCATTATAATTATTGTCTATATGTAAAGACTCATCCACTGGAGTGTGGGTTCCTTAAGGGCAATGACTATGTTAATTATCTTTCTTCCCATTTGTGTCTTCCTAGCCCAGGATTTTGTATATAAAAGGGGATCTAAAATAATACATGACTTAGATGTTGAATGGTTCGGTAAATTGGAAATGAATTCAGTCACAATAGGATTCTCTCTTTTCCAACAGTTACATTTTCAGGAGCCTGTGTGACCCTTTGCCCTTTGCCAGCGAGGGGCCTCATATAACTTCTTCTTATAGAACCGGATCATGGGTTTCAGCCACAGACACGTTATCCGTCACCAGATATTCCTTGCATCATTAATAACCATTATCACTTTCTGTCTGCTTTGTTTACCGAATACTTGCATCCTACTTTGAGTAAACCAATATAATCAGCAAGGGTTACTTTGTAAAGGGTGATTGTTTGGTTTGTGTAAGGATTCACAGGATGGCTTTTGGTAGTGAATCTTGTTGGATTATCTATTGATTTACTTTAAAAATAGTTTGAAGAATGCATTTATTACATAAAGGCAGAGCCTGCATTTTGAAGACTCTGAGTGGATTTGTATCTCGGTGTCAGTTATCCCTTCTTAGTTTCTTCATTGTTTTGAGGTAAATTCAGCTCATGTTTAACCATTCTGGGTTTCTGGCCTTGTTAATTCTTTCCTTTTATCGAGACCAGTTAAGACTTCAGATCTAATTGTTCCTGGAAGATCACTTTGCCAGGTGAACCCTTCTTGTTCTTTTTGACCATCCGGCATCTCCCAGCACACTTGCACGTTTGAGGAATTTCCTGCCTTATATAGGTCAATGCCTGTCAGTGTAGAAGACAAAAAATAATTCTTTTTCTATGTTTGGTGTGTGGCCTTGGTGCTTGCAAGCAGGATGTCCTCCCCAAACCTCAGCGTGGAAGCTAGTGCTACTAAGAAAAAGGCACCTGAGGGAAAATCACTGTGGCTCAGAGGGTGGCAGTCACATCTGCTTTTCTGAAGCAGCAGAGTCTGTCCCCGGCCTTGCCGTGGTGGAGGTGCCGCTGCGGGGCCTCAGGCCAGCGGTGGGGGCAGCGATGTTTCCAATGAAACAGACTTGTGGAGTGATTTGCCATTATTCCTGACTGCAGAGCCTTGTATGCTGCTTCTCTGGCCCTCCAGAACATTCTGTGAATGACCCAGGGTCCTTTAACAAACTAGCTAGACTTAGGTTTTATTATTCACAACTAAGAAAATCCTGATGGGTATAGGATCTGCATTATGTCTGGTGCTAGTTCATACTGTTGATTCTGTCTCTGGAAATAGTCTGTCATGACAGAAGGGATGATGAGACAAGGGTGATCCTGCTGTGGCTTATGTCTTTGTAGTGAAGCTGGGGTCTGTGGAGTTAAGTCTGGGAGGCTCTAATTTTTAAGTAACTCTCCCATCTGTTTGACTTTTCTCCATCTCCACTGCCATCATCTGAGGCCAGGCTACCATCAGGCTCTTCCTGGGCTACTGCACCAGTCTGTGTACCTGCCTCCCTGGGTGCAGTCTTGGCCCTCTGTAATTCACCCTCCTACTGCAGTCAGAGCGAGCCTCCTAACCCAGGCATTTGATCCTGGTATTCCACTCTGTGAACTCCTTTAATGGCTCTCTCATACTCTTCAAATAAAATTGAAGTCCTCCAAATGGTTTCAAGACTTGAATGTTACAGCTCTGTCTACCTTTCAAATTTTGTATCTCACTTTTTCGTTCCTTTTACAATGGAGTCTGTATCAGTTCCTCAAACATGGTTCTAACCTCTGGGTCACTCTGTTTCTTCTGTTCAGAACCCTGTTCCCCTCCTCACTCTGCCTTTTTTGTTTGGCTTACTCTTTGCAGTAGGCAGGGTATTGCTGGCTCCCATGAAAATATAAATTCAGATCCTCAAGAGACTCAACACAGTAAGAGTACCTTTCTCATTTGCTTCACAGTCAGTCCAGTGATGGCATTCCTCATTGGTAAGCCTTCTTCATGGCCATCTAGCTCCCTCTGTCTCCATGGCTCCCATGCCCTCTGAGTCCTTGGAGATGTCCCCTTTCAGTGGCGCTGGGGAGAAAGGGAGAGAATGAAGAATCTCTGAACCAGGCCTGAAACATATATGATACTAATCCTAATTACAAGGGAAATGGGAACTCCAGTCTATTCGTGTATCCTATAGGAAACAGACATAGGAGTCTCTGCCACAGAACTCATTAATTTTCAAGGTTTCAGCTGTGACTGCCTTTTAAAGCATTTCTTTGATTCTCTGATCCCAAGTCTATTCAGTCCCCCTCTGATGTGCTCAAACTAGCATGTTTTCTAAGAGAAGCATTGGAACACGGAAGCTACAAACAGCATAGACGTGAGCAGTAGACTCACATGGATTTGCATCTCAGTTTCACTATTCAGTAGCTATTGGATTTGAGCAAGTTACCTAATTATGTTTTGGCCCAATTACCTTTTCAGTGAAACTGGGGTATAGTAGCCCTTACTTCAAAGGTGCTAAAAAGTCAATGAGATGACGTATGTAGAGTAATGAGCACCTTGCTCATGTACCTTGGAAGTGTTTGATGAGTGTTACTATGCACAGTTTTCCTGCTTGTGCATCTTGGCACGTGAGAGTCTGAGAGGCACATGCAGGTGTGGGATGTAGGGTTTGGGGGTGTGCCGGCGCTGGTCGGTGAGGCCTTACTGCATTTATCTCTTTCCAGCTTTCCCGTCAGTGACCTCACACTGGCCGACCCAAACAGGCCATCGTAATAAGCTAACACTACCAGCTTTTTTTTTTTTTAACCTGCCCACCCCTGCTTCTACTTGTATTTTTTACCTTGTTCTCCGGGGAGAGGCCTGTGAAGAAAAATGCCCCACGTGCCCCTCCTGTGTAGCAAGTGGTCAGTAACTATATTTTGAGAACCTGGCTCAAAGTGTTGGGGGAAGAGGCCCTGGAGAGGCATAGAGAGAGTGGAGCAAAGCAGCATGAGCCCCGGAGGCCGTGAGCGGCACAGGACTGAAGAGCGATGGGCCTGCAGTCTTCCCAGTGGGAAGAGGGCATTCCTGTCTGAGCTGCTTCGGAACCACGGGCCGAAGCACCCCAAGGACACAGGTTTGTGTCCCCCATGTGTCTCCAGGGGTGCAGAGGAGGTACCAAGGAGAAGTTTTTCAAGAACAAAACGAGCTGGTAGTTCCCTGAGCGAGATGATGTGAGCAAAGCCCATCACTGACCGACTGTCACCTTCTATCCGCTCTCCTCCTGGGGCCGGTGAGAGGACTCATTTCGTCTTGTAGTAATTATTTCCCCTGTTTGCACTTGTGTCAGGATCAGCTTGGACCACTCCCTTTATTTTATATATACTTCCTGATTTGGAGGAGAGGCTCAGTCGTCTTACATTATTTCAGCCCTTTCTGGAAAGTATCATCGTGCTTGGGGGCGGGACCGGAAGCAGTTCCGGCCTCGCCTCTGGTCAGGCTCAGCTTTGTTTTCCTCACAGAATCTGGCCCATGTTCAAAAACTGTTTAGTGAAAGAATAGTATTGACGAATCCCATCAGAGCCCTTTCATACAAGAAGTCAATCTGAGCTATTTTAAAAGATAGAGCAGCTTTCCTATTCTTACCCACTTATGTGAGGGGTTTTCATCCTTCCTTCCTTCCTTTTATTTTTAAAGTTTCAACTTAACTCCATGTGTGTTACTTCACAGATGTGACAGGGAAGGTGGTAAGTGGTGGTTAAATTTTATCCTTTATTTATCATCTCAAGTACAGTCCTTTCTGCCCATAAAGACTAGTTCAGTTTCAACACCATCTTCTCTGAACCTTCAAGAATCCAAATCCCCCATCTTTTTTGTGTGAGTTAGAAATCCTGCAACACTCGGATTCTCTGTTACACGACACAGGTCTCTCCACAGCCCTCACGTCTTCGTGTTGCAGTTTCTCCTGGACCCATCCGCTGATCTGAGCTGTGACTTGTGTGAGACCTGGGGCTTTGTTTTACTCCTCTTGGTTTTCCCAGCACAGTACATAGTATCTGGCACACAGGAGGAGTTCTAGAAATAGGTACTGAATGTCTGTATGTTTCATCAGTGATTGAAAAGGCTAAGGCTTATAGAGCATCTGAATGCCTTCTAGAGCCGAGGTTATAGAGTTCTTAGACACCGAAGGGGATTTGGAAATCTTTTAAGTTCCCGAATTCTCTTTCACAGATGAAAAACCCGAAGGCTCAAAGAACGGATCTTAAAACCGAAATTCAAAGTGAGTTTCCTGAGGTCACACAGCTAGTACTTGGCAGAGCTGAGACTTGAACTCAAGTCTCCCAGCCCCTAAACACACTCTTTCTGTAACACTCTAGGTGCCCTTCTGCTGGTGTGTACATTCTGCTCAACTGTCCCAGGCAGACTATGGTGATAAATAAAAACTGAGCAGGTCCCCTTGGGGAGCGAGCACACTTTTTTAAAGGTCCATTTGGCAGAGGAAGGGCCATGAATTGCTACTCGGAAGTTGCAAAGGTGTTTTCATTGCCGCAGGAAAGAGAATATATCACAAAATGGAGACTAATTTACACTGGGCGCTGCTCCTTCTAATCCATTACTGCAGCTTCTGCATTTATCCTCGAAAGCACAAAAGAGAAGAGACTAAGGAGGAGTTATTATTTAGAAAATATAATCCAATCTGGGACTGTGAAAATGCCAGCCTTGTTCCTACAGCGGGGAGAACATATCCATTTACTAGGAGATTAAAGTAATGGCTATTTGCATTTCTTCCAAATAGTCTTCTAAAACCTGTGACAGAGTAATACACAGCCACACAAGAGAGACGCCTGGCCAATCACAAGTGTGTAACGAAGATAAGCCAAGAACTAGAAAACCATGAGAGGACCATCACCTAACCCTGAAGCCCGCCCCCATTCTGACCTTTGTGTTTGGAATCTCCTTTATTGAACGAAGCCTCCGCTGAGCTCCTGACTTTTCTGAGTACAATGCCTGCAGGCTACAGGGTTATTGCTGTTGTTTTGTTGTTTTAGCATAATAATTTCCCCGGAGACGGGGGCTCTCTCTGATACCTACTGCCCCATCAGCCAGCAGAGTGTTTCTGAAATACATCATTGTTTTTAACAGTCTTCCATAATTAAAATGAGGAGAAGGAAGGACACATCACTTTTTTGCTGATGCATTTGGCAAGTGCATTTCATCGTTGGTTTCATT
>CM052884.1:5234058-5244248 GCA_028534135.1 Potos flavus
GAAGTTGATATAAAAAAATTCACAAAAGAACCCTAAAAATAATTAGTAAACATATTTAAGTGATTATAATTTTATTACTAATAAAAATGCACCAAATCGAACATACCATTTTCACTTATATTAGCAAAAAATAGAAAAAGCAATATTGGTTATTGACAAAAGTATAGGAAAATGGAAACTGCTTATATACTTCTAGTATAAGCATAAGTTAATACAACCTTTTTGGAGGGCAATTTGTCAATATGTAAAAGTCCTTGAGAATTTGTAAACCTTTTGATCTAGCTATTTTGCTTAAAGACATTTATTTTAAGAAAATAAGCATTCAAGGTATCTATAGGGTGATTATTAAAACATTATTATGTTAAAGAAAATAAAAATAAGAAGTCCACCAATAAAAGATTGGTTAATTGATGTATATATTGATTAATGTGTGAATATCCATGTATTAGAATACCATTCAGAAACTAAATTTGAGGGGCGCCTGGGTGGTTCAGTTGTTTAGGCATGACTCTTGATTTTGGATCATGATCTCAGGGTCCTGAGATTGAGGCCGGGGTTGAGTTCCACTCTCAGCAGGGAGTCTGCTTGAGATTCTCTCTCTCTCCCTGTCCCTCTGCCCCAACACCGCCTCACATGCCCAAGTGCACATGCGTTCTCTCTCTAAAATAAATAAATCTTAAAAAAAAAAAAAAAGAAATTTAATTTGATAAATTTGATAATTTTGGTATGGAAAAACTTTGATGACATATTGTTTTTTTTGTTTGTTTTTTTATTTTTTTTTTTAAAGATTTTCTTTATTTATTTGACAGAGAGAGAGAGACCACAAGTAGGCAGAGAGGCAGGGAGAGAGAGAGGAGGAAGCAGGCTCCCGGCTGAGCAGAGAGCCCGATGTGGGGCTTGATCCCAGGACCCTTAGATCATGACCTGAGCCGAAGGCAGAGGCTTAACCCACTGAGCCACCCAGGCGCCCTGATGACATATTGTTAAGTCAAGGAGGCAGTTTACAAAATAGATGGTATAACGTGATTTTCTTTTTGGTTAAAAACCCTTTATGTCTGTGCTTGTGAACATGTGCAGATTCTCCCGTGCTTACGTATATGCTTTCACGTATCTGGAAGGATACATCAAGTTGTATGTTAAAGAATCCTTTGGTATGTTAATCACTCTTTTCATTTTCTAGAAGTTCTTTTCATTTCCTTAAGATGTTTTGGCATCTCGGGGAGTCTTAGAGCCCCGGGGAGAGACTGTTCTTCCCAGGAGGGCTAGCTAATTCTTAAAGATGATAAACAACCTAGAAACACATGTTTCATTTACAAGCAAACTACCCTCCCCACACGCTTGTCAAACTCACACACACCAAGCCAGTATTTCCCCCGTCCCAGATCAACCCAGGGCCAGGCACCAGACACTTAGAGACCCCCCTCCCCCAAAGCCTAGAGCCCACTGACCTTATTCAAACTGGCCATTCCTAAAATGTTTGCTCTGCCCTGCCTTGCCTGTCCCACAGACATCCCAATAAAATCTCAGGCCTAGGCTTTCCCCTCCCTCCTCCTTCTACTTCCTGACCCAAACCTGATGCTTCCCTGTGGGCCTGCTTGGTTTGGCATGCCCCTTTGGGAAATATAAGTACTGAGTTCTTCTTTCAATAGTATTGACTTCTCCATGTCATTACTAGTCATCTCTGTAAATTAAAATCCTGTGGGTACAAATGAGATGTCTGGGTGGTAAGAATTCATGTTAATTTTACTTTAGTCTTTCTTCTTTTCTATATTTTATGCGTGTGGGCATTTAAAAAAAAATCCTTTTTTTTTTTCTCCCTTATGGTTTTGATCTCTTCATATATTTTAAATATTCTTCTTTTAAGGATTATCTGAGAGCATCTGGTGTTTGAGGAAATCTTATTCCTGTTGCTTCTGAGTTCGCTGGCTCACTCATGGTAGATTGTTTTCTTGTCTGATTAATAGCTCTGTGGGTTCATCTTACCTGGGCCTTATCAGAGGAGATCTCACATAGCTTCCTAGAATTGTTTCCTGGAAGGAGTTTTCCAGTCTAACTCAAGGGTATCACTACCTGCTGTTTCTCAGTTTGCAGCATTTCTGACCACGAAGGTGGTGTGTGTCCAGTCATCGATGTGGTACGTGGGTGGGGGATTTTGAATTTCCTATCTAGAGCGCATAGTGACACACAGACCACGTGTGGTCATCCTGAGCTGGTGGTTCCTTCCTTTCCTGTTTTCTAGCTCACACGTCCATCATCATTCCCTCCCCGCTGGGCCCACATTTTGCTTCCGGTCTTTTTTATCTTCACCCAGATCTCTTCCTTTTCCTCCCTATTTCCTTGTCATGATGACCTTCTTCACCTTGACCTCCTCTCCTTTCACTCAAGAACCTAACTCTCCACCTTGCTGGAGCCCAGGGACTCATCCACCATATTCAATGTCAAGATTCTTAGTTCCTAAAAAAAAAAAAAAAAAAAAAAAAAGAAAAGATTCTTAGTTCCTGAGGATGGCAGGCTGCCCCACGGCCCTGCCTCACTGCTGTAATACCTGTGGTCGGTTGAGCTCACAAACTGCCTTCTTTCTCTGGTTTTTAGTTTCATCTTTGGCTTTTTTTCTTTCTTGGTTTTGTTTTTTGTTTGTTTGTTTTTCTTTCCCTCTCCTGAGGATTTCCCTTACTTTTTAAGAGCTCATCCTTATATATATATATATTTTTTTTTAAGTCCTATTTTATTAAGCTTTACAATGTGTTTTGGAATGTGAGCTTTAAAATTATGTCCTGGAAATGTAACTCTTATACAAATAGCGAGAAAAACATAAGCTGTTTCATTTTGGAAAATGAAATGGTTTGTCCAATATCATAAATTGGCAGAGGCAAGACTTGAGTGTAGGTCTCTGGCTCCAAATTCTATGTACTTTTCCATCGTCTGCTCACCCCCACCCTCTTAAAAAAGAGCACAGTAAAGCAATGAGCACCATATGAGAAGGCAGAAGACCTAGATTCTTTTCAATAAATATACCACCTGAATGATCTCAAGCAAGTTTTATTCGTTCTCAGATTCTTAGTTTCACTAGTGGCAAAATGGAAATAAGATCTACTCTGCTTCGTGCCAATCTTGCCATTAGGATATCCATTAAAAAAAAAAAAAAAAGACTTAAAGTTCTTTTAAAATATTCAGAAAGAAAGAAGGAAGGAGGAAAAAAGAAGCCATTTTGTAAAAAGATGTCCTATAACCCTTGTGACAGAGGTGTTGTTACACATTGATCCTTAAATACTTTATAGATAACCTAGTATATTCCCTTTGATCCTTCATCATCAAGATTTCCAGTCTCCATATGGTCCTTTCCTTCCTTTGTCTTCAGTTTCCTTTGAAACTTGAAAACCTGTTTTCCTTCTATCAGTTATTCAGACGTTTGTTAGAACCCCATTTGTGGGTCCAGAGAGTCAAGGAAGTCAGCTGAGGAGACACAGTCAGTGCAATGAGATGAGTAAGTGGAGGTGAGCACAGAGTGCTGGGAGATCCCAGGAGAAGGGAATCCTTTCTTTCCGGCTCTCCCTCATTAATTCCTATTGGTCTATGTACTAGTTGTTGGGAGCCCTCCTTCTAGCTCCGTGAGTGGATGAGCCAGAAAAAGCGGACCTGGTTGGAGGCCATTGATTTGTTATTCTCCGGGAGATGGACTTGCTAGAGATAAAGCCCCAGCCTGCAGTGATGATACTGACAGTGGGGGTTCCGGCCGCCCTGGCTGGGACAGGGACTGTGCTGCAGCTGGCAGTCTTCTGATGCGTCCTTGGATCATACGGTGTCTGTTAGCTGGGTCAACACATGACCCAGAGGGACCCCAAATGCACAGCTCACGCCGAGTTTCTCTTTAGAAGAACTATCTAACCAGCCCTGACAAGATATTTTTTTAGGGGCGTGACTTCATTTATAGAGAGGGAAAATTTTCTTCCCTGAAATGCTGTTCATGTTTGTCACGTGTACCCTTGCAGTAGTCCCGTCAAACAGTAGCATACCAGTGTGAAGTGCAAAATCACTTGTGTTGTGATCTTTGTGAGTGGCTTGAGATGCCTCTGTCTTTCAGGTCTGAGTTTATCAAACTTAGAGGCTACAGTAAATTTGTTCTGAGGAATCTTCTCAAGGAAAAGAAATCAGGGGTTGGTGAAGAGAGTGGGGGTGGTTGAAAGGGGGCGACTAATCCTAGAATAGGTTAAAAAAGCAAAACGCTCAAAGTAGAAATATTAAAAATAGAGAAGCCTCCAGGACCAGATGGTCAGAATTGTGAACAAGCCTGGGGACAAAATTAAATAAACCCTCAGGGAAATATTTTGTCATCTTGTTTGGAAGCCTCTGTGGGCACTTGGAGCTGCTAGAAAGCTTCCCGTGCCCCCTTCTCCATTTAAAAGCTACGATAGCAAGAGCTCAAATCTGACCTACTTTCCAGGAAACTTTTTTTGGTCGGAAAGGAAAGTTGAAATGATATTGAGGCAGTGGGGTAAGAGATAAAAGGACTGGATTTGCTGTCAATAAATTGGGACAAAAGTCCTGACTCTGTCAATAAAAATAAAATAATAAGATAACTAACATTTATTGAGTGTTAAGTGAGCTACATACATTACCTCATCAAATGCTTACGAATCCAGATGTAGGGGGCTGTTGTTCTCATCCTCCCCATGTGGCTACCCTGCAAGACGCCTGACAGGAAAGCTTCCTTGGACCCTCTTAGCTTCTGTGCTAGCTTAAGAATTAAACTGATAGAAGATAGATTGACAGGAGAAAACATACAAATTTATTTAATATTTTCATGTGTACACGGGACTCTTCAGCAGGAAAATAAAGGCCTGAAGAAGCTGTTAGCTTCAAAGTTTATAATCTTTTTACACAGAGAACAATAAATTGTGAGGATGAGACAAAACAGAGGGGCTTAGACTAGGGGCCAGTGGGTGGGAAATATATGGGGGGAAACTAATGGAAGATAAATTATTTCAGTAGGTTTTTTGGTACGCATCCATTCCGTCATTGGCTCCCGGTCTCTGGTGATAAGGAGGTCCTTCTCTTTTTGGTGTGGGCAGGGCACCTTTCTCAAGGGAAGTTTTATGGGCTGCTTTTAGGTGGAAAGGGGTTCATTCACAGCACCTTTCCTGCGCCTGCTGACGAAGACATGCCCTCAGCCCAACATAATCAGTATGGCAAAGTGGCATATCGTGGGGTGGTGTGTTCTGAACCCCTGAACTCCAGAGACCGTGCTTCTAACTAGAGGGTTTCTTGACTTATCCACTGCCTAACCCTGGGAAGGTCACTCTCTCGTTCAGCCTCATCATGGTTATTTCACTGTCACGGGATCCAGCCAGACTTGTCCTCTCATTGATAAAGATGTGTGTAATTTCTGGTTCAACGTTCAACTCTCTCTTGGATTGTAACTTGCCATAAGGACGGTGGCTCTGTTGGGATTGCTGTATTTCCAGCACCAGGTACAGGGTCTGACGTCGGGTGGGTGCCCAGGAAATACTCACCAAGTGAATCAGTGACGCATAGATCTCTTTCTTTCCTGCCTCCATCCTCATATCCAGCGGCTGCACCATCAGATGAGTCTTTGGTACCACTTTCTCCTGCTCCTTGAGGGACTCGCCCAGTGCCACTGACGACTTGCTTGCTTAGTTTCTCTTGGTTCTGCCTTTGGAAACAACACTCATTTATCTAAGGCCATTTCTGTCTGAGACACAGCGACCGACATTGTCATGTATTAAAGTCTCGGTACACAATTTAAGAAGCAGTGGCACTATCACTAATGAGAACATAAAAAGCACCTTCTCTCTGCCCAGGCTTATCTGGTCATTGTTGGCTCAAGGGGTATCATGGGCCTCTGCCTCCTGGGGGCCTCACGGCTGGAGAGGAGAGCAAGCACACGCAAATAAGGCGGTTGTTGAGAACACTATGTGGGAATAAGTGCCAGTTTAGGAAGCTAACACTGGGAGGTTCCTGGGAGGGGGAGGCCTGGGGGAAGTGGGGTAACGAGGGGGAAAGAGTAGAGGAAAGAGTAAGTAAAGAAAAGGAGAAAGGGGAGGGGCAGTCCCTAACAGTCCCTTTCTTCCTTCTTCCAGAGAATAGAGGGTTGCACACTAATTCCTGCTGGTCTCAGTAAAAAGGCGCATTGACTTACTACTTACTGAGCCTTGAGCACTTGCTTTTACGTGCATGGTATAGTGTATAATGGTCAGTACAACCCAGGGAGGTAGAACTCACTGTTGTTATTGCTCTTGTCTTGTAGATAAGAAACTGAGGCACAGACTGCATGCTGAAAGGAAGCAGCATTTCGTTAAGTGGTGGAACCAACATTTAAGACTGAGAACCTGCCTCGGGAGATGTGTTCACGGGAGAAGAGACGTCAGTATGCATTTGTGGTGAGGACCTTCCCAGCTTTCAGGATGCCCTGTGTTGGAAGATACAGTAAGTGCTCTCCCTAGAGCTGGGCTTCTGTGCCCTTAGAAGCCCCTCTGATTTCAGCGTCCTTAGGTGTGTATTCTATCTCTGGAAATACAAGGAAAGTGAAAATCATAAACCAGATGGGGTCCTAGTTTGCGGATCAGAATTTTGGAAGCCCCCCAAGGCTCAACTAGAGTGGCTAAATGGGCGTGTGGTTTGGACATGCCTAACCTCATCAGGATAAACTCAGACACTGTGCAGATTCAGAGCGGGGTTGATAAACCCAAGAGCTGCCAGCAGCTCGGAAAGAGCTAGCCACTAGTATTACAGAGAGCGAGTGACATCTTGCCTCCCCTTCTTACCCCCATCGGATGGGAGGTGTGTTTTTGGAAAGGCATTGTGGGAGGTTCTCCTGGTGAAGAGTCAGCATCATTTGGGAAAGCCTAACAGGAAAGGGTCTGAACACATGATTTATAGGGGTTCTTGGAGTGAAGAGGAAGGTGATCTGGAAGGCCAAAAAGCTAAGGAAGAAGATGAAATGGCTCAGCGTACCTCCTAGTTTAGTGTTACTTCTTTGAGATGGTTGGGGCATGGCTCTGCCTAGGCTTGTCTCAGCAGTGACCTTGCTAATGGCTTTTCTGTGACTATAATGGGAAGCCGTCAGTTGGTGACTTCTGTCTACGTTTAAAATGACTCTGAATTAGTGTGCATTAAGATCATAGAAGTCTTTTTACATGTGGGTGTCTTGTGTCCTTAATTTTGTAAATTCCCGAATGACTGGTACTGTACCTTAATTGCCTTTTACAGTCATTGTGGAACAATGATTTCCAGACTCTCTTCCAGTACTAACATCCTGAGATTTATAATCGCTTCTACCCAGACTTTTAGGGAGTCCCTGGGGTTGGGGTAGAATAAAGAAAGCTGGGAAATATGTTCTGTCCTGGCAGCTGTGACCACAGGAGTGTCTCTTCCATTAGTTATCACTGTTATGAACAAATGATGAGAAACGGACGACTGCTGTTTCACTGTCTTAAAGGATTCAAACTTGTATCTCATTTTTAAGTTTTATGTTGAGTTTAATTGCTAACAAATCTCAGTTCAGTTTGGGGTCGAATTTTCAAGGTCATGTTATAGAATTGATTTATTTCTCTTCTTGAGTTTTCCTTTAATGCAAAAAGCCCAATTCTGAAACATTAGGTAATGAATAAAACATGCCTGCTTGTCAACATATGAATATGAAAAACCCTGTTGTTTTAATATTTTCCCGAGAAGATCAATATCTGCAGTCACTTTCTTCATGAACAAAGAATATCTCCCCACTCTTCCATTAAGGAAGGGGTTTGCTCATTGAAGGCAGGGCTGAGGGGGAGGGCAGAACTCATAATGACAAGAGTGACAAGATTAATGCATTTAGATAGCGTAAATATCAAGTAGTGGAGTCTGATGCTCTTGTCCTTGCTTCAAAGTGTCCCTATTGGTGCTAAAAGTGTATTAAAGGAGTTGTATTGATTCTTCAGACCTCATGTTCATAGTGTTTGCCTTTTTGCCAACATATTCATTCTTGTGTATCTGTTGTTTCCAGTCTGTTCCCATAGCCCTCATGATTCGTCTCATAGAGGGGTCATCTGTCTGTTGATCTTCTGTATAATATTTGTAGAAACTGAGGGCCTTTGAGGGGAAACTCGGTGTTTTTCTCACTCTGAGTTCATTCTTTTGCATTGCTCAGTGACATTTGGTGGTATGTAGGTATTAAAGTTTTGGGGGTTTTTTGTTTGTTTTTGTTTTTTTTAACCGTTAACCCACCAAAGAACAGCTGTGTTGTATTCTATTTGGGGCGCCTGTAAGTGAAGCCGCTGTGAACATTTGTGGACAGGTATGGCTGAATATAAGTTTCCACTTCTTTTGCATAAATGTCTAGGAGTGCAGTTGCTGGGATGTATGGCAGTCGAAAATTTAGTGTTAATAAAGTCTGCCAAGCTGTTCTCCAGAGTATATATTCCCACCAGCAGTGTATGGATTTCTCCATGTCCTTGCCAGCATTTGGTGGTGGTACTATTTTTTAACTTTTGCCATTTTGTAGGTGCATAATAATAACCACATTGTAGTTTTTATTTGCATGTATCTAATGGCTAATGATAGTTAACACCTTTTCATATGCTTATTTGCCATCTGTATTTCTTCTTTGGTTAAATGTCCATGTATTTCTTTTGTTAATTGATCTTTCAGATATCTTTCTTTATTTTTTTTTTATAAAATATCTTCAATGTTTTTGGCTATTTTTTCTGTTGGGTTTTCAGTATTTTTATCTTTCTGGCTTATAAGATTTTCTTAAATATTCTAAATTTAAACCCCCTTTTTTTGGAGACATGAATTACAGATATCTTCTCCCATCTGTGAATTACCTTTTCACTCCCTTCGTGGTGTCTTGTGATGAATGGGACATCTTGATTTTAGTGATGTCTGATTTATCAAAGCTTTCTTTTATAATTAGCACTTTTTTGGGCATCCCATTTAAGAAATCTCTGACTACCTCAAGATCATGAAATTGTTTTCGTGTATTTTTTCCTCAAATTTTTATTGTTACTTTTCTATTTTCTTGAAGATTATGCCTATGAAATAGTTGGAAGAATTTACCAGACCCTCCGGTCCTGGGGTTTTCTTTGTGGATAGGTTTTAAATAAACGGTCAAATTTCTTAAACTTAAAATAAACTTAACTACAACAAATTTCTTTAATAAAATTATTAAAGTTTTCTATTTATTTTACTTTTGGCTTTGGTAACTTTTCTGTTTTGAGGAGTTTCTCTTTTACCTAAATGTAGCCTAATTTTTGGCATAAAGTTCATAATATTCTGATTATTTTTTTGATGTCTGAAAAATCTGAAGTTGTGTTCATCTTTCATATCTGTTAATGGTAATTTGTGTTTTCGTCTCTTTTTGGATCAGAATTGTAGTTTATCAATTTTATCTGTAAGAAAACATTTGAGTCTCTTGTTTTCTAATTCATTAATTTCTCTTATCTTATTTGCTTTTTTATACTTTGCATAGATTGGATTTGCTATTCTTTTTTTTTTCTTTCTTTCTTTTTTAGAGAGAGAGCATGGAGGTAGTGTACAGGGTGAGGCAGGGGGAGCAGAGAGAGAATCTTAAGCAGGCTCCATGCCTAGTATTGAGTCCGGAGCCTGGGACAGGGCTTGATCTCACAACCCTGAGATCATGACCTGAGCTGAAATCAAGAGTCAGTGCATAACCGACTAAGCCACCCAGGCTCCCTCTCATCATACTAATCTTAAAATGAATGGCAAGAGCACCTGGGTGGCTCTGTGCTCAGCAGGGAGTCTGCTTGGATATTCTCTCCCTCTGTCCCTTTCCCCGCTCATTCACCGTCTCTCTTTCTCTCTCTCTCAAATAAATAAGTCTTTTTTTAAAAAAGCTTAGTGTGCTGAAGCTTTAATGGTGGATTTTCTGCCTTTCTTTTATAATATAGATGTATAAAGCTAATAATCTTCCTGAAAGCACTGCTTTAACTCTATTCCATGAGTATTGATGTTTTACATGTTGTGTCTTCGTCATCATCGAGTTCAAAATGTTTTCTATTTTCTTTTTTGATTTGTTTTCCTTGAATCACACTTTATTTCTAAGTATATTGTTTAGTTTCTATGCAATTGGATATTTTCTGGGTATCTTTTCATTACTGAAGCTAGTTTTATTCCATATGGCCAGAGAATACATTCTGAGTGATGGCAGTCTTCTGAAATCTGTGGAAGCTTTC
>CM052884.1:5244348-5261401 GCA_028534135.1 Potos flavus
TTAAAGAATTTATTTATTTATTTGTCAGAGAGAGAGTGAGAGAGAGATCACAAGTAGGCAGAGAGGCAGGCAGAGGCAGAGGGAGAAGCAGGCTCCCTGCCGAGCAAGGAGCCCGATGTGGGACTCGATCCCAGGACCCTGGGATCATGACCTGAGCCGAAGGCAGCCGCTTAACCAACTGAGCCACCCAGGCGTCCCGTGTGGAAGCTTTCTTAATGGCAAAATAATACTTTTTGTAGAAGGTTAAAATGGCTAGAATTTTAAGAACGTATGTTTTACAAATGCATGGAGATGCAATAAAGCTGTATAATAAGAGATAGAAAAAAATGATCAGCATGGATTTCAGAATGATGATGGTTACCTTCTATGATGAGAGAAAGGTGTGTGTAAGGAATGGACCATACAGTTGTGGCTATATCCTAACCACATAGTTAGAAGTGGATTATTGTACTATCCCTAGCTTCCATTTTGAATTGTAGATTCCTGGTGCTTATCATGTTTAATATCACCAATCATTATGTTTATCAAAACCTGCTTTTGCCACTACGAGCTATTTCAAACATAAAGAAAAGGGCTCCCCTCCACCACACAGGATTAAATTATGTTAACTATTTTGCTTAGTTTGTTCAGAACAGATTTTTCTTTACATGCCTTTTTTTTTAAGATTTTATTTATTTATTTGACAGAGAGAGATCACAAGTAGGCAGAGAGGCAAGCAGAGAGAGAGGGGGGAAGCAGGCTCCCCGCTGAGCAGAGAGCCCAATGTGGGGCTCGATTCCAGGACCCTGAGATCATGACCTGAGCCGAAGGCAGAGGCTTTAACCCACTGAGCCACCCAGGCGCCCTTTTCTACATGCCTTTTAAAGAAATAATATGTTACAGATACCATTAAAGACTTCTAACATAATTTTTTCTTCTCTCTACTCACGAGGCAGAACAATTACCCAAAAATGGTGTGTCTCATTCTCATGCAAGTTTATATACTTCTGCTACATTTGCATATATTGATGTTATCATTTCCATTGTTTTGCGTGCTTAGATTTTTTTAAAAACTAGTGTTATATTTTAAAACTTATTGAAGAGAATATATTTAACTTCTGCATAGTAATTCATTGTATTTAAAAAAATCTGTTTAGCCATTCCTCAACTTTTTCATTATTATGAATAGTAAATACTTGATATGTCTTTTTAGGTATACAGGTACATCTCTGGGGTGAGCACCTAGTAGTGGAATTTTATTAGATTTTGTAAGATTGTTGTTCAAAATGATTTTAATAAGTTAAGTCATTACCGGCAATGCATAATTAGTAACATATCTTACATCTTTGTCAACACTCGATGCTCATTTAAAAAAATTTACATTTTACTGGAATCCAGATAAATTGAACATCTTTTCAAAAGTTTAATTTTTTTCCCTGCAATTACATGTCTATATTTTCTGCCTTATTTTCGAGTCTAATTTGACTTTTTATTTTTCATTCGTAGTGGTGTGTAAATATATACACATATTGTATAATCTGTATACTAATCCTTTGTAGGTTTTATGTGTTAGAAATGTATTCTTCTAGGCTGTGTCTTATCTTTTTATTTTGTTTTTGATGTCTTTTGTCATTCAAAAGTTTTAACAAACATAGGCAGATTTATCACTCTATATTTTGTTTTTTAATGTTTTACTTAATAAATCCTTTCATGCCTGCATGTCATGAACATATTTAATGTGTTTTCTTCTAAAAAATTTTCAAGTTTTATTTTTCAGGTTTTTTTTTTCCCTAAGAGACCGTGTGTGCACGCATGTGAGTGGGAGTGGGGAGGGGCAGAGGGAAAGAGAGAATCTTAAGCAGTTTCCATGCTCAGTGCAAGCAGGCTCCATCTCACCACCCTGAGATCATGACCTGAGTTCAAATCAAGAGTCTAATGTTTAAGCTACTGAGCCACCCAGCTGCCCCCAGATAGAGCTTTTGAATCTATTTGAGATTTGTTTTTACATGTCATATAAGGAAAGACTGTTGGGTTTTTTGGGTTTTTTTTCCCCTTCTGTTGATAAACTGTTGTCTGGTCACTATTTATATGGACAGTACTTAATTTCCTTGGTGTTTTGTAATGTTAGCTCTGTGGTATACCCTGTTTCCATATACATGCATGTCTGTCTCTTTGTTGGTTCCAGTGATGTAGTTATCTTTACATGAAAAAAATACAAAACTATAAAAATCATTATAGGATTATAGTAATTTATACAGGCAAAAAAGTCCTGTGTTTCTCTGCCTCTTCACATTTATCTTGGCCCTGTATTTCTAAAAATATAAATTTAGGATCAACCTGTAAAGGCTTTTCTTGGAAATGAGATAAATTTGAGGGAGAATTACCTTCATCATAATATAATCTTCTCAGTGATGAACTTGACATGCCTTTCCATTTATTGCCTTAATGTTTTATAATTTTACCCATAAAGTTAAAGTATTAGTTTTTGTTATAATTACTTCTAGTTACTAAATTACTTTTGTTTCTATTATAAATGAAAATAAAATAGTAATAATTATTGTTTTAAAAAATGCTATTGATGTTTGTTTCTTAATCTGTTATTTGTATATTCTGTGTTCAGTTCTATTGGTTTGTCTATTTTTTTTTTAAACAATATCATATGCTCTTGATAACTGTAGCTTTAGAGTTAACCTTGAAGTCAAATAGTGTCAGTCTTCTGACTGTATCATTTAGTCTCAGTGCTGACTTGGCTGTTTTGGGTCTTTTCACTCTCCATATAAACTTTAGTTCTGTTTGTCAATATCTACAAAATCACTTGCTGAGATTTTGATTGGAATTGTTTCAGATCTATAGCTCAAGTTAAGAAGAGCTGACATCTTGACAGTGTTGAGTATTCCAGTCCATGAACGTGAAATAACCTCTCCATTTGTTTAATTCTTTTTTTATCTCTTTCATCAGAGTTTTGTAGTTATTCTTACACAAACATTGTACATTTTTTGTTAGAGTTATACTCAAGTATTTAATTTTGTGGGATACTAATATAAATGGTATTTGTAATTTTAATTTCAAATTCCATTTGTTTATTGCTGGGATATAACAGAGCAATTAACTTTTCTCTATTAACCTATGTCCTACAACCTTGCTATAATTGTTTATTAGTCTCAGGATTCTGTTGTTGTTTTGTTTTGTTTCATTTTTGTCAGTTCATTTTTGTCAGATTTTCAATATGGGCAGTCATGTCACATGAGAACAGTTTTTTCCTTCTCAATCTATATATCTTTAATTTCCTTTTCTTGTTACTGCATTAGCAAGGACTTCCAATATGATATTGAAAAGGAGTGACAAGAGCAGACATCCTTATTTGTTCCTGATCTTAGTGGGAAAGCTTCTAATTCCTCATTAAGTGTGATGTTAGCTATAGGTTTTTTTTTTTAATAGATGTTCTTTATTAAGTTGAAGAAGTTCCTTCTATCCATAGTTTGCTTAGAAGTATATTGTGAATAGGCATTAGATTTTGTTAAATGCTTTTTCTGTATCTAGTGGTATGATCATGTGATTTTTCTTCTTTATCCTGTTGATAGATTACACTAATTGTTTTTTGGACATTTAACCAGCCTTGCATATCTAGGATAAATCCCACTTGGTTGTGGTATGTAGTTCTTTTTATACATTGTTGGAGTTGATTTGCTGATATTTTGTTGAGGATTTTTACATCTGTGTTCAAGAGACATGTCTTTGTCTAGTTTTGATATTAAGGTAATATTGGATTCAATGAATGAATTAGGAAGTATTCTTCCTGCTTCTATCTTCTGGAAGAGATTATAGACAATTGATATAATATCTTACTTAAATGTTTGGTAGAATTCAAAAAGAACCTATGTGGCCCCTCCCTCTTTTGCTTTTTAAAAATCTGTTTCCTGGGGGTACCTGGTTGGCACAGTCAGTTAAGCATTTGACTCTTGGTTTCGGCTCATGTTGTGATCTCACGGTCTTGAGATCAAGCCCTACATCAGGCTCCACGTGGAGCACAGAGTCTCCTTAAGACTCTCTCTCCCTCTCTCTTCCTCTCCTCCACGAGCATGTGCTCTCTCTTTCTCTCCAAAATAAATAAATAAACCTTTTTAAAAAAATCTGTTTTCTGTGCCTGCAGTGCACTTTATCATTTTTTATATCTAGAAAACTATGACTTACCTTTTAAAATTTTTTTCTCTTAAAAAAGTTTACCATATTTCTGTTTTTTCTCCCCAAAGATCCTGGGTGTGTGTTCCATTTCTACCACTTTTTGTTTTGCCTCCTCTGAGGTCTTTCATTTTATAAGCTTGTTCACTGTATGAGGCACAATCCTCCACTGCTTCCTTTCATTTACCTTTGAAGACATGATGTGTACCATTCCTTTTTTGTGCAAGAGACTTTATTGCTTACACTGTGGAGAAAGAATGAGGTGGCAAAAATAATTAAGTATAAAATGAATCTTTTTGGTTCTTTTTTTTTTTTTTCTTTTTTGGTTCTTAGATTAATAATCTCTGGGCTGTGTTTCTTGCTCTTGACTTCTTATGTTTACAAAACAAAATAGACTAGGTTGTGGTGTGGTAATAAATAACCTCAAATATCACTGGCTTATCACAACAAAGTTTATATCTTCCTCACATTACACATTTATCATGGCCACTCAGGGACCCAGACTCATGACCAGCAACCATTTTTAACACTGCTAGCTATAGTGCTGGAGGCAAAAGGGGCCCAGAGTGGAGATGGGGTCTTAAGTGACACATATCTTCCTTAAAACTCATTTGCCTGGGTGCCTGGGTGGCTCAGTTGGTTAGGCAACTGCCTTCGGCTCAGGTCTTGATCCTGGAGTCCTGGGATCGAGTCCCGCATCAGGCTCCCAGCTCAATGGGCAGTCTGCTTCTCCGTCTGACCTTCTCCCCTCTTATGCTCTCTCTCATTCTCTCTCTCTTAAATAAATAAATAAAATCTTAGGAAAAAAACTGATTTGTCAAACTTAGTCACGTGGCTTTGTCCAATAACAAAGAATCAGGAAATACTTGGGGGAACACCTTTAATAATAACTACAGTGAGCAAAATTCTCCTTATATTTCTTAGGGAGAGGCACACATCTTTAACTGCACCTACCCCTCTCTAGTCTCTGGGACAAAGCATGCCAACCTCCTTCTTTTCTTCACAATATAAAACTAGCTTGCTGAAAGTATTTGGGTAAAACTATACATGTCTTCATGTTTTTTTAAAAGACATTTTTTCACCTCTAAGAATATTAGATCAAGAAGTACTTATTTCAGGGTCTCTGATTCACACAGAAATCATTACCTTTATGCATTCGAATTCTAGTCTTAACTATAATTATCTCTGTAACCCGGAATTGATGATGATGACAATAAATAGTAATGATGAGGATGAAAACTGACAATAATTTGGTGATGACTGTATTCCAGACATTTTCTAAGAAGTCTGTGTGCATTAATTCACGTAATTCTCACAGCAACCTTCTGAAATAAATTATATGCAGTAATAATAACTCCACTTTACAGATGAGGAAAGTAAAGAATCGGAGAGTTAGGAACCTTGCCCAAAGACTCATAGCTCATAAGTCAGTGAGTAGGGGTTCTATTTTGGGTAATCTGACTCAACCGCCAAGGTAGTCTAGCTTTCTATCTCCTCTAGTTTCTTAACCATACTACTTGATATGGTCTTGTATTTTACTTTATATTGTTCTGATGTTGTGACAATTTCCTTTTTTCTGGACTAGTACTCGTGGTATATACCACAATGCAAACAATGGTCATCCTGAGTTAGAGTCAAGCTTTACTGTTTTTTCCCTCTTTGCTTTCAAATGTATTATCTTTTAGTCTATTTTTAGGTGTTTTTGAACCATTTGATAGTCCTGGCTACATTGAACTAAAGGCACTGATAGAATGTCATGAGCCATGACACTGACTCTCCACTAATATCCAAAAATATATCATGGGCTACAATATCTCAGTCAAGGTCTAGTCAGAAAAAAGGACCCCTTTAAGCACTTCATACAGGGAATTTTGGGAAAGGAAATGGTTGGCTACATAAGAGACAAGAAGAATCAAATAGGAAAAGGTGAGGTAATCAGAGCAGAAAGCCACTACTGCCCGAGAGCTAGAAAGACAATGCAAGGAAGTTTGTTTTCAACATCCAGAAGGCAGGACCATTTTGTAAAGTTTGGTCATAATGAGGGGCCTGCTCGAGGACCTTGGAACGCAGGAAGGGCTAACTGGAGGAAAATAGCTTCCTGCTAAACATGCTACCTGAGGTAGACAAGAGAGGGAAACAAAAATCGTAGCTTCTCCCTAGCTCCTCTCCCCCACTATTCTACCAGTTCCTTCTCTTGGCCAAAAATTTCCCAATTCCAGCTGACACACCTAAGACATATATTTCCTTAGGATCCAGAGGAAACTAGGCAAAGGGCAGGTAATGGTTTTGAGAACAAATAAGCAAAAGACTGCCACACTGAACATCTCAATAATTCTCTCTGGATGAAAGGGATACATTTAACATAGCTCAATCAGCCCCATTAAAAATTCATTTCTCTCTTAAATTTATGTTACGTGATACCATTGGCTTGAATGAATTTTTCACTTTTAAGATGAATGACTTCACATCATATGCATGCAGTCATACTTAATAATACGTTTTACTAATTATTTAGGGTTTGTAATTCCTATAACATAGCAGACAAAAGCTAATTATTTATGGTCTGTCGTATATAATGATATGTCCCTTTCCACCTCTCTTCCCGTTCTAGTTACCTGAAATAGCAACATTTTATCTCAGGATTACTCACTCTGTTCTCCAGTGAAGGCCCAGGAGTAAGAGCTGTCAACCGATATGTTGGATTATGATTCTTAAGGGCAACATGGAGATCTATGACTATGTCTATGTGAGATAAAATTACCTTGTTAGAAGGAGAACAAAACCATCACCACTAGTTATGGTGAATCATAGAGAACAATGCTTGCCATGCTGTGTTTCATACACAAATCATGCAAGATGCTCTGTGGGAAGAAACAAACTAGTAAAGCAACTTTGAGAAAAGCTCATAATGCGCCCCCTTTGAGGAAAGTCACGATGTCTAATAAGGGGTTGGTGACAAAAAAATAATTGTTTAAGCCAGCATTCCAAAACTTCTTTTGAAAGAAGAGTCAGGCTCCCATCATCATCTAAGTGAGAGGTAGTAGATGTGTGAATGAGAGCTGGGGTCACAGTCATGGTGTGAGAGACAGAAGTGACATTGAATTGAGGGGATTGCCTTCAGATTGGACTAGAGTGGTGTTAGATTGAAGAGAGAAGTCACAAGAAGCCAGTGTTTTTAAAGATTAAAGGAATAGTTGTGTCAGTCATACACAGGGGGATAGGATGTTTCTGAAGCATCGTTTATAGTAGTAAAAATCGGGACGCCTGGGTGGCTCAGTTGGTTAAGCAGCTACCTTCGGCTCAGGTCATGATCCCAGGGTCCTGGGATCGAGTCCCACATCGGGCTCCCTGCTCGGCGGGGAGCCTGCTTCTCCCTCTGCCTCTGCCTGCCTCTCTGCCTGCTTGTGCTTTCTCTCTGACAAATAAATAAATAAAATCTTTAAAAAAAATATATATAGTAGTAAAAATCTGAAAACAAAGAAATGCTCATCTATGATAATTATTAAATAATATATATTACATATAATATTATATATAATAGCATATAATATATTGAATATGTTGATACACACATATATAGACATATAGGATTATTACCTCCCTATTACCAAGGATGGGTAACCGCTATGCTAATAGATTTCGAAGAATTTATATCATGTTCAGTGACAAAAGCAAGTATATAGAATATGATCAAATTTTAGTTTAAAAAAATATGAGAATGTTAAAATTGTATCCATCATGATAGACTCCATTATTTTAACAAACAACCCCAAAACAACAGAGGCTTAAGATAATAAAAGTTTATTTCTTGATCCTGTCATGGACTAGTCCAGTGTGGGTCCGTAGGAGTTCTTGGCTCCTGTCCTATCAGCTGGCGGGTGGGGAAAGAGGACAAAGATCACTTGTAGAAGTACAGTTTGCTTCTTTTTGAGTCAAGTCTGGCCATGGTTCACATTGCTTTCACGGACATCGCATTGATCACACCCAATGGCAGGGGAGGCTGGAAAAGGAAATCCAGGTAGGAGCCCAGGAGGGAGAAGGGAGAGAACATGGTGTTGGAAGCATTAGCAGTCTCCTCTTCAGAGCTCTCATTAATAATGTGTCCGTGGTGGGGACTGAGAGACAAGGGAAAGAGAATGATTATGACAGACACTGAAGTCAGGCTGCGATAGTGAGTAAGGAGATGGGAGGTTCTAATGGTTTGACTTTGGAGCAGTCGGAGTACTGGTGGGCTCCTTACGGGCGAGACTCAGGAGACCGTGGGGAATGAACATGCATCATGGAAGAGAAGTAGGAACTAGGGTAAAGTGTTATTTCCCTCAGAAAACACATGTACATTGAAAAGGCTACTCAGGGACTGAGGAGAGAATATTCACTGACTTCTATAAAAGGAAGTGGGCGAGGGAAGAAAGCCAAGGAAGCAAGAGTGAACTAGCCAGAGGAGGAGGAAGAAGCTGTTACAGTGTCGTGGGTGCTGAGCTTGATAAACTCCTTAGGTTAGGAGCAGTAACAGCTGCAACGGATGAGGTGGTTTCATGTTTCTTTATTTTTCAAAATTTTTACTTATTTTTCAAATTTTTATTTTAAATCCAGTGTAGTTAACATAGCGTTATATTAATTTCAGGCATAGGATACAGTGATTCAGCACTTCTATATATTACTCAGTGCCCATCAAGATTAAGTGTGCTTTTAATCTCCTTCACCTATTTCACCCACCCCCCACCCATGTCCCCTCTGGCAGCCATCTGTTCTCTATAGTTAAGAGTCTTTTTTTTTTTTGGTTTGTCTCTCTTTTTTTGTTGTTCATTTGTTTTGTTTCTTAAATTCCACGTATGAGCGAAATCATATGGTATTTGTCTTTCTCTGATTGACTTATTTCATTCAGCATTATACTCTCTAGATCCGTCCGTGTTGTTGCAAATGGCAAGATTTCATTCTTTTTTATGGCTGAATAATATTCCATTATATATATATATATATATATATACACACACACACACACACACACACACACACACACACACACATACACACATACATACCACTTCTTCCTTATCCATTCATAAATCGATGGATACTTAAGCTGCTTCTATATTTTAGCTATTGTAAATAATGCTGCAATAAACACAGGGGTGTATGTATCCCTTCAAATTAGTGTTTTTATATTCTTTGAGTAAAATACCCAGTAGTAAAATTACTGCATCATAGGGTAGCTCTGTTTATAATTTTTAAGGAACCTCCATTTTCCACAGTGGCTGCACCAGTTGGCATTCCCACCAACAGTACACGAGGGTTTCTTTTAGATGACATGTTTTTATGAAAGAATTTAGGGATGAAAGAGAGAGCTGAAGAACTCATCTCAGCAGATAAGAGGAAGAACCTTAAGAAGAATTAGAATGGTTTTCTACAATAGAGTGTGCCTCTAGCAGCATATGTTCTCTTCCATATATATACCCCTCTCTCTCCCAGTCTCTCTTTGCCTGCTTCAACTTATCGTTCGACCGAATGGCTGACTCTCTTTCTATGTGTCGCTCACACGTGTCCCTTCCAGGAGAGCAGTCGGTTGATTGGGGAGGACGCTGCAGAGCATAGGGGGCTCCCGCAGGCAGAGGTCTAGCACTGAGCTCCCACAAGAGCTGTCGGCAGAACTCGGGCTGCAAACACAGTCAATCAGCTCAGAATCAGTGCCTTTCTTCTCCAGGGATTAACACAGAATAAAAAGAATTAAATAACACACACAAGCTTCATTTTTAAAGAAACCAGGAGATACCTTTTGTGTAATGGCAGCCGGAAGTGTGCGTGAGGCAGAGCTGTGGGAAGCGGATTTGGGAGCGGTGGGGTGGAGTTGGAAGCACCCAGGCTCAGGGCCTGAGGGGCAGCAAGCTTCAGGAAGGACCAACACTGCAGTTTCTCAGGAGAGAAACCAAACCTGCAAGTAACGAGCCGAACCAGCTCACACAGGACGAGGGTCAGGCTGCCATCTGCCCAGGGACAGATGAGCAGCCAAGGGAACGAAGTACCACAGAGGACACTTAGACTTCAGGTTGTAGAGTCTCCAGGTAAATCATTTTGGAAGAACTCAGGAAGTAATTGTTTTATAAATCCTTCTTAAGGAACCTACTAAAAGAAGAGAAGCAAGGGATGACTGGAAAATTTTAGCAAAAGACTGGTGGCAAGCACTGAATATACATCATAGAATTGAGGGTGAAAAGGGAAAAAGGACACCATTTTGGAATGAGGAGGTGAGAGGCTTAATAAGCTCCTTGATTACCTCCTCATTGCTCCAAACAATCGGCTGCATGTGTGTGTTGGTTATAATTACTGTTCCAGGAGTAAAAAGAAGATTTAATGTGGAAAATGAACACTGTGAAGGAAGGCGATCACAGGTGTGTCTGACAGAATATTCTAGAGATCTCTGTGTGTTTTGCAGGCAAAATGGCTTCATCACCTTAATTAGAGTTGTGGTAACTTGTGTTTGCCCCTCCGGAGATGCATCAGGGTGAGTGGGAGCTAGCAGGTGACCTAAAGTCCCAGCAAGATCTGCCCCAAAGCCCAGCTTCATGGGGATTGCTTGGGATCCAAATGTTGGTTCTTCACAACCCTGCAGACTCTACTCTCCCCCTTCTTAAAAATATTTAAATTATTTATTTGAGAGCAAGAGAGAGCAGGGGGCAGGCGCAGGGACAGAGGGAGACCCAATGCAGGGCTCGATCGATCCCGGGACCCTGAGATCACGACCTGACCGAAGGCAGACACTTCACTGACTGAACCACTCAGGCGCCCCCAGACCCTCCTTCTTCTTTCACTCTCAGATGAGCTCTGGTTGACTGAGTACAATTATTTGTGAGGCTGATAAATATCTGTTTTTTCTCTTTCCTTCTCTGCTCTGTATCTCCTCAATGGTCCCCTTGGGTCCCCTGCATCCCAGAGCCCTTGCTGAGCACAGCCTTATGAAGGTTTGAGGGTGGTGATGGCAGGATTGCTTGAAGAGCCAGTCCCACTATCCCTCGGAGGAAACATAGTGCTGTTATATTATCTGCTGCTGATTTGTTATAAGCTTATTTTAATTAAGCCACATAGTGAGTGCCGAATTGGCTTTACAGAAGTTCATGTGGAAAACAAACAGGAAAAGAAAAATGGCCTGCTAGTTTCTTTACCGGTGGCTCCACAACAAATTGGTTGAATCAACCTGATTTTATTTCTATGAAATAAATTTATCAGTTCATTTGCTTGGCTCAGTTGATTGGTCCAGTAAGTGTCACATGCATGAGAATGAAGGAACCAGTTGCTTGGAGGCCTCCCTGCACTGCCGAGGAGTGACAGGTAGAGGGGAGGACTTGGCTCATTGCTCAGGGTGGCTAGAGTTTCTGTTCAGTCATGAGTGATGGGAACTGTCTTATCTGTGTAATTTATGGAATGGAGAAAGTTCACCTTGCCCACAAATGGCCCCTCTGTGTTTCAGGAAACCCTACCAGTTCTGTCCCTACATTCTTGGGCCCTGAGGATTGATATACAAATATAAATGATATGCAAATGCAAAATATAAATGCCTGTGGAATAATACATCAGATAGCTATGATATAGTCATACCACAGCTCAAATTCATGTATAAGTAGCTTTCTGGGAACCTACCAGGGTCCCAATAAATGGGGCAAAAGAGAAAGATTTTATTTTATATTTTTATTATTATGATGATTTTTTAAAACAAGAATGATTTTAGTGGATAAAAGGGAGGCAGGAAAATGTAGAGGGCACAGGCGCTACTTGACCAAGGTGCTACTGTAGTGAGAATGGGAGCGTTGGGACTGGGGCTAGAAAGGAGTCCCTAAAAGGGAACTGGGAGCCAGGGATGAAGTCGATTTATTTTATAATTCTGCATAGGGCCAGAGCTGCTGCTGCCAGAAATGGAAATTTCACATCCACTGCACTGACCTCCTTTCCTAACATTATCCTGAAGGCCTCTTCTATTTGGGCTAAGAGGTGAGAATAAGGAGGACAAAGGAGCAAAGAAGGGCCAGTTATTTTGGGTAGGCAGAGAGAGAACATATGAAACATTGTGGATAAAATTGGACAGAAAGAAGCAGCAGTTAAAAGTCAACCTGTAGGAAATTAGACCAAAGGGTAAACTTCAAAGTTCCAGCTTGCCTCTGTGGAGTGTCACCCCTCTCATCCCTTTTCAGTAGAAAGGAGAACGCTGAGTCTGTCCCAGGGATGGCCAGGAACCAGCCGTGGATGCTGTAGAGTGTGATATTGTTTCTATCTCAGGATAAAGCCCTATGCCCTTGGCCAAGCCAATGATGTAGGGTAGGTCCACAGAATTGCGATCTGTTTTTCCATTGGAAAAGTCACTGGGATTTAATCCTTCGCTTGGAGGGATCATTGTGTGCTGCCTACTTTGTGGAGGGACTGATCCTCTGAGCCAACATTTGGAAACATCAGGTTGAGGTACTGACAAGGGCTGAGGAGGGAAGCGGAGCCCCAGAAGTACAGCCCCTGAGGATAAAAATACCACCACCACCCCTGTGAGCATGAGCACGTTGGACCAGGAGCTGTGCCTTCAAAGTTACTGTAGTTGGGTTCCCTGGAAAACAGACTGTGAGATGGAGATCAGCGTGCAGCGTGTTTCTTAGGGAGTGCTTTTGAGATCCTGACGTCCAGGGAAGGCAAAGGAAGGGAAGGGAAGGGAGCAGGATTGGACAGAGGGAGACGTTGAATGCGCCCATGGGGAGCTCTGGGGCTGCCGTGGCCATTCGACTGACATGAGTAGGAGGGAATGATTGAGCCTTGATAGCCCCGCAGTGATTGGATTCAGGCTGCCCTGTAAAGAGATGGGGCTTTGGGTAAAGTGGGTTTCTCCAGCCAAGGCAGCCACCACTGAAAAAGGACAACAGCTTAACGCTGTCTTCCAGGAAAGTTCTCAGCAGCTGGGAGGTAAATCTGTAACATCTGACATCCTCAGCATCTAACACAATACAAGGTGTACAGTCGGTGCTAACACATATTTTCTGACCAGATGTTGAACTGGTTTCTTAATAAAAGAAATCACCCGTCTCTGGACTCCATCTCACAGTACCCTGTGACATCCCTCCGCATTTATCCTTGGCAGGGTGGGGCGGGTTAAACGGGATTTATAGAAAACCACTGCCGAGACGTCGTTGAAATTAGCAGAATCATCTCTGAATACATAGACTCAGTTACATTCTTCCAAAGTGATCGTCAGGTGGCTCTCAGATGGTAGCAGTTCAGCCACCGAAGGACATTTGACATGTCTGCCAGGGGAGGGTGGGTAGAGGTCAAGGGTGCTGGTACGCCTCCTACACTACACAGAACAGCACTCATGACAAAGAACCATTCAGCCAAAATGTCAGGAGTGCCAAGCTTGAGAAATGCGTCTTAGCCCAGGGAGTAGTAACGAGAGCACTTGATGCGCTCTCTCCCCTCAAGGCGCACCCCGTCCATGTCACCACGCGTATTTTGTGGCTTCCCGTCTTATTACAGCTAACTTCTCTCTGGAGTCAGTGTTGCTGAGTCCTTGTCTCGTCCCCTTAGCAGACCATGAGTGCCTGGAAAGCCGGAATAGTTCTCACTGACGCTGGGTCTCACGCACACTAGCACATGGTAGGAGCTGGTTGAGTTGTAGTGAAATACTTGGGGAGAGCATTGAGTTCGGGGGGCTGCTCCCTCTGTGACAGACAGCACTGCTGTTCCTCTCAGGGTGTCAAGTACTTGCTAAGCGGTATCAAGAGATGGGTCCCAGGTGGGTGGTTTGCTGAGGGGGATGGAGGATGGTGGAGCATTTGCAGTGCACACTGTGGACGGTGGCTAACCATGGTGTGATTCGACTCTGATTCTTGTTTATGTGTCACGGTAATCTGGGGCGCCGGAATCCTGGCCTGAAGGTGCTGTGTGGTGGTTCCAAGTGGGGCTGACCAACAAGGCCTATGAATCTGAAGACAGGAGGAAGCCTCCTAGGAGAAGATCCCAGGAAAAGAGGACTGTCTTGTATTGATCCTTTATTCCTTTGATTCCCACAGTGATCTGGGCCTGTCCCCCGCTGCACGAAATCCAGGGCACAGAGGGTCATGTTCCTCATTCCCTTCTGGCTCTTCTCTTATGGGGAAGACAGCTTGGGGGGTTATGTAAGGGGCTGCGTGCAGGGCTGCAGCCCTCTTCAGGGAAAAGGGTATAAAAGCTTCTTCCTCTTTTCTCTGCCTGGGAGGAAAAGCACAATTACTTAAAAAAAATGTTTTTATATTTTATTTTAAATTCCAGTATAATTAACATACAGTGTTATATCAGTTACAGGTGTACAATATAGTAATTCAGCAATTCTATACGTTATTCAGTGCTCATCAAGATAAGTGTGCTCTTACTCCCCTTCACCTATTTCACCCATGCCCCCCCCCGTGACCATCAGTTTATTCTCTATAGTTAAGAGTGTTTCTTTCACTCTTTTTTTCCTTTGTTCATTTTTGTTTGTTTCTTAAATACCACACATGAGTCAAATCATATGGTATTTGTCTTTCTCTGATTTATTTTGTTCAGCATAACACTCTCTAGCTCCATCCATGTTGTTGCAAATGGCAAGATTTCATTCTTTTTTTCTGGCTGAATAATATTCCATTGTGTGTGTGTGTGTGTGTGTGTGTGTGTGTGTGTGTGTATACACACACACTACATCTTTATGCATTCATCTATCTGTGGACATTTGGGCTCTTCCATGATCTGGCTAATGTAAATAATACTACAATAAACAGAGGGGTGCATATATCCCTTTGAATTAGTGTTTTTGTATTCTTTGGGCAAATAGGCAAATACCCAGTAGTATCATTACTGGATCATAGGGTAAGTTCTGTTGAGGAACCTCTGTTCTGTTCTCCACAATGGCTGCATGAGTTTGTCTTCCCACCAGTAGTTCACGAGGATTCTTTTCTCTCCACATCCTCACCAACACTTGTTTCTTGTGGTTTTGATTTGAGCCATTCTGACACGTGTGAGGTGATACCTCATTATAGTTTTGATTTGCATTTCCCTGATGATGAGTGGTGATGAACACCTTTTCATGTATCAGTTGGCCATCTGGATGTCTTCTTTGGAGAAAGGTCTGTTCATTTCTTCTGCCCATTTTTCATTGGATTATTTGGTTTTGGGTGTTCAGTTTTATAAGCTCTTTATATATATTTTGGATACTAACCCTTCATTGGCTGTGTCCTTCACAAATATGGAAAAGCAGAATTCCTAATCAATTTTCAAAGCTTGCCTTAGAGAGAGCCTGGATCTTTGTCCCCATTGACAATAACCCGGGGTCAACAGACTGTATCATTGCTCCCAACAGCTTGTCATTTTAATCTGCAAGCTTATGAGACCACCCAGTACAATCAGTTCAGAGTATTAAAATTCCCTAAGATTAAAACTGATTCACTATAGGGTATGTATTACTGTTCATGGAGCAATTTATTTTTCTAGAAGCAAACTGTAGGTATTTCCTATCAGTGGGGGAGCAATTTGACCTAGAATCCTAGCTCTTGAGTCTCATGGGATCTGTCCTGAATGGGACTATAATGCTCCTCCCGCTCTAGTCCTTAAAGACCTGCTTTTTGGGCCTCAGCCCTGAAGGAGACACTGGAGGCCTTGTTTTGCCCATGCCGGTAAAGCACATATCTCCTTGTCCTGTGGAAGAATATGTCATTTACATAACACACTCAGCCCAATTGGCACTTAGGATCTATCATTCGGTTAGGTATTTCGGCTGTGTCCTAGTCTAGTCATAATAAAACCATTATGAAAATCCAGGGAGAAATGCATTTTTCTTGGACAGATATTAGTTTTTAAATTAGAACATCTCCCTCTGTTGTTATTTTTGTATGAAAATACCATAAGTGATTGGATCAACTTATAAATCAGTCACCTGCCAAATTAAATTCTTAAAATCACCATCATCACTGGGTTATGGTAATGTGAAACTCAGGAAACATTAGAATATTCTTACATATCTAACAAGTAGAGAGAGAGGCTGATGTTTTCCCAGATGCCTCATCTCCTAAGCCACTCACCTCCTTACCATCCTTCTAATGAATGTTCATGTGTGAACACACTCACACACACAAGCACAGCCCTAACAACAATCTAGCAATAGATCACAGTGATTAAAGCCCTAGATCCATAAATCTTGTCACATTCGGAATAATGACTTGTAGGCCTCATCATTAGTTATCAGTGATTCCAACTGGTTCCTATCACTCTGGAAGTCTGATCCCAAATCTATCTGGTCTTGTACTTGGGGAGAGACACAGAGCTATCAAGTAATTTAAGGCAAGATGGTTAGGGGGCATGTTTTATTAACAAGAAAAACTTCGGTAGACATTAAGGGCAATTTATTGCTCAGAAAAATTAACCTGTTTAATATAAATTGTGTATGTGTGTGAGTGAGAGAGAGAGAGAGCATGAGTGAGCACAGGGAGGGGGAGGGGCAAAGGGAAAGGGAGAGAGAGAATCTTAAGCAGACTCCCCGCTGAGTGTAAAGCCCAACACAAGGCTTAATCTCAAGATCCTAAGATCATGGCTTGAGCTGAAATCAAGAGTAGAGGCTTAACCGACTGAGCCACCCAGGCGCCCCTGTTCAGTATAAAATTTAAGCAAATTTCATGGGTACCACCTTCTGAAAACTATTTTTTCCAGATTTATTGTGATATAATTGACATAACTGTGTAAGTTTAAGGTGTACAATGTAATGATTTGGCACATGTCTCTTTTGTGAAATAAGCAACACAAGATTGGTTAATACATCCATCACCCCACGTAATGACAGTTTTTCATGTGCATTTGGTGAGAACTTTTAAGATCTCCTCTTAGTGGTTTTTGCATATACAGTACGGTATTGCTAACTGTAGTCACC